>JAWDGP010005445.1:0-134710 GCA_033675545.1 Elysia crispata | reverse complement strand
TCCCCGAGAAACAACCGTTTAAAAAATAAATTCTTTAGAATGAATTGGAGGAAATACATTACTTCTGTTTTATTTGCTAACGAAATCGGTAACTCGTTTAGAAAATAAGATTAATAATATTCTTTTTTCACTTTTTTTTTTTAATTCAAAATAATCCCAGAGTAGAATGTAGAAATAAATTGGAGCTGGGACTAGCCCGACATGAAGAGAGATGCTCCTGACAGTATAAGGCCCCACTTTTATCAGAAGGGTGACCAGGTAATTCCGCTGCGAGGATTGAACACTGGTGTAGCGACCAATAATTTCGAAAAACTTCGAAAAAATGAATGTTGTAATCAACAATTTAAAAGTTAGATGAAAAAGGGGTGAGAAAGCAAAAGCTTTATTAACTTATATTGTTCTCCTACACTGTGTAAAACTTGAGTCTGATCCCAAAAGTAAACAAATTGGGCTAAAAAAAAATATCGGTACAACACAGTCATTTACTGAGAGCCTTGTCCAGCCTTTGTAACTGTTACTTTCGCCGAGAAAATTCCCGACCTTCATGACCTCTGTGTTTTGAAGACCTCGCTGTAGAGTTTTTATTGCGTTTGACTTTCTATTCTTAATCTTTATTTTATTTCGCTGGCCGTTGTGGATATTCTTGTACGCTTGGTCCAAAGAAGACGCCATCGTTTCAGATTTCTATCGTTACAGCTTGAAGACGTTAGAGTGTGAACTCTTTTTTTATTATTATTATTTCGAAATAACTGGTGCGCCTCGAGATCTGTTTGTCCCACATTTTGAACCGTTATCGGCGAAGTGTCAATGTGACATGTCTATATATAGTGAGTTAAATGTTTCATGGACATCTCGCTGCATGTGTGTGTGAGGAGAGGGGATGGGAGGTTCAAGAATTTCGGAGTAAAATATATTCGTATTTTTTAATACAGCGCACATTAGAATTTCACAAGCTTGACCATCGTCTCATTGAAAATCTTTTTTTTTTTTTCAGTACAAAGCTTTTGAATGTCTTCGTATCAAAAATATTTTAGGCTAAGAGCCGTGTGAAAGGTCTGCATTGTTATCTTTATTTCTCACTCATTAATGATAAAATTAAATTAAAAAATAATAATTAAAATAAAAAAGAGCGGATTACAAACAGCTCGAGATCAAACTTGTCTGGAGTCTGCCTGGTAGGAGATTCTCAGGCTATGAAACACCAGGCCTAACTAGTTTTGTTATTCTTGTACTTTTTTTTATAACGGTTGAAAAAAATGGGCAAACATTCAATTGGGAGGAAACGTATTGGTGTTTTCTCTTTTTTTTTCATTGTGAATGGGAAATTTCAGTTCACTATTGTTTTGTTTCTTTTGTGTGTACAGGCAACTTTTACTGAAACTTTAAATAAATTTACTATGTCTGATTGGCAATTTTTTTTTTTTACTTTTTGTTAACTAAGAAAAAATAAAAGTGTTATCAAGCTAATCTTTCATATATCTTTGGATAAATATGTAGCTATGAAATAATTCGACTTTATTTTCGTGATTAGTTTCTACTCAGTGAATATATATTGCAAAGTTTTGTTACATCAAAATTAGTAGCGGTAGAATCTTACTTTTTAATCAGTCGAAAAATTTTTGTTTACTATCGGTTGCGATGCAATAGCAATGGTGCCCCCCTGAGGAGATTGAAACCAAAGTAAAAAGGTAAAGCATCCAAGTTCAAATTCAGTTAGATCTACTAGTAGATATCCATCGATTTAGCATCATAAATTCTACATTTAAATCAGTGTGGAAAGTGTCTCTGTTTGACGCTTGACTCTAGGAGTGTTTAAAAGGTATTCTGTGACGATAAGATATCAATTTAAGATAAAATCGGCAATGTTCTCGTAACTTGTTTCTAGTTCTATATCTAGTCTAGATCTATACCACTTTTAGAAATTTACAAAGTTAGACTGTAGGCCTTTATAGGGAATGCGATTTCACAAAGAGTTAGATCCCTTTGTTGGAAGTCATGAGTTTTGTCTACAATGAGAATCAATTTTAAGATCAAAACAGAACTAGATAATTTTGGTGTAAATGTTTTCTCATGTACTCAATTTACATTTTCCTTCTTCACTTCAAATTTCACACCACCGTGCTTTCTTGCAGACGCTATCATTTGATGCCCAACCATGACTGAGTACCACAACTCTTTATGAAATCGCATTTCCTATTGGAAACTGATATCCTGAGTTGTGAGGACATTACTTTTTTACACGTTGAAACGCACCAAAAATTTTGACTCAAGTTCAGCTTGTAGATCGAATGATTTTGTCGAAACGTGTGTGGGCTGATGGAAGGCAATTTTTGCTTGGGGCATTGTTAGCAACATTGCCAGTCAATTGATGGCATCAATTTATCGCCATATCTATGGCTGGCCTTTGTCGATATTTTATTAGCTTGAAATATATGTACATATTTAACAATCATTTATATATTATTTGAATCAAATGACTTTGAAATAATAGTAAATAAAATTTGTTTGTCTTACATGTTTTTACGTGTATTTTTTTTTCAGAAGAGAGTCCACAAAGAATTGCACAGAAATGGCAGATTTTGTAAGTTTAACTGATTAATAATCAGTGCATAATGTTTTCAAAATACTATCACATGCAACTTTTGAGCTTGCAATCAGTTTTACTGAGGAAGAAACTTTTACTTTATGACTCATTGCATGCCATGTCTTCAGCTTTAGTATTAAGGTTGTTAAGAGCTTGAATCAATCCCAACTTGAAAAGAGGAGATTCTTTTAACTTTGTAAGAGCTTAGGTCCAATTTGTTTTTGGTGTAATTTGTTCTCTTTTAGCTGTTGAAGATATAACAGCAAGGATCCTGTCTGTTTTTTTTTTTCTAAATGCAGATTTCAAGGAACAGATCGCCTATGAAATTGCAACAAAATGCTCCAAGAAAGAGCAACAGGAAAACACCAAGGCGGCCAGGTCTGTCTATGTTTTTAATTGAAAAATAAAAAGCATTGCCTCGGAAGTGTTTGATAATAGAATCTCCCGATTTTTATTTGAGGCTTGCTGTAAAATTGAATGGAAGAAATCCTGCAGGTTTGAAGCTGAAAGAGGACAATGATATCATATCGATGAAAATGTATAATTGAATCCTTGTAGTATTTTAATAATTAGAAACATTTTTATATACTTTTTTTGTTGAAAAATAGCAAAATACAAAGACTTCAATTGATACTACTGGCATATTGAAACATTTTAAATTGTGATTAGCCAATTTTTTTTTTTTTGGTCCCAGTTACCCCAGGAAAAACAAAGGCTAAAACTGGAAAGGATCATTGGATGACAGCTTTGAAGAAGAGACAAGCGTGTATGAGATTACTCAAACTTCTAGATATAAGTTCTGTCTCTTAAATGGACGTGGAAAACAAATTTGCATTATCATATCTTCATTAAATGTTGATGCGTCCTCTGTCTTATCTCAAAAAATGCAAAGGGGAAAATTTTAAAAACATACATAAAAATAATGAGGAAGATAATTCCTAAAGAGCTTCCTCCTGGGGCAAAAGCATTTAGTTTAGAGCAATGATGAAGCATACAATGAATACAATGTATTAGATGAGACTAAGGTGATGTGTATAGAAAGCATTTAATCATTTACACTTACAATAAATGATAAGAAATAGTACAGACTGCTTTGCAATTATGTCATCTTCATCCTGAGCATTGCAAGGATAAATGATTGCATCAAGATTATTCATGTAAGCTTGTTCAAGCAATTGTACTTCAAGAAAGGAATTGAATTTCTTGGTCTGAAATCTTTTCTTTCTTTAAGTGGATAGAGGCTATAAGAATAAGATCCCACCTAGATAAAATCACTGCTGTTAAATAACGTATTCAAAGAGTTTTAAGTGAAGTTCATTTTTTTTTTCAGTGACCATGTCAAATGTATACAGATCTGCAAGCCCGAGACATAAAAGTGTGACTGAATACTTTGTTGATACTTTGCGAAAGACAGGTGTTGGTAAGGCTTCCCATTTTTCTGCCTCTCCCTTTATATTCAGATTTTGATAGAGGGCCATCATAATCATTCAACAAAGAGATACTTCTTTCATTGGTTTTTATTGATTGATCAAACAAGAACTTAATGATACTTCATTCACCGACATACTTTCTTGTGTTTTATGTCGATGCTCTTGGATGTTTTTAGTGCATAAAACAGTGACACAGTGCTACTTCTAGTTAAAACCATATTTTATGTTTCACAAGGCTTATATGATGTAAATATATTTCCTATGTTAGGGTTGAGCAGTGAGACCAACAAGAGCCAGTCTATGACTGGCCTGAACAGAAATGGTGATTCGTTGTTTCCGTATAGAAGTACTTCTCACTACATGAGGCAGGTCATGGGAACAGAGAGGGCATCACCCTCAGATGATCCTACAGGTTATATGAATTTTCATGTTTTATTTAGGGAAGGAGTTAATCACATATATATATATATTATATTTTTTTTTTTAACTTTCTGATGGATTTTATGGGTTTATTTTCTAAAGCAAATGTTAATTGCATTTGAAGAGAAATACACCTTGTGTAATGATATCAAATGATGCTAAATCTACAAAATACAATGATTCATGCCAGTTTTAAAACAAATATTTTTTTGATAATAAGATGATGTTAATGCAAAATTTTGTCTCCTTTAATCATCTGATTTATAAAAAAATATTTCCCCAGTTCGGCCAAATGTTGGTGCACCCAATTACAAGAGTCAAGAGGAATATTATGATGAAGTCTTAGGATTGAGAAAGGTAATCACTTTCTGAAACAGGAAGTAATAGTCATTCAATTAGATTGAAAAGGAATTAAAATTACACAAGTATTATGTTACTTTGATTAACACTGAATGAGGTTGATTTTTTTATGTATATGATTTATTATAGATTGGTCCTAACAAATAAGCACATCTCCATTTACACAAGAAGAGCAGCCCTGGAGTGTTACATTGAACCCATTCTGATTTATGGATGGGAGACTTGTATAATTTCAAAGCAGGCAGTTACAAAAGGAAGTGGAGGCATCAAAAATGTGGTTTCTATAGAGAATGCTGCAAAGCTCATCGACTGCAAAGAAATCATATGAAACAGTGTTACAAGAAGCTGACACAAAAAGATCTCACAAATAGAATACATAAACACCAGGCAATCTTTTTTGACCATATGGGAGAAGAGAAACTAGAACATCTAGTGACAAATGGAATGGTGAAAGGAAAATGCAGCAGGGGAAAACAGCAAGAAAAGATGTTGGATGAACTAACAAATGACAGATGCACTAAAAGCAATCAGAGATGTAGATTCAGGAAGGTCAAGGGCACCCAATTGATTGATATTATAGATGCTAATCTTGTTGAACAAAATATTCTGCATTTGACCTTAATTTTTAATATCTGGGCAGTTGAGTCTGTATGAATCCGAAATTGTTTCCAATATAATCTTACTTCTTCTACTGATAGACAGAAATAGCTTTCTGCACTGAAGCATCACCGACTCAAAAGAGAAAAGAAAACAAAAATACAACAAAAACTAAGCAAGTAGATCAAGTTAAACATGTTTTAGTTGAAACATTAAGTTCTTCTCAGTTAACTTTTATTTCATGCTTTTAATTTTTTTCAGCTTTTTGGTGATGTCATTTGTCAGCTCTTTGCAAGAAATCTATGTTAGGAGATGTATTTTTAAATAAAAGTTTATAAGAAAAAGGATTTAACACTTATTATATGAAGCAACAATTTCGCACAGTATTCTCTCTTTCTATAACAACTAGTATAACTTTGTAGGTAAAAAGGTGCCCCTCATTTTTTTTCCATCATCATTTACAAACAAAGTTTGCAGTTTGCATTAAAATT
Source organism: Elysia crispata (assembly GCA_033675545.1). Classification (NCBI taxonomy): domain Eukaryota; kingdom Metazoa; phylum Mollusca; class Gastropoda; family Plakobranchidae; genus Elysia; species Elysia crispata. Next base: position 128,828 of record JAWDGP010005445.1, on the reverse strand, counting down.
TATGAAGTATATTGAAATTTTCTTGAGAAAGACCCAGAAAAAGTATCTATTTGTAGTTCAGTCTTGTCAATTAAGGTCTTGAAAGAATCTGCTGTCAGGGAAGGAGATTCTTGTGTGTTAACTAAGTGCTTCATGGCAAGTATACTATCTGTGGAAACATTAGTATTGGAACAAAATTAGGAAAGAATTATTTCTATACACTTTTTTTCAAACTCTGGGCAAAAAAAAAGGTGTGGTAATTAGACAGTAATGTAGTCGTTGATTGTTAGATAAATATTTTGTTTGAATGCTGGGAAGTTGACTGATTTATTTCTGCTGTCTCTTGGTTTATAAAAAATTTGACTTTAATATTCATTACAAATGAAAATTTTTTTATATAAATTTCATTATTTGTTGTTTTTTTTTTTCTTCAACCAGCAACTGGCAGCTTTAAACCATGAAAACTCAACACAGAAAACCAAAATCAGACGACTAGAAGAGGACAATCAAAAAAAGGTTCACAAGAATTGTGGGCGTTTTGTTTACACAAATAACCTTATTTTGTTATCGATAAATGTTTTTGCGAAAGAGAAGGGAGAAGGAGATTGCCTTACATATATAGTATTTTATCTGTCAAAAGTTGTGTTGTATAGTCTTAACCTTTTTTTTTTTTATATTTTTAGGGCATTTAACCTCATTTCCCTACATTGCTCCTATTTTTTGTTTTTTTGCAGGAAAGAGAAATTGAAGGTCTTCTTAATCCAACAAAGGTAATCATGATTTAGTGTTCCTAAGAAAAACTTTACTTTTCTCACTTGGGCTTAATGTGGGAATAAAGAAATTCTATTTATCTGAAATTCTATATTTTTTTACTTATCACAAGCTTTAAATATTTTAATGAAAGGTCTTCATACTTTAGACAAGTGTCTTTATGTTGACAGTGAAGTTCATTTAAGTTGACCCAGCTTGAGGACAGCTAATCTAACACAAATGTTCAAAATTTGACTTGAAAGTATCAGTAGGAAGTATTGTCAGGAAAATATCAATTGCAATTGTCAAACATGTCCAAACTCTATGTAAATTTTACCTGAAAACATTTGATTCATGCATATTTCAATGTGTTCTTATAGAGGTGATGTTAAATTTATTCTATCTTGCAACCAGTTCAAGTGAATGAAAAATGGATTTTTTTACTTCTCATTTGCAAAAATTTATTTAATGTAGGAGATTGTAAGAGAAGGAAGAATATTCTAACTTTGAATACATTTTTTTTTTTACAAACGAATTTCCTCGATCAAACTTATAAAGATTAGGCATAAATTGTTTGATAAAATACTCAATTTTTTTGGGAAGTGTCTCAACTATTTGAGAGAGGTAGCTGTTGATCAGCAGTTCTTTTATAGTAGATAGGAATATGATTCATTGGAGCAATTATAAATTGCCGTTTGACATGTGGGAGACACATTTTACTTTAGACCAAGGATTAGATTTATGATCCTCCTTGGATTTAGACCAAGGATTAGATTTATGATCCTCCTTGGATTTAGACCAAGGATTAGATTTATGATCCTGCAGGGATTTAGACCAAGGATTAGATTTATGATCCTCCTTGGATTTAGACCAAGGATTAGTTTTATGATCCTGCATGGATTTGGTATTCTAAGATAGGTTGTGCACACATGCCAAGAAACTTCTTCATGGGAGCAAAATGGGCCCCTAGGTCTTCATTTCATTTGATAGCTTTTACTTGTTGGTTTTTATATTTGGACTCAATGGGTTATAAGCTCAGGTGCTCTGTTATGAGGATAAAAATATTGTACTATATTATAAATCAGAGAATTAATCAAACAGCTTGATGTGAACTTGACCAAGATTTCTGTATCTTATGCAGTAGTGGGTGCAATCTGTACTCACAATAATTACAAATCTAAACAGCTGTCTTAATGCTTATCTTCTAGTACATTTTATTGTGACTAATTGTCTTTGAATCTTTTGCACTCTGATTTATCTCTGTAAATGTTTTTTTTTTTTTTTTGTTTTGGTGTTTTTAATGAAGTTGAGTCCTTTCATTTTGAACAAATGTAAAAATGTTACCAGCAATATTTGGAATACTCAGCATGCCCTTACTTAATGTTGCCTTTGCAAAAGAGACTCAAACTATGCTATATCAAACATTGCAGAATGGAGAGTTACGAAGAACCCTTGGTGATCGGCAGGCTGACTCTGGGGCAGTTGTTCATAGCCTCAAGCAAAAAATTCTCAAATTAGAAATGCAGATGAGGGAAAAAGAGTCAGCCTATTGGTGAGTGGAAAACGAGTTGGTCAAATTATTATCTTGGAAACATTCGTTTGGTCAACATTGGTAGTGTTGCAGTTATGGCTGTTGATCAAATGACAAGAGTAAAAGAAGTAAATTTAAAAAGTGTCCTTTTCAGACTATTTTTCTATATTTTTTCTGGCTGACATAGCAAAATCATCACAAGGGGAAGGTCATTGCTATTTTTAGTTGTCTGATTTACTGTTGCAAATAACAGCTATTGATGATATCATGTGAAAAAAAAATTGCGCCAAGTATCCGGTGAGTGTATAATTTTGTGGATATAACATTAAAAAAAAGAAAGAAATAATAAAACTATTTTACCACCTGTTGAGGCATTTTGAAAACAATAGATCAAAGTTCAATCACTTATAAAATGATTCTTGTAATTTTCTCTGCAGCAAACTGCAATCTGACCTCAAAACAACCAGGACTGATGAAATGCGAGTTCAGATGGAGGTGTTGTATGCTGAAATCATGAGATTACAGATGTCTCGAGATACAGGGGTCGATAAGTCCAGGTGAACAGTCATAATTATTTTTCCTGTTTTTAACTTTTCTTATTATTTTTTAAGTAATTAGAAAATAGACAGTTACACTGAAGTCCTTTTTCAAGTTGACAAATATTAGAATAGTGAATACAGTTTTAATTGTTAAAGACAAAGGAGAAAACTAATCAACAATTGTGCTTGAACAGTCAAAACTGTCACAGCAGAACAACATTCATCAGGGATCAAAGTTTGTCTCAAGTCAGCTAGTTAGTAATTATAGCTTCCATTCAGAGGCCATAATTATGATAAATACTGTGGACTCACAAGCCTCATTAAATTCAAGGAAATGTAAACATCCCTTGTAATGATAGTCCAAAAAGCTTTGCTGTTTCCAATAAGTTTTACTTAAAGATGTTACTTTAAGAATGTTTTTATGTACACACAGTTTATGTTTTATGGCTTTCAAGATATTTTGGGTCATTATAACACTAATATTAAAGCTACATTAACTAATAAAAATCGTTTCAGAAAAGAGAATGCTCCCAAGGTTAAAGCTCTGAATGAAACAGTGATCCGACTGAGTAAGAGTAATGAGCAGCTGCAGGCAGAGAACAGAGCCTTGAAAGATGACCTTCACAGAGCTTTAGAGGAGTCAGATGCTAAACTAGATACCAAAAGTATATCTGCAGTTTCATTTAATGAATTATTTTTTATTTTTGTAATATGCACTAAAGATGCTGACAATTCTTTATTTAAAGATTTGCAGGAATTACTAAATCTAGTTTCCTTCTGAGTTGTTTTAAATTAATATATTTGTTTTATATATATATATATCAAGATGTTTGTTTTATGAAGTAACTTTAAACTTTACTAAATAGAGCAAAGCGATTTATATTGATATTTCAGTCATTGTTTGGTTATCTAGTTTGTTCTCAGAAGGCTCTGATCTATGTTCCTTTTTTTTTTTTTTTCTGAAAATGAAATATTTTTTGCTTTGCTTTTTTTTCTTTTTCAGAAGAGCATGCAGATAAAAACAGGAGAGAGTTGCTGGCAACAATAACTCATCTAGAGAGGGTGAATTAATTTGTTTTTCACATGATGTTAAACACAATTTGCTTTTTGAAAAAGAATATCAGTAAGATTCGCATACATCACTGTTGCGATATCTACAATTTTTTAGTAGCGACAAAGCTTGGATTCACCAAGTTTGTCAATATTATTATGTGGAGAATAACAACAAATCATTCGCAAATGATGGCTCCTCACAAAAGCAGGATCAAATTTTAAAAATATGACGAATCGGAGATTTTTTGCATTTTTAAAAATCTGAAACAGTTAGCTTTGTTTGAATATTTCATTACAGGCAATTTGATTATTTTGAGTTGAATGAGTTTAAAAAAGCTTTGGTTTATGTAAGATTTTTAGGGTAAATGGAAAGTATGACGCCTTGAAATGATTTTTTCTTTCATTAACTTCTGTAGATGAATTTGATTAAATTTTTCAAAATTTCAATGCTATTATGTAAAGATATATTTACATAAAACTTGATAATAAGCCTTTATAGAAGGTCAGTATTAAATTCAACCAAAACAAAAAAAATTCTGGAGATTTTTTATTTCATTTTTTTTTCTTGATCAAACAAAAGTTTTCTATTTCAACCGTTTTATAAAAAACAGTTATGTAGGCTTAATAGCTTTAAGATTTTGTTTTAATCACTTTTTTAAAATCTTCATCTGGCTCTAATTTCATAAGAAATGTTATCAGAAATTGAGAATTTGCTAAAGATAAATTCATATAGAGACAAGAAGGCTCTCATCTCCTGACAGCAATTGGAGTCAATAAGTAGCTTTTGTTATTTTACATTCAGAAGCTTGAGCTGGGTGGTGGCAGATATGACAGTGATTCAGCATCGATTTTATCTCAAGATGGATCTAGAAAACCTCAGGGTAAGTTTTTCTGTAGTTAAAGGGAGATCTTTACTTATCTTTTTTTGTTGTTTTTTTTTTTTTTTGAGTGGGGGGTTGGGGGGATTAGAGTTATACAATTTATTCGAGAAGTCCCTAAACTTTGATGACTTGGATGGGTTTGTATGAGTTGAAAGACTCATTCTCAAAATTGACAAGTTGAAGAGCTTCAGTAAGTTTCTTTTTGCCAAATTCCAAAACTTACTTACTGAAGCTGTTGCATTTAGCATCTAATTCACAAAGTTTAAAGAACTTAAAGTGATAAATCTCATAAAGCAAGAGGTGTAATGTTTCAAATTACGTGTACAGTCGGTTTGATTAAAAAAAAATAAAACGAGGAGACTTGCCATAGTGGCTTATCATGCTGATCATTAACTTGGAGTTATAGGTAATAGGTCATGTTTGATATTCTGGTTTTAGGAAAAATTGAACTTCAAGGCTCGCTGGAGGACAGACTTCATCAACTCGACCAGCGAGAGACAGAGCTGATGGATGAGGTTGAGAAGCTCAGGGCGGTTGTCAGACGCAGCAGAGAGGAGAAACGTCGCGCTGGAGATGAGTGAGTTCTGGACTTTTATCAAACATTGTAGGATTCATTATAAGTTAACAAGAGAGTGGACTTTCTCAAAGTCAGAAGGGCCATATGATCCCGCAAGGGGGTGGAGGGGAACATAAGCTTTTGGGAGAAACTTTTGCAGCCCAATCCTACAAACTTTTCAAATTTTTAAAAAACTATTGCCTCTCTTAACTATACGTCTTACTCTCAATCTTTATAAGTCAAATCTCAGAAACGGAATATAAGAAAGCGAAATTTGAAAGTAGATAAATAACTTTTTTCTTACTATGATTCTTAAGGACATTCAGATATTTTTCAGCAATTTTTACCATAGGGAATCTAGAAAAAAATGTACTATTCTAAATATCAGATCAAGAATTTTAAATGTGACTCAAATTTCACATAATTACAGTACCACTTCCTGTCAGGCACTCTTTACTAACATTCCGTCGTGCACTATCTTTAGCAGAGTACTCACTGTATAAAAAGAATAGATGGGGGAGGTATAGTTGCATTGTTTTTGCGAGACAATTACAACATTGGCTGTGGTTACGATCACTGTGCCATATGTATTTTCATGTCTAAGTCATAATTTTTTTAAAAATTAATAAAGAAAAGCAAAGCAGAAGGTACGAAAAAAGAGAAAAAAAAAGATTTAGATTAATGATTTTTTTGTGATTACTAGTTGAAAGCCCGCAAATTCGCAGGATTGAAAGTTTAAATCAATACCCATGTATTAATAAATTTAACAGAAAATTATTGTACTCACCATTATAATATTAATGCTGATTTGAAGACAACATTATTGGTGTAGCTTGTTATAGTCAAAGAGTTCTCTGATGGTGGTGCCAATGCAAATTGTAAACCATAATAGCCTTTAACTCTTCATATAACTACATGCAACTGACCATGAGTGGAAACTGGCTGTGGAAGATAAATTCCAACTTTTATCAAAGTTTGACCCTGTGACTTGTTTATAGTCATGGCATAGGAGGTTTTATTGGAAACTGTCTCCTAGTGAGTGTGAATGGGAGATGACAGTCTTTTGTTGTTGTAAGTGCAATGCATGGAATGAATACCATGTGTCCAGCATGTATACCTGTCATTATTTTGGCTTGAATGACTCTTCTTCCTAGTGTTTTAATCTACATTATGGAGATCTAGAGCTGCATCTGTTTTCACTATCTGGATCAGATCTTGGTTTATCTATAGATCTAGATCCAGTTTGTTGTAGATCTAGATCTAGATTTTGATCAGTATCAATAGATATGGATGGTTGATCAAGTGTTGTTTGTGGTGGTGTGGTTGGGGGGATTTGATTTCAATTGAGTGTTTCTACGTATCTGGATCGTCTTAAACGACCTGCCATCGTAATATCGATATATCTTTCACAGGTGGTCTTATCACTGGTTGGCCTAGGTTATGCGGGAGAGGTAGATCTAGATCTAAATTGAAGAAAAAGTAATGTCAAAGGTCTAATTTTGATCTATTGACACAAAACATTGCAAGTGACTGTAAGTCTGTGGTGATGGGCAACGATCAATGTGTAAATCTGTGGTGATGGGCAACGATCAAACTTTTTAGAATTACCGCTATCTAGTAAAGTTGATGGCCATTGCAGGAGGCGTACATTGAAGAACAAATAATATCAAAGGTCTAATTTTTATTTAATAACAAAACATTGCTTTTTAAAAAATGGGGGTCATGTCCCTAATCTGATGTATAGTATTTCATAAAAAAAACTATTTTGTAATTTTCAAGTGTCTGAATAAGTCTGTGGAGATGGGCAAAAATTCGAGGAGGGGAGCACACAATGAGCACTAAATTTTTTTATATAAGTAGGGATTGTTGTTTTTGTTTTGTATTATTGTTTTTTTTAATAGTATCACCAAAAAAAATGGTAAAACAAGGAAAGAAGCACTGCAAAGAATAAGAGACGAGTACTTCTGAAGAAAAACTGTTTATATTTAATGTAATTTGTTCATAAAATAATGATTGTCTTAAAAGCCATATTGCTACTATTCTCTTTCATTCTTTTTCATCTTTTTTACCAGCTCCACATCATTGCCACCAACACCAAGGAGAAGGCAAAGGTGATAACTTTTAAAACTATCTTCTGTTATCTGTTATACACTTGAATGCCAAGGGAAAAACAACAATTTTTTCTATAATTTATTTTTAAGACGCACAAAACTGCTTTAAAAAAGTGAAATTTAGGCTTTCATTTTGGAACTTTTATAATTGAACAATTTTAGATGAAATTTTTTTTTCTTTGAATATGATTTGAAGCTTTATTTTTAATGCGTTTTTTATCATCTTCTGATTGTGAGAAACTGTAATTCTCTAACATATTAAAAACAAATTATTTGCTCAAGTCATTTTTTTATGTTTGTGCAGAAACTGTTGAGGAGGCATGCAATTTTATGGGGCAGCCCATATGGTAGAACTTAGCAAGATGAATGATACATTCTCTTTTTATTATTAGATTATTGAACCAAACATGACTTCTCTCATAAACGCTATGTATTGGCACTAACTTCGAGATCAAAAAGTGATGTTCAGCCACTGATTCAAGCCCTGTCAGTGATGCTAGTTAGTTTTGTAATCTTATTTTGTCTTTGTCCGGACTGAATGGGCTAAAAGTTGCTTTAAATAACTTTATAATCAATTATCTGAAGCAAAGTGGTCAACAGATTTATGTAGCACATATCTAGTAGGCATCTTCAGTATTAAGCATGGGCTACGTTGGAGAGGTCATAAGGTCCACTGCAAATTAAAAGTGGCCTAGAATGTGACTTTAATCCTTATTTTTCTCCTGTTTTGTTTTAAAATTTCATTAGTCGAGCTGCAACAGAAGATGGTCTAAGCAGTCGCCCTACCAGTAGCAGAAGACTGTCTAGAGCAGTTGAGGATGGCGTCCGACCTCCTAGCTCAAGGTCCAGGAATAGTGTGGAAAACTTCCAGCAGAGACATGCAGCCACTAGCATACAGCGTCAGTGGAGGCAGCGTAAACAGAGGCAGACAGACGACGAAGTGAGTGGCTTTATGTAAAACATGTCCTCTAATATTTGAGCAATACATGTAAAGATGTGAGAAATCAGCGACTGTTAATCCTGCAAATTCAAACTTTGGGAAAGTAACCTGATATCATTATAACGGTAAGTGTTCACAGCATGCAAGACATCTACGAATTTAAACCCAGATAATTTCTTCATGAATTTTATTGTTACAAAAAGCTGAAATCTTTTTAAACATTCTTTGAACGAAATGTTTGTGAGGTTGCACGCAAAAGAATTTATTATATTAGTTTTATATTAGATGCTTTTGATGTGTTTTTAATTTTGTTTCCTTCCTGGAAGTGTGAGCAATAATTTTTGTTAAAAAATCTTTCAAAATAACTATAATGAATGTTAAACATGTTTTCAATTTGCTTTTGATTTTAATCAATTTGTAAAATTAAAATTATTTCAGGAAAGAAAGGCAGCTCTAGCTATTCAAAAGGCATGGAAAACCAAAAGATCGACTGTAAAAGTAATTTGATTGCAGGCATCAACAATATTGCTTTGGGTTTTGAGACAAGTTTTGTTTATACAGCAAATATTCTTAACCTATCAGTCAACTAAATAGTCAGAGATAGTTTGCAAAAAAATTATAATATGATCATGACCTGGTCTTATCGTGTTTTATATGGAATCTGCCAACTTCAATTATCTAAGCAAACTGATCTTCTGCTTCATGAAGTGTGAAGTGTAAATATTTTTTTGAAAATCATCTGTTTATTAAAACTCCATCCAATCCGCTTACTTTAAGCTAGAATCTCAAACCAAAACATGAGAAACTTTTTTGTTGATACTGTTTTTCTATGGTTTGCTCCATAGCTTATGTTAAAGTTTTAAGAAGATTCTGAAATTTTAGAAGAGGATGGAAATAGTCAAAACCAACTGCTTTAAATTTTTGGGGGAAAAAAAGTGACAAAAGGCTGGTACTAAACTTTTCCAGCTTTTCTAATACTGGCAGACTTCTAAGCTTTTTAAAAATAAAATATAATAACGCTAGAATTTCTCTAACTGCATTTATATATCCATGTAAATATGTTTTCATAATCTACTGAGATAGTGTCAATTTAAATATTGTTTTCTTTTATCTTCACTTGTCATATACAAAACCATTTGTATGCTTACTTCCAGATAATAATCATGTTTAGGACTAAAATGCCAAGAGGACACTAGCATGCCATTTTTATGAAATGGGGTGTTTTTTAATAATTATGTGCTCTGTTTTTCACCGACATATAGGCTTCAGCAGATGGAAAATTTGACAGCTGCTATATTCCAGTTAGGACTAACAATAGGCTTATTGCTCTGGTTTGGCTGCAAGAGGGCTTACTTTGATAAGGCATTCAGTGGCAAGCTTTTGTGAGAAGTCAGCTTAAAATCCTTATCTCCTCCACATAGGAGGCATCAAGTCTTTGCTAACAATATGAATAATTTGTTGATCCATGGACTGTCACTTGTGACGGACAAAGTGGGGTTTAGATATTGTTGGTATCACCTTAGCCATGGGCACATGAAGTCATTGTCGCAGTTCAACGAGTCATCAGAGCAAGTTAAACATTTCTTCAATACATTCAGGTTTTTAAACTGACATAGAAATAATGCATTGGTTGTAAGATAATATGCATATATGTATGTTTGAAGATTGACTATAAACAAAGCTTTTAAAACAATAATCAAGATCAAATGATGCAATCTCAGCTTACTACAACTACAGCTTCATACAATTTATCTTTGCTTTGGTTTTTGTTGGATTTTTTTTCCCTTGCTCTCCTGTTTTTTGGGGGGTTTTTTTAAGTGTTCAATTATGTTAATTTAGATGAACATAATTTTAACTTCTATTTCTCTTCTGATAAAGTTTCTTAGCGTAGATGGAGTGATGTTATATATAAAGTTGGATATTACATACATTTAGATGCAAACTGAATCTTTCATGTATGCTCCAATTATAAATCTTCTGTTCATGGTTGTTTTCTTATTATTTACAGTGGCATTATTTTTTTTTTTTTTATAATTAGGTGCTGTCTTAATCACTCCATTCATTTTTTTTTTTGCTTTATTATTGTAAGATGATAAACATATCCTACTATGTGTAGAGCATTTTCAAGAATTTTACATTCAAATAATCTAATTTCATTTAATTTTGAACATTCTGTCTATTTCATGAATCTTCACACTGAGAAATGCTATGGAGTCATATTCTCACATCTTATTTTTCTTTCTCTCTATATATAGCTCCTATAGTCTTCTTGTATTTATGAATATATCAATGTTAATCAATCAAATTAACTGTGAAATTCAACAACGAAACTATTTTTGTTACTGATTTAATTTTATCTTCTTTACTCTTGAAACCCACAAGTATTTACACATAAGATAGATTATGAAGGTCTACTATTTAGGGTTGCATGCTGCAGTTACTCACCGCTAAGTGATATTTTACCACAAGCTTTACTCTATGATGGCTCGAGCATTTTTAAAACAAAATAATTCATACATGTGAAAAATTTACAACAAATTGTCAGCCTTTGGCGTTAACATCGTTGTTGGTTGTTTTTTTTTTGGGTTAATCATATATTTTTTTTTTCCTAGGTGGAGGCCTTTAGAAAAAATAGGGCAGCACGGAAGATTCAGCATGGTTGGATTGACTACAAACATCGCCGATATGATGATGATTTGGAAGATGTAAGATAAATTGATCACTTTCTCCATTTAATCTAAGATATTTTTATATGAGGAAATGGATTTTCAGTCCTGATGTTAAAATTACAGATTCGATGATGTTGATCTCTTAACTGTTACTAAGCCTTACATATAATAACAATAAACTGATGGAAGTGTTTTCAATAGTCTCAGTAAATGATAAAAAACTATGTGTGAATAATCAACCTCAAGGTAACTGTGACACAATGAAATATATGTGCAAATATCTGGATCAAATGATACTCGTTTTACATTTCAAATTTGATGAATATTTGCAGCTTTTGTCTCCTAGAATGTTTACAAAATGAAATATCTCTTTCTTGAAAGCTTTCTTTTGTGAAATATTTTGAACATTTTTTTCACAGTTTTTTCTTGAGTAATAGTGTTTACTGATAAGAAAAATTCTCATGTTCAACATTAGGACAAATCATATTTTACAGAATAAAAATCTTTTTTACAAATTGGTGAAATGGAACATTACAAAAACATCTGTAAATGCTAGCCAGAAACAGTATCATGAATAATATTCTTTATTATTGAGTTGCTCCTTTGTTAGAGCATTGGATCATGGAATGAAAACTTCGCCCACACTTATTTCCCATTTTGTAGGCAGCAGGAACAATACAGGCAGCTCTGAAAGGTCACCACACTCGCTGTCAGAAGATGGCCAGCTGGCAGCGCCAGAGACAAAGATCTTCGTCGTACTCCCCGACCAATTCTTACTATGACACATCCAGTGAAACAGAGGATGGGGTATATTTGATCCAGTCAAGTTTGAGGGGTCACAGGGTTAGACAGCAGCAGCTACGCAATTGGAGAAACCAGTGAGTCCTCCCATCTCAAGCAAAGTTTGAATACTATTTTTTTTCAATAATTTTTTGATGGTTCTTCACTGTAAGATACAAACCTTGTTAGATGTTGAAATCTAATTAATTTATCATCTTTCTTTGTAGTTCTTTCCTTTTTCTACAGTGCTTAGAGCTTTGGATGTATACATGTATGTCTGTTTAGTGTGAAATCCATTTTTTACTATTGTTTTCATCAGATACACAGATGATGATGACGAGAGTGTTTTGAGTGGTTCGTATGGACGAAGACGTACATCTCCCAGTCAGAGACCTTTCTCAGGCTACACAAGACCAATGTCTGGAGAGCGACCAATATCCAGTGGCAGCCGGAGACAGTCATCTGCTGGCCGGCGATCCTCAGTGGATCCAAGGCCAGGCTCATCCCACAGACCTGGATCAGCCTCGCTGATGTCAAAGGTATTTAACAGTAGTCTCTTTCGTCTTGCTTTGCTCCTTTTGTTGCCAGAGTATAGATTTAGGTTTGTTTTTGTTTTTTTTTGATGATATAAAGCAAGTGTTTAATCTTTAAAATACAAAAACAAGCAGAAAGAATAATATAATGTAACCAACCAGAGCTGTTATTTTTCCTTTGTGGTGAACTTTTTTGTACCTTGTATTGCATGGAGTATTGAGAAAACTTTTCAGCTTAAAGAAGCTTTAAAAAAAGCAGAAGTTAAGCAAAATGTCTATGATCACTTTTTTAATCGTGGATAATGTATTGCGATACAATTTAAGCATAGTGTATTCTGACTGAGAATGTTTTTGATTGTCTTTATATGTAGACCAATGTTATATGACCAATTTTATCTGCAGTAGACATGCTCTCTATGTACACCTATGTGTAAAAGTAGCAAATCATGTCTGTTCATAAATTTTTATGTAAAAATTGTAGAAATAAAACATACTATTTGTAAATCTGCACTCTATGCGGACACACCAAAGGCAGTTTGTCCATATTTTCAGCTGTATATAAGTGAATGAAAGTATTAATCAAATTGTTCGTTTTATTTGATTTTTCTTCTCTGCTTCAGTGTTCTTATAATTTTGATTTCTATGTTTTTCCTGTGAAACAGAGAGGCTCTGTCAGTCAGACATTTAAAGCCAGCTATGATGTCCCTAGTCCAAGTCAGCAAGCCGGAGACAGCGATGATGACGACATCATGTTTTGAGTTTAGTGCGAATCTCATAATCATGCCTTTTAAATTTTCAGCAAAGCAACCAATTTCAATACAAAATCAAAGATTAAAAAATAGGGAAGCTTATCTTGCAATAATTCTTGAGAAATGATTACTATTGGCAAAATTCATTACAAGGCTTTCTCAAGCTGCATGACTTAGAAAAAACGAAAATTGAAGATGGACATATAAAGTATAAGACTTTAAAACTTTGTACATCACTGCTGGGGCTTGTTCAGCAATTGAAGTTTAATGTTTTCTCCTTCATAATAAATGAGTGTATCTTCCAAAGTATGTAATTGTAACTTGCAGTGTAAAAGTTCAGTTTTCTTTCAGAGAGACCTGCTTCCAATTTTTTTATTTATGTTTGTAAACATTTTTTAGGACTATCTTTCATGGGAAAAACATGAGCAAATATTCAAGTTTCATTTTATTACATATTGATGTAGATTCCTGTAGCACATTAAATGTAGATGTTGTATTTAATCAGCAAAAACCATAGTTTTTTAATTCTTGAATATAGACTTAAAAATTTTTCTAAACAAATACAGTTTGTTTAATCCCCTGATTCATGAATATTTTTATGTAATGATATAAATTAAAGTTATCATCTGTTTACTTTAATGTCATTGCTTGTCAATTAGACTTGCATAGACTGGTTTTCAAGTTTTGTGATCTCTGTATATTTTAGACTTCCCTACCACCTCCTTGAGAAATGGGAAAAAGGCAATCGGTTCTCTTCTTGACAAAAATCATTACCAAATTATAGCCTAAGTAACCAAACCGGACTAGGTTCCACTTTGCAGCAAAGATACGCACACACCCAGTTTATCACAATGCTTTCAGAGTACTTAACTTAACCAAGCATCTCAACATTCATTCTTCCCTGTTTTTCATTTTCACCAAAAGAAACGTAAAGGGTTTCAAAGTATGGCTTTTGTCATGGATATCGCCCACCTCTACATTTTTTCAGTTCTCTTTGCAGCTTTAAGTATTATTTTTAAATGTCAACACAATACTTAGTTAGAACAGTCTGTGGCTATGGGTGAAACACAGTGTTCCAGACAATTACCACTTTTAGGACTAGGTGTAATTTTTTTTTTTTTGGAGGGTTTCGCACATGTTAGGAAACTGACAAGCATAAACCATGTATTTATTTTAACCATGCTGAAAGAAAACTGACATTTGGATTGTTGAAAAACTTAATGACACTTCATGAAGAATTTCTTAGATCTGTTTGTGCCTTTTAAGATTGTGTCTATCTCTATATATACATGTAGCTTTGAACTGTACATATAGCTATGTATTGGCATTGTGAGAAGTGTTTCTCAAAACCTCTGACCCTGATGGAAATAAGTGAAAGTAAGAATCGCACAAATATGTAGATCTGAGCAAAAGACATTTGTTCTCTCTGTCCAAGTTTGCTGTTTGGAATGGATTTGTCTTGTGTTTGGGCTGATGCGGGAGTACAAAATAGAATATGTTTTGAAAATGAGCTGTAGAGTATAAATGTAGTGATAGAAATTCATTTCAAAAGTTTCATGATCCCAGCATTAAGTTGTTTTAATAAGTATGGTGTCCAGACCATCCACTCTTTGATTTTTCCTATCTTTGTCCTGTTAATAAGTAGGTAACCAGGACTGAAGCATGTATCATTATAGGTTAATTTTTATCAGCATGCTCTTTTTATTTTTTATGACCTGCAACTCGTATAAATGTTCATTTTTCTGTATCAGTCTTTTGTCATCGCTGATCAACAATCTATACCATTCAACTTATCTAAGAAATGTCACAATTAATTAGTTATAGACATGTTTTGTGAGTGATTTTCTTCTCATCAACATTTCCTTCATTCAAATTCCTTTTTAGAAGATTAATGTAGGCAAAAAGAAAATCACAATTCATGAGTTTGGCTTAAAATCTGCAGAATCTCTTCAAAAAACAAATCTTGTTAAATATATGCTCTCTCTGAACGAGATAAAAAATTAAAAGAACATGGAACTAATTTTAGCATTGGGATAAATGAAGAACCAGTAATAAAGCAAAATATTGATTTTCAAAGCCAGACTCATAAACATTTGATTGAAAAGACATCTCAAACAGGTCTATCACAGAATTACTTGCAGAGTTGGTCTCAATATCTTTCCATTGAGTAAAGCTGTATTCTTTTTTTTTAAATGCAAAACTTTATTGAATCTTCAGCAAGCAAAGGGATATTTTTTCACAGATTCTTGATTGTAAGATTAATTCTCCAATGTCTATTTTGCCATAATCTTTTCCTGTTTATTGATATTTTCATTTTCTGTTGGAAAATATACAAATATAATTTACAATACACCATTATAACATTATTCTAAAATTTCTAGAAGATCTAGACTCTAGGGAGTCTGGACCAAGTTTGTGATAAAAACTTTCAAACGTTTTTCTCTTTGGAAGAAATTTTAGCTTTTTTGGTTTTTTTTTTTTTTTTGTTAATACAAGAGTCATAAAAATTTGACTTAGGGAAATATATTACTGAAGCTTCAAGTAAAGTATCATTGTTGCGTTAAGGCTTGAATTTTTCTTGGTCAGTGAGAGTTTGAATGTCCAGCTCTAAAGTAGCATTCAAGTGTGGTATTTGCTTATATACTGTAATATAACATGAGTGGGGCATGTCATGGCAACATATTGGCATTACAGCCATGGTCGGGTCTGGGTTTTTTTTAAACATGTAGTTTTTTTTTTTATCCTTTTGTTGACGTTGTCAAGTATGCGATCTCAACTTGTTTCATCAATTCTTGTTTGGTTGTTTAATCCATTAAATTTTTGCTCAATAACTCATTTTTATGTATTTCATGTGGTGATTGTAGCTAAAGTAATCAATCATAATTTCCCTGCTCAAGGTGGTGGTGCTGATTTTGAATCAATTCTTTTGTAATACCAAATGGTTTATATTTTTTTTTAAATCCTCAGACTCCTGCCCAGGGGATAATACATCTAATCTTTGGCAATGTTTTGTGTAAGTCAACGTATGGGGAAGCCTGTGTCGGTCTATGCTAGGCCTATGTCCTGTCTGTCCAGTGCACTCCCTCTTCACTTCTCTCTTGTACTTTATTTTCCCTTTATCAGTCAAACTCTACGGCCAAATTTCTAGGTTGACTTCATGAATATTGCTAATTTTTATTGTTAGCTTGTATGTAGGTTAAGCTTCATGAATGAGCTTAAGATAGATCTTCCTTTATGATTTGGCCATAGTTCATGTGTATGCTTTGACTAATTTTGCACAGAATGGAAAGATTAAGAGAGAACAAACTTATTTGCTATTTTAGCTTACGTCAGTACTGCACTACAAGAGACACTGGACTTCCTTGACTTTGTACTTCAACTCAGAGCCATGGTTCTCACTCCCAAGTTTTTCTTGATATGTTCTTGATTGGGGGGAGAGACATTTTCATGTGTTGTTGGTGAAGGGAAGATTTAAGATAATTAAAGTCAGGACACATGACAGTGATGGTCAACTGAATCATTTGATGTTCATATAAATCAACTTTTAAGGGAATCTCAGGAATGATATTTGTTCAAACAGCAATTTAGCTGGTGATAGTGTTTGCAGCTGAAGTATTGCCGCATATTTCTGGAGATAGGGTTGGAATATTTCATTTGAACTCGTAAACTGTTTAATGGGTTTCTTAGATTGAATTTTTGAGTCGATATCAGGTAGATTATAATTCTGACTTTAGTTATGGGGAGGACTACAAGTCATCAGGGTTTTAATCTTTCTATTTCCTATTATGTTTCTAAGTGTTGATGTTTTCTTCATTCTTGTGTTGACCTCTATCACTTAATGTTAATTTATTTTTATCTTTAAGGTTATTCCTGTGTTGATGTCAGAAAGCATGAAACAATTGATACTTTAGCTCATTCTGTGATGTGTATATAGAACTTTTTAAAGAATAACAACTTAATAAAATATCATGTAATTTGGATTGTGGTATTTTGATAATTTTTTTTTAAACAACAAACTTTTCTTTCTGTTGAGGACAATGCCTTCATTTTTGCTTTATCCTTCTTGTTTATCATTAGTCTTTAAATAGTTAGACTCATCTAAACTAGTTTCTGATTTTTTTTTTTTTTCAAATAAACCTAAACCATATTGTAAGTAAAACATGTTATGTGAATACTATAAAGGTTGAGATTGTTGAAGCAAAAGATCATTATGATTCAATGTTTTGAACAATTTTTTGCAATACTGGTTCATGCCACTAGCTGTGTAAATAGCGACAACCTTATCGTGAAAGGAAAAAGGAAGTCAAGATGAGGTGCATAATAATCCGTTTCACTGCTAGTCAAGCCATTTTGTGGTAAACCTTTATTTTTTTTACTCATATATATATATATATATATATATATATATATATATATATATATATTTATTATATATATATATATATATTTATATATTTTTATATATAGTGCAAGAGTTTTTTTAACTAAAGAGGTCAGAACCTCCTTTTTTCTTTTTTTTTTAGTATGTTTTTGTTGTTTTTTTTTTTTAGATTTTTTGGTCGGTTTACTTTTGTTCTTCTCTTCGCACTTACGTGTTTCAACACCTCTTAATCCTGGAGGAAAAAAAGGCCTCCATATTTTTTTAATCTTGTCCATCCTCTGGCTGACACTTTGAAGTGGATGTTTTGAGACAACTTCTCAAGTCAGCTGAGCTCCAGTGCCACCGTGAAAAAAAATAAAATAAAATAAAATAAAAAAGAATTGAAGATTGTGTATTGTTTCCTGAGCCGGTTATTGCTTGACTGGGAAGATAACCGGGGATTAACAGTTAAAGTGAATAGAGCTGCTTTAGTTGGAGAGGTCTCAAGAGATGCGGCTCTTATCTTACACAACTCAAACTGAGCGTTGCTTTCACTGACAGCGGCCTAAGCAATGCTCAGTTACCAGTTTATGTCAAGATTGGTTGACATAGTCCAACCATTATAATGATCTCAGGTTTTTTCGGCATGCCAAACAATCTCCCGTAGATCAAAGTGGAAATGGAGAGATGGGGTCAACTCGCCCACCGATGGTGTTGGGATCAAAACTCGCGAAGAATGTCATTGTGGATACATCATTATTTATCAAGACTAACCCGACGTTAAAAATTACCTTTTGTCTAACACTCTGGAAGTAATGACTTAAATAGTGGCAGTAAATCTTCTAACACAACTTAACTTGACAGTGAGACAATAGTAGATGCGTAGAGATCAAGAAGATCAGTATATCCAAGCGTCTTGAAAGCATTTGTTTCAGATAAAGAGATGAAGCTGGCCCTAAAAATCTGAGATATAATGGCTGGCGCGGCTGTTTCTATCCAAGCTAAACGTTTACGTCCTATATAAATGTTGACGGGTGAGCAGGTTGTAGCCAGCATCCACTAACTGTTAGCAGCATTGATGGAACTTCCAGGTGTCTTGGGTCACGTTTATCTAATGCCTGAGTCACTTTCTGGAATGACAAGATGAGGAAAATCACCCGCGTCAGCTTACGTCTATCGCATTTCGTTCTGGGATGTCCTTGAACGTTCTGGGATGTCCTTGAACGTTCTGGGATGTCCTTGAACGTTTCCAGTCTGACTGAATACTTGCAAATATTGTCTTTTTATGATTTAATCACACATAAAATGCATTGCATTCAACAAACCTGATAATAAAATCTGCATAGAAGTAAACAAGACGATTTAGAAATAAACACCACAATTACATATAATAGGTGAAATGTAGTTAGTCTTTACTGGTTATGCTACGGACAATAAAAATGACATAAGTTATGTCATGGAAAAGACAATAGATAATAATAAGTCAACTCTTAAAACCATAAAAAATTGCTATGGAATATTCAAATAAGAAATGTGCAGGACAGGTTGCTACGAATCGCTACACTGTAATGGCTTACGTTTTCCGAATTCAATAATGGTTAAAAATATTGGTAGCAATAAATCCGCTGTCTCACGAACGGGAGAGGTGCGTATCTGAGTTCTATTGGGTTTGAATCTCTGGAGGCACACTGTAGGACACTTCTTGTTTAGCAAAACGATCCGTGTGAGTACAGAAAGGGGGGGGGTGAACAAAAGATAGCAGCAGTGCAGCGAAATGTAATTCTTGACAAAAGTATTAAACAGTAGTTTAATAAATATGCAGTTAAGCTGTGTGTGTGTGTGTGTGAGAGAGAGAGAGAGAGAGAGAGAGAGAGAGAGAGAGAGAGAGAGAGAGAGAGAGAGAGAGAGAGAGAGAGAGAGAGAGAGAGAGAGCGAGCGGGGGGCACATGAGGTTTCTTGAAGTCGAATTATTTTATGCTAATTTGTAAGCAAAAGGCAGGTCATTGATGGCAAAAGAGGGAGGGCAGGCTGGGGAAGGAGGGATATATAATAGGCCTACTAAGAGAGAGAGAGAGAGAGAGAGAGAGAGAGAGAGAGAGAGAGAGAGAGAGAGAGAGAGAGAGAGAGAGAGAGAGAGAGATCTATTGTTGAATTTACATATACATTATCGATTGATAAATTGACGTTTGTGAAAAAAAAGCATGAAAAGGTTATTTCTAGGCCTAAACGGTGTTTCATAAAAAGGCTCAGTCACTTCCTCACATAATTTCAACATGATATTATTATTATCGAGGTTAAAAAGGATAAGATAATATACAAATTAAAATACACAACTTGTCTTAAACTGGACAGTGGGCACTAGGTGGTCACTGCACAACACTACTCTCCACATAAAAAAGCACAACCATAAACATCAAATGCCGAAACACGAAGCAGCCCGTTTGTTTTGATGCGTCCCTTCTCACCTGGGAGTGTTGGAGGCTTGGAAGCAAAAAGTGTTACACCACAGAAATATTTCTCAGTGGATTACACGCTTCGTCCATACCAAACCTGGCTAGGGTTCTATGTGCACACGCAGGTGAGTTGTTGCAGTAATACCTCCAGTACAAACATAGCCTTTAAGTCTAAATTCTAAATCTAGTTAAGATTTGATCTTCACTTCTTAGCTGTAACTTGTAAGAAACTTTATAAAAACTCTGAGGGCGTACATGTCTTGTTCTAAAACCGCTTGTATTCTCATACAGGTGAAGTCAACAAACCG
The DNA here is from genome assembly GCA_033675545.1 of Elysia crispata. NCBI lineage: Eukaryota > Metazoa > Mollusca > Gastropoda > Plakobranchidae > Elysia > Elysia crispata. The sequence continues at coordinate 108,636 of JAWDGP010005445.1, read as the reverse complement.
TAGAGACATAAATTCATGACAACTGAAACAAGCCTTCGGCATATCTTTTGAGGTAAGCTCATACATAGTTCTTTCTCAGTGCCATTACTGATCCAAAATTTGATTTCTTTAGAAGTGTATGGGAACAATTTTTTTTAACATCTCTAAGATATTGACAATTGAAAAAATGAAAGAATTACTTATAACTTTACCTTATGCGAGCTACATAATTTGCAAGAGAGATGCGTGGAGCTTTTAGGAGTCTTTACCTAGACATATGCATGTCCTGAAAAGTTGTATTCTAAATAAATACAATGTAATATTAGAAACAGTGATACATTTATCAATGTCAAGGTCACTGTACTGAATGTAACAAAATGAGCATTTTATGGTTTGATACACATCTTTGCTACAGCAGCAGCTCATTGTCACATGATTGTGTAAACAGCAAGAAGAGAAGAGTCCCAGTGGTATTACCTTAGCCAACTTATCTTGACATGCTACTCATAGCACAGCAGTTTGGGCTGTGTTGGAATGGTTTATAAATATTATACTGCTTACAGATCTAGATCTCTAGATCTACCTTATTCATGTTTGCCATCCCATAAATTATGTTCCAAACCTTGCAGCATTTTCTATTTCCATCCCATAAATTATGTTCCAAACCTTGCAGCATTTTCTATTTGAGATGAAGAAAGCATTTTGATTTTTTTAATAAAACTATTTTTTATGGTTTTCTTGATTTGAATAAATGGGTAAAATAGGGTGGAATTCAAAGAGAGAGTTAAGATGCCGTTTGCAGGGGCTTTACAAGATAAAATATGTTTAACAAAGTTATGAAAATCACATATTTAATAGGTTTCAATGTGTTACTGTTAGAGCTATGATACACTGTTGTCTTGAGGGACTACCGGGTAACACACAGGGTTGTAATCAAACTGGACAATTTTACCATTTTTGGCATGCCAACTGAATATACACAGGTATGAGTTTGGTAATCATCTGTGTATGATTTTGACATATTTACAAAGGCTTTTATCATATTTTTATATAGAAGCCTAATTGTGCTTCCTGCGTTGTATTCAGAAATAATGTTTATGAAAATGCAAGTTCCTACTCGAAGGGATCAAGTAAAATGCTAGCCAAGGTACATCCATACAATTTTTTTCTGTAGAGTCTTTAATGAATTCATTGGATAAAATTAAAACTGGTAATTAGAGTATAACGTATTCTACTTTAATGGTGGGGAGATTCGCCAAAAAATTGGTTTTCTTGTCACAGTCAGAAAAATTGACCATAAATTTTTTGGTCTTTAATTTCTTCTATTATTCGTAAAAATACCAATATTATTATTATTATTATTATTATTATTATTATTATTATTATTATTATTATTATTATTATTATTATTATTATTATTATTATTATTATTATTATTATTATTATTATTATTATCATCATCATTATAATTTTTTTAGCATACTTACAGCTATCTAGATTATTGGGTTAGAGATAGTAGGGCCTATTGACATACACACCCACTGGAGCTTTGAAGTACTGGTTTAAATCTATACTAATATGGAATCATCTCTCACTCTCTCATTTTCTCTATGTCTCCCTCTCTCTCCCCCTCTGTCTTGCTCTCTCTCTCCTCTCTCTCTCTCTCTCTCTCTCTCTCTCTCTCCTCTCTGTCCCTCCCTCCCTGTCTCTCTCCTCTCTCTCTCTCTCTCTTTCTCCTCTCTGTCCCTCCCTCCCTGTCTCTCTCCTCTCTCTCTCTCTCTCTCTCTCTCTCCTCTCTGTCCCTCCCTCCCTCTCTCTCTCTCTCTCTCCACTCTCTCTCTCTCTCTCTCTCTCTCTCTCTCTCCTCTCTGTCCCTCCCTCCCTGTCTCTCTCCTCTCTCTCTCTCTCTCTCTCCCTCTCTCTCCTCTCTGTCGCTCCCTCCCTGTCTCTCTCCTCTCTCTCTCTCTCTCTCTTTCTCCTCTCTGTCCCTCCCTCCCTCCCTTTCTCTCTCCTCTCTCTCTCTCTCCGCTCGCTCTCTCCTCCTTTTCTCTGCTTTCTGTCCGACTGTCTTTCTCTCCACTCTCTCTCTCTCTCTCTTTCTCCTCTCTGTCCCTCCCTCCCTGTCTCTCTCCTGTCTCTCTCTCTTTCTCCTCTCTGTCCCTCCCTCCCTCTCTCTCTCCTCTCTCTCTCTCTCCGCTCGCTCTCTCCTCCCTTTCTCTGCTTTCTGTCCGACTGTCTTTCTCTCCACTCTCTCTCTCTCTCTTTCTCCTCTCTGTCCCTCCCTCCCTGTCTCTCTCTTTTTCTCTCCGCTCTCTTTCTCCTCTCTGTCCCTCCCTCCCTCCCTCTCTCTCTCCTCTCTCTCTCTCTCCGCTCGCTCTCTCCTCCCTTTCTCTGCTTTCTGCCCCACTGTCTTTCTCTCCACACTCTCTCTCTCTCTCTCTCTCTCTCTCTCTCTCTCTCTCTCTCTCTCTCTCTCTCTCTCTCTCTCTCTCTCTCTCTCTCTCTCGCCCTCACAAATTCGTAGTCTTCCACCCATCACCTTTCCCACTTCTCACCAACCGACCAGAAATATTCGACTTTCTGTTCCGACACGAGATTTTCACGATCGTAATATAAATCTTCTTAGAAAACCTACAGGCACTTCGCCACCTTTTATTTTCATTTATTGAACGTGGAGACCGTCACTATCCTAAAATTCATTGCTTTTCTGTCCGAGTTAGAATCCTGTCCCTCTCAGCTGTGGCTTGTTGACATGATATCAAGCGAGGAGCACTCCCAAAATTCGCCAAACTCAACCATGGGTGGAAATCATTCAAGGGAATTAAATCCGGTCAGTTAGTTGCGCTATTTTGGCTTTAATTCTTCTAAATTCTATGAGAAGTTTAACTTGCCCTAAGGCATAACGACATCGTTAAAAATATCATATCAACCTGTAACAGGATGTCACTGTTTGTATTAGAATAGGAGGGCCAAATTTGGTGACATGAAAATGGATGGGGGCCGACCATTCAGCCTGACATTCTTTGAACCATTATCCTTTAATTTTTTTTTTTTTTAATGGCAGAGGTGCGGGCAAGGTTAAATTTTGATCGTGGGCCGCATTTGGCCTCAGGGAGCCAGATCATGAATATTCCTGTATTAAAAGGATAGTGCAAGAGTCCGCAATGGCCATCGGGTTCACAAATAATGCATTCAAAGGTTATCAGTACCGTTAGGAAGCCTAAAAGCCGTTCTTTTTCGGTCTCTTATAAATACTCAAAGATGTTCTAATAACAGCTAGTATTTTTAGAACATCTTGTAAGTGCTTGGTTTAGATGCAATCTGAGGGAATAGTGCATCCATCAGCCTCGTAGTCTTCTGAAGTGGAAGTTACCATCAGCTGTCTTCTTATACTCACCGTTGTGAGAGGGAGGGGGTGAGGGGAGAGAGAGAGAGAGATGGGGGGAGGGAAAGAGAGAGAGAAGGAGAGAGAGATAGAGAGAGAGGGGGAGGGAAAGAGAGAGAGAAGGAGAGAGAGATAGAGAGAAGGAGAGAGAGAGAGAGAGAGAGAGAGAGAGAGAGAGAGAGAGAGAGAGAGAGAGAGAGAGAGAGAGAGAGAGAGAAAACTGTTTTGTGTTCTAAACAAAAAGCATGTTCTTCTCTGAAACCTTACAACAAATTGAGGAATTTCTAATCACTTTTTTTGCCCTGAACGAGGTGCACGGAAACACATTCGCTGTTCATTTAGAAAACATTTTCAGAGTTTTCCCCCCCCTCCCTTTCTCTCTTGTCTCTTTTCGCCCTTTGTACGTCGTCAAACACAACCATTATTGTACCTCAGAACATTTATAGAATTGCTGTGTATTTTCGTTAAATTTCGACATCTCTGTCAGTAGAGGTTTGCGGCAACCTTTGAACAAAGGGAAAAAAATGTCCTTGTAGAAGCCGTTTATCTGGCTGGCTACGCATGGTTTGACAAAGCAAGAGATGGGTTACTTGTGAAAAGCCATACCGCCACCCTAAATCCAGACCTCCACTTTCTGGACGGTAAGCGATATTTTATTAATCAAAATATGTTTTTGATTCTGAAGGGAAGACCCTCATCGCACAGCCATAAAGCTTTTTTTTTACCAATGCTAAGAAAGTTTTGAATCAACGAGACTTGAAGTATGATTGGTCGTCCTAATTTGTTACTGTTCTATGTGGAGTAGATGAAATAAACTTGTGTTTAGCGCAGTACCATCTGTCTAGCTAGATAGAATAATGTTTCTGGTCTACCTTCATTCTATTTGACCGCCACCACAGCCCAGTCGATCACCAGGAATTAGTTTTGCTATCACCTGTTGCATTAATCTAAAGGAAACATTTTATTGACTAAGGTTTCAGAGGTATAGGGGTATTTAGTAACATGTTTTTAATATTGAGCTCCTAAGCTATTTTTTCGGGGGGGGGGGGGGGGGAGGAGGATGTTGGTGGTCTGTTTTTCTTCCGAAAAGAATGTAGGACTTATGAAATCCTAAAATTTGTTCGAACCTTTGTCACCGGAGGCAACGACGTGATGAAGACGGTGTAGTTTTCTGACCAAGATGTTCAACCAAGCATGACCAGTGATTTCATCATTATAACACACCAATGGTGGCCACCAACTGCCCAGTCTGATCATATGGTTCATGTGAACATGTCAAAGAATTGCGCCCTTAGTTGGAGGACAAGGACACACTCCAGCCATGAAGTTATAAATAACTTTCTTCATACCTCGCAGGGTTTGAAGGAAACATTGAAAAGGTCAAGGTTCCCACGTCCCTCAGCCATGGACTCCACTCACTAACCTCTAGTTTCATTTCTTGCTTCACTCGAGGTACCTGCTTTTATTTTGTTAATTTTTTTTAGTTTGACTGTTTGTTTTTCTTACAGAAGCACCTATGTGAACTAAATTACACTTTGAAAAACCCGTTCCCTACTGAGTGTAATAACCTCAACCACTACTGCTCGGTTTGCCTGTGATAATTATAGTATCTCGCCATCTCCAATTTATAGTTTTCTGAATTTTACCTTTAACTTTATATGATGGAAACGATTATTATCTTTTTTCGTTTTTGTTTATTTGTTTCCATTTATTGTGACTTATCTACATCGACTAACCTCACACGATCTCGTCCTCGTCAAAGTTCATGTTTTCCATAAACCCAGCTGTGTGAATACTTTACTTGTAATTCATTGCTATAAATAGATTGTAAAGCATTTAACAATATTTTATAACAGGAAAATTCGAGATTCTGTTAAACGCCCAAGAAAATTCCTAGTTAGGGCCCGCTAGTTTTCCAGTGAGAGATTTTTACAAGTAAAAGTCAGCTTGTCTTTGGCACAGCTCCAAATATTTCACAAGAGTTTAGCTTCTTGTGAATTTTTATTTTGTGTGTATGTGAGTGTGTGTGTGTGTGTTGGGGGAACCAAGCTTTTTCTTCCAAACCTCTATTGATTTTCTCCATGCTGTGGAAAGCGTATCATATTCCTGCTGTAAACATTTGTGGTCCAGATTTTCTTCGAGGGTGCCAAGAAATTTCTAGTACATAATTATATTCCCAAATAATATCTTTTCAATATGTCATATCACAATAAATCTTCTTGGACAATCCGTGTTGCAACCGCGTGTAAAGTATTTTCAGACTGTATGTTCCAACTGTTCCTACAACTCGATGATAATATTTTGATACACTACTAGCCTGATTTTGGCCATAGGATAAACGTTGAGGGAGCGACTTAGAGAGAGAGAGAGAGAGAGAGAGAGAGAGAGAGAGAGAGAGAGAGAGAGAGAGAAAGAGAAAGGAGGAGAGAGAGACCGAGAGATAGACATAAAGAGAAACGGAGAGAGAGAGAGAGAGAGAGAGAGAGAGAGAGAGAGAGAGAGAGAGAGAGAGAGAGAGAGAGAGAGAGAGAGAGAGAGAGAGAGAGAGAGAGAGAGAGAGAGAGAGAGAGAGAGAGAGAGAGAGAGAGAGAGAGAGAGAAGTGGTATAGACCTGGATCTAGCTCAACCTAGCTCGAGACCGACAAATAAGACGAAAGACGTGAAAACATTACAACAGATGGAATGAACAGGGATCGAACCTGCGCCTCGATACGGCACCCATCGCTTTGCCGAGACAAGACCAGGCACTTAACACTGAGCCATCCACATCTACGAAAATAGATGCTTCAAGAACCGTGACTTGGTTCTGGCTTGAATAGACTAAGAAAAGTAAGATGTTGAATCGGTAAGAACGATAAAGTCCAAATTTTTACAGGACATAAACAAACTATCGTTGTTGGACTGCTTTCTTTATTTCTATATTAGAGAGAGAAAGAGAGAGAGAGAGAGAGAGAGAGAGAGAGAGAGAGAGAGAGAGAGAGAGAGAGAGAGAGAGAGACAGACAGACAGACAGACAGACCAAGTGGTCATGAAAGGCCTGCCACTGTCTGCTCACCTGCTATGTCTATGTTATTGTTTAGGGTATTTCAGCGTGATTAAGGGGCGCAGAGTTGTAAATCAGCACGGTAATGGTTGCATTTGTTTGGACGTTGGAATTCCACACTACCAAAGGGTTTAATTTGTCCTTCATTTTTTTAGTTTATATTTGCGTAGATTTACCCAGATCTAGATGTGGCTGAATGGAACTCGAACCTTGGCGCCTTGGGATGGTCACAAACCCACTGTGTAGAACACGCGCCTGAGACCTGCTTTTTGTTCTGGTTTTTCCCAGGACCGAGTTTTGATCTGTTTTAACCACAGATAAGCTTTCTTAAGAACAAGACATTTATTCCTCAACCTTAACTGTATGCCGCATGATTTTGGTCGATCTTGCTGGCTTCGATCCTCATAGCGTGATTTTTTTTTTCTTCGAAGAGGAATAATAAGGTCGTTTACTTGTTGCCGCCATTAGACACATGTATGTATGCATATTTTTGTTATTTTTTTTTTCCTTTTCTCTCCTTACTGAGTTTATGTGCGTAGATCTTGGGAGCTGGGCAACCCATAAATCTTTAATTCGACGTAATAAAATAGAGCTGTTGAAATTAGAGGTCAATAGATGGACTGTAATCTCCCTACCAAGTAGATCTAGATCCAACAAGTTTGAAATCTTTATAAATGGTGAGCATTCGTTGAACTTCAGTGGTGGCAATCTCAAAATTATTTTAATCTACATCGCTCAGCTTGAAAAGATTTTCCAACCGCAGGTTTCATCCAACCCTCGGAGCTCAGAGATATCTGTCAAGTGTTTTCTGCCACAGTTGTGTATCTAGCAGATCTTGGCTTTGTTTTGCTCAACAAAACTCAGTTTCATGCAGATGGCTTGCAGCTCGGCCGTGCCATGCTTTAGTAATCGAAAATATGGATAGTGGCATCGTGGCGGTTATTGTGTTCTAGAGATTGAAAATATGGAAAAAAGTATCGTGGCGGTGTATTGTGTTCTAGAGATTGAAAATATGGATAGTGGCATCGTGGCGGTGTATTGTGTTCTAGTGATTGAAAATATGGATAACGGTATCGTGGCGGTGTATTCTGCTCTAGTGATTGAAAATATGGATAACGGTATCGTGGCGGTATATTGTGCTCTAGTGATTGAAAATATGGATAACGGTATCGTGGCGGTGTATTATGTTCTCGTCTTTACAACACTGATGGCACCATGGCGGCGTTTTGTGTTCAATTCACTAAAGCAATAATGGTCTCATAGTGGTCCATTGATCTCTAGTCATCACAACAAGGATAGTCTTATGGTGGTCCATTGATCTGTAGTCATCACAACAAGGATAGTCTCATCGTGGTCCATTGATCTGTAGTCATCACAACAAGGATAGTCTCATCGTGGTCCATTGATCTGTAGTCATCACAACAAGGATAGTCTCATCGTGGTCCATTGATCTCTAGTCACCTCAGCAATGATGGTCTTATGGTGGTCCATTGATCTGTAGTCATCACAACAAGGATAGTCTCATCGTGGTCCATTGATCTGTAGTCATCACAACAAGGATAGTCTCATCGTGGTCCATTGATCTCTAGTCACCTCAGCAATGATGGTCTTATGGTGGTCCATTGATCTGTAGTCATCACAACAAGGATAGTCTCATGGTGGTCCATTGATCTGTAGTCATCACAACAAGGATAGTCTCATCGTGGTCCATTGATCTGTAGTCATCACAACAAGGATAGTCTCATGGTGGTCCATTGATCTGTAGTCATCACAACAAGGATAGTCTCATGGTGGTCCATTGATCTGTAGTCATCACAACAAGGATAGTGTCATCGTAGTCCATTGATCTAAAGTCACCTCAGCAATGTAGGTCTCATGGTGGTCCATTGATCTGTAGTCATCACAACAAGGATAGTCTCATCGTGGTCCATTGATCTGTAGTCACCTCAGCAATGATGGTCTCATGGTGGTCCATTGATCTGTAGTCATCACAACAAGGATAGTCTCATCGTGGTCCATTGATCTGTAGTCATCACAACAAGGATAGTCTCATGGTGGTCCATTGATCTGTAGTCATCACAACAAGGATAGTCTCATCGTGGTCCATTGATCTGTAGTCATCACAACAAGGATAGTCTCATGGTGGTCCATTGATCTGTAGTCATCACAACAAGGATAGTCTCATCGTGGTCCATTGATCTCTAGTCATCACAACAATGATGGTCTCATGGTGGTCCATTGATCTGTAGTCATCACAACAAGGATAGTCTCATCGTGGTCCATTGATCTCTAGTCACCTCAGCAATGATGGTCTCATGGTGGTCCATTGATCTGTAGTCATCACAACAAGGATAGTCTCATCGTGGTCCATTGATCTCTAGTCACCTTAGCAATGATGGTCTCATGGTGGTCCATTGATCTGTAGTCATCACAACAAGGATAGTCTCATCGTGGTCCATTGATCTCTGGTCACCTCAGCAATGATGTTCTCATGGTGGTCCATTGATCTGTAGTCATTGATCTGTAGTCATCACAACATGAATTCTCATGGTGGTCATCGTGGTCCATTGATCTCTAGTCATCACAACAAGGATAGTGTCATCGTGGTCCATTGATCTGTAGTCATCACAACAATGATGGTCTCATCGTGGTCCATTGATCTCTAGTCACCTTAGCAATGATGGTATTATAATGGTCCATTGATCTGTAGTCATCACAACAAGGATAGTCTTATGGTGGTCCTTTGATATGTAGTCATCACAACAATGATGGTCTTATTGTGGGACATTGATCTCTAGTCATCACAACAATGATGGTTTCATCTTGGTCCATTGATCTGTAGTCATCACAACAAGGATAGTCTCATGGTGGTCCATTGATCTGTAGTCATCACAACAAGGATAGTCTCATGGTGGTCCATTGATCTGTAGTCATCACAACAATGATGGTCTCATGGTGGTACATTGATCTCTAGTCATCACAACAATGATGGTCTCATGGTGGTACATTGATCTCTGGTCATCACAACAATGATGGTCTCATGGTGGTACATTGATCTCTAGTCATCACAACAATGATGGTCTCATGGTGGTACATTGATCTCTGGTCATCACAACAATGATGGTCTCATGGTGGTACATTGATCTCTAGTCATCACAACAGTGATAGTTTCTCGGTGGTGCATTGATCTCTAATCATCACAACAAGGATAGTCTCATGATGATACATTGGATTCTGGTCACCACAACAATGATGGTCTCATGGTGGTGCATTGCTCTCTGGTCATTACAACAATGAGGGAATCATGGTGGTTAATTGATCTGCAGTCATCACAACAATGTTGGTCTCATCGTGGTCCATTGATCTCTAGTCACCACATTAATGATGGTCTTATGGTGGTCCATTGATCTGTAGTCATCACAACAATGGTGGACTCATGATGATCTATTGATCTCTAGTCATCACAGCAATGGTAGACTCATGATGATCTATTGATCTCTAGTCATCACAACAATGGTAGACTCATGATGATCTATTGATCTCTAGTCATCACAACAATGGTAGACTCATGATGATCTATTGATCTCTAGTCATCACAGCAATAATGGACTCATGATGATCTATTGATCTCTAGTCATCACAACAATGGTAGACTCATGATGATCTATTGATCTCTAGTCATCACAACAATGGTAGACTCATGATGATCCTTTCTCTAGTCATCACAACAATGGTAGACTCATGATGATCTATTGATCTCTAGTCATCACAACAATGGTAGACTCATGATGATCTATTGATCTCTAGTCATCACAACAATGGTAGACTCATGATGATCTATTGATCTCTAGTCATCACAACAATGGTAGACTCATGATGATCTATTGATCTCTAGTCATCACAACAATGGTAGACTCATGATGATCTATTGATCTCTAGTCATCACAACAATGGTAGACTCATGATGATCTATTGATCTCTAGTCATCACAACAATGGTAGACTCATGATGATCTATTGATCTCTAGTCATCACAACAATGGTAGACTCATGATGATCTATTGATCTCTAGTCATCACAACAATGGTAGACTCATGATGATCTATTGATCTCTAGTCATCACAACAATGGTGGACTCATGATGATCTATTGATCTCTAGTCATCACAACAATGGTAGACTCATGATGATCTATTGATCTCTAGTCATCACAACAATGGTAGACTCATGATGATCTATTGATCTCTAGTCATCACAACAATGGTAGACTCATGATGATCTATTGATCTCTAGTCATCACAACAATGGTAGACTCATGATGATCTATTGATCTCTAGTCATCACAACAATGGTAGACTCATGATGATCTATTGATCTCTAGTCATCACAACAATGGTAGACTCATGATGATCTATTGATCTCTAGTCATCACAACAATGGTAGACTCATGATGATCTATTGATCTCTAGTCATCACAGCAATGGTAGACTCATGATGATCTATTGATCTCTAGTCATCACAACAATGGTAGACTCATGATGATCTATTGATCTCTAGTCATCACAACAATGGTAGACTCATGATGATCTATTGATCTCTAGTCATCACAACAATGGTAGACTCATGATGATCTATTGATCTCTAGTCATCACAACAATGGTAGACTCATGATGATCTATTGATCTCTAGTCATCACAACAATGGTAGACTCATGATGATCTATTGATCTCTAGTCATCACAACAATGGTGGACTCATGATGATCTATTGATCTCTAGTCATCACAACAATGGTGGACTCATGATGATCTATTGATCTCTAGTCATCACAACAATGGTGGACTCATGATGATCTATTGATCTCTAGTCATTACAACAATGGTGGACTCATGATGATCTATTGATCTCTAGTCATTACAACAATGATGGACTCATGATGATCTATTGATCTCTAGTCATGATGGCATCATGGCGGTGCATTGATCTTAAGTCATCACAGCAATGATGGTTGGTCTCATGGCGAGACTGTTCTCAGCGATTTACAATTTCAAAGCGGACGACGCTTTGTTATTTAATTGTTATTTTATGAATATGTATATATATATATATATATATATATATATATATATATATATATATATATATATACATGTACATATAAAACCCATGTTAATGTACTTCAATAGGGTGAAAAACTGAACAAATTAAATATTGAAATTTGATATATTCCAGCGTAAAGACCAAAGTGTGATGGAAAACATGACGCAGCGGCGGTAGCAAATGTATATAACACTTCTGCTTCTTTTGCTCGCATTGCGTACGTTTAACATTTTTTTTTTATCTAAGATATCGACCAGATACATTTTTGTAGAAACAGTCAAGTTCAGCTATTTTATGACTTTGCCACTCTTAGTTTGTCTTGCATGAGTTATTCAGATTGTGACTAAATCTAGAATAATTATAAGCTTCAGAAGTCCGAGTAACCCAATAAATTTTTAAAAAATCCAGGGCCTTAAATTTGATTCCTTCTGTAAAACTGCCTGAGCAGTTTCATGTTTTGACTTTATATTAGAGAGCATTTCATTTTTTTTTCACCACATCAAGCTGAGCACTTCATTACGTTTGTAATGGGTCATCAGCACCATATAAATATGGTCTCGGTCGAGAGATAAACTGAAAAGAGGCCTGTTTCAAAGATTGCACTCAAATTTAGTTTACTTTTTTGCTTGAGATCGCTCCTTCATTTAAAGAACATCTTCATGACAATGTAAGAATTCGAATGTCTCAAGGTTCTATATATTTTAAAACTGTACTATGAGTGGCTCTGGAGGAGATATAATCTGTTATTGTTGTAAAGATTGCTTTTCTTCATTGCCGTGGTATGACTCTGGAGGATTTATCGGTTTTTGTTTTTTGTTTTGTGAAGTTAGCATATTTTTTCAAAGTCGTATTTCCCATGTGATCTCTTGTACGAGTGATCATGCTTTTGTTTCATATACAAATAAAACCAATCTACACAATACAGCTAAGATAAATCTTGTTCTTCATAATCGCCAAGATCAATCTTATGTAATATTATAACACTTCGACCCAGTCATGCAAATCATCAAGTGTTGCTATTGCTCTTTCTAACGTCGTGGATCAAATTATTAGGCTTTTCTGTCACGTGGGAAAGTTCAGACTGTTTCACAGGTTGTCCAAGGAACAAAAAGAAAATACGTTGGTTATGGACGTCCTTTAGCGCAATTAAGCCCCATGTTTTAAAGTATGTCTGTGTGTGTATATGTGCAGCATATGAGCGGAAATTTCCTATTACACTTATACCGTGTTTAAGTCGCGACTTGATTGTGTTTTATTCATTGAAAACAATATCTAAACCCCTGTGCTGTACGTTATGGTAGAGAGTAACACTGATTTTTTATAGAAAGCCGCTGATTAGGACTTGTTTTCTGCTCCCATCTCAGTGAGTGGAACTCACATATTAACAAAGGTTTGTCTGAGAGCAATGTGGCTTGTCAAACTCTTACCGCTCTTATTACTGAAACTTGATAACTGAGGAAGCCAAATTGATCGGGAAGCGGCCTTTAATAAGTTCACTTCATTCTGCAGCGTAAAGTGAACAGAGGACATAATCCAAAAATAGCTTGATGAAAGAAATACATGTAGTTGAGATAACTTTTTTTTTTTATTTCCACCATCATCATTGGCACCAGCGGTCTGTTGAGATCATGCATCACTCCGACTTTCTGATCGGTTAATTGTACATGTAATACAGCGCAAAAGATGCTATCTTAGTGTACAAAGTTTATGGGAGACATAAAATATTTTGGCTTTTACCGTAAATCTTGCTGAACTAACTTATCAAGAAATGATCATCACTCCGACGGTGTGAGAATTGCTGGGCTGCTACATTTTGATATAAAACATGAGACTGGTTAACTTTGAGGTGTTCATTGAAGGTGAAACTTGAAGAGCGTCACCTCACATCTCCGATTTATCTAAGTGCCTAACTGGGTTTGTATGGAGCCAAGTTTTTTGCACCTATTGATGCGCTTCACCGAACAGCCGAGGGTCTTGCAGTAAGCATTGAGGCAGCAAGAGGTAACCAGATCGAGGCTCGGAGCTAGATCTACCTCAGTAAATCAGCTCTGAGTGTGTTACAAAACAGTTGCGCTTCAAGAACCATCGGCAGTGGATCAGATAGATCCTGCTGTACGTATTTCTCCATTAATTTTGAGATATACATGTTATTTAACTTCAACAGTGTCGGTAACTTGAGAGTTAGATAAAAAATAGACATCATATCAGGCTCATCTAGCGCTAGTCCTGGTCGTTATTCAAGAGAAACCCCCAACCTCTTGCTGGGACGCAGGTATGTCGTGTTATCTTTGGTGACAAGGTAAAGTGATATTTCTAGATGGTAGATGGACTAAGTAGAGGTTATTACATGTATTTCATTACTTCGAAAAATGACAGACTGCTGCATAATCCTAAAGACGATAAAAGCTGGAGCGCTCTTTGATTTTGTTTCGCAAGTGCTTTTTTTTTCTTTCTTTTTTTTTTTTTTTTTTTTTTTTTTAGCTCAATAAGTTGATAAAACATTAAATGGGATAATTTTGTATGATTTTTAACTTACACAAGCTTCGAATAAATAAAATACAGAAATTTATACGTTATTGACTGCACATTTTTGTGTGATTCTGACGTGGTCTATTTTTACAGCCTTTGACAGACGCTTTCTATCTCCTGAACAGTTTTTACCCTGTCTCTCATTGTGTAGCTCCGTGCAAGCAAAAGTATTCTAATATCAATGTCTCATCGCCATAGCATGGAATTTCGCTTATGTGCTGCTTTTTCAGACTGATATTTCTGGAAAACAAGGGCTGCAGTCTCTGTATGAACCACGCTGTTGTAAAATTATCAAGTACCTTGTGCCGTTCAGATAGATTAGTCGATATTGTATTCCCGTTTGACTATCTTGATTTAGTTGCATTGGGATTTCAGTTTTGGGACTCCGCCTATCGGCTACTAATTACTAGTTGGGGTTGGAGAAATGAACTCAGCATCGAGGCATTGGCAGTTGACCTCAGATTTTAAAAAAATCTACTTTCTTTGAAGAAGGGATAAATGAAAAACTTCTAATTTTAACCAAAAGTATAATGAAAAAAAAATATATGAACACGAAACTTAGCTGTCATGGTTTAATTTTTAATTAAAGATATTATAATTTTTATGGGAGGATAAAATCATGTAGTAGTCCTCACTGGACCTGAGAGTGGACTTGGTATTCCTAGGCTTTTAATATTATTTCTTGTTCTCCACAAAACCCATCACATTTAGAGTTCGGCCTTTTATTCGAAACTTGACAGTTATTTCGCAAAATGTAATGTTTATCTTCATTAGGTTCCAGTTTTACTATTCCTGGGCATAAATAAAGCCTGTCTGAAATGGCTCGTGATCGTGAGATCTTGAGAACAAAAGCGGGCTCTCAACGCACGTGAAAACTTTGCCTACCGGTAATTTGCGTTGTCTCCGCGTGATGAACTTACCAAGTGGAAATTGTCTCACATTCTATACCGAGTGTCAACTCCTGGAGACAAACTGGTTCAACGTGCAATAGGTTTACACACACGAATAGAATGCGACCTAAATGTCTTTCGACCTGACCATCAGAAAGTCGAGCGATGGAGGCCACCATGTTGAGCGTGTCAGACGGAAGTGTACAGAATAGTGTTGCTGCTGGAGAGTGGTAATTAGGGAGAAGGGATCAACTTATTGCTGGTCACAGTTCACACACGTCGGATGCTCTGCGGTAACTGAAATCTGATTATTTCCTTTCATGTAGTGGGCAACAGATCTGATCTTCTGTGGCATCCGGAAGGCGTGCGGTCATCATGTTTTAACAACTTTTTACCTGCGAGTCGTTACGATGTCAGTTACTGTCACTGGGGAAAATTAGCGCGGAAAGAAAGAGGCTGGAAGAGGGAGAAGATGGTACGATGCGGGTTTTGGGGGAGGGGGGGGGGTGCGAGAGGGAACTGTCGATAGAGTCAAGGGAGACATATTCAGTGGAAAGCTTTCAAGCTTAGGTTTTTAACCTTTTTTATTCGCGTCGCATTTCGCGAGGAATTTGATTTGAAGTTGTTCGTTTAAACCGTTTTTTTGTGGCAGCAGTTCACATCAGCAGGATGAGACTTTGTTTATTGTGGGTTCTGGAGCGATAAACACCTCTTAAGATAGTGACTGTAATTCCAGCATTAATTGGTCATGTTTTGGTTATTTCTTTTTTTTTTTTTTTACTGCGCATCACGCTGTGTGCCACTTTGTTAGGGTTCACTCAGCCTGGCTGTTCTGCTAAATCCATGTGATAATTCATCAATAAAGTTAGGTTAGTCCTTCTCATTTTTTTCTGCTGGTGGTGAAAGTTTTCATGTAATAATTCATCAATAAAGTTAGGTTAGTCCTTCTCATTTCTGCTGGTGATGAAAGTTTTCATGTAATAATTCATCAATAAAGTTAGGTTAGTCCTTCTCATTTCTGCTGGTGGTGAAAGTTTTCATGTAATAATTCATCAATAAAGTTAGGTTAGTCCTTCTCATTTCTGCTGGTGATGAAAGTTTTCATGTAATCATTCATCAATAAAGTTAGGTTAGTCCTTCTCATTTCTGCTGGTTGTGAAAGTTTTCATGTAATAATTCATCAATAAAGTTAGGTTAGTCCTTCTCATTTCTTGATGAAAGTTTTCATGTAATAATTCATCAATAAAGTTAGGTTAGTCCTTCTTAATTCTGCTGGTGATGAAAGTTGTCATTTAATAATTCATTAATAAAGTTACCTTAGTCCTTCTCACTTCTGCTGGTGATGAAAGTTTTCATGTAATAATTCATTAATAAAGTTAGGTTAGTCTTTCTCATTTCTGCTGGTGGTGAAAGTTTTCATGTAATAATACATTGATAAAGTTAGGTTAGTCTTCATTTCTGCTGGTGATGAAAGTTTTCATGTAATAATTCATTTATAAAGTTAGGTTAGTCCTTCTCATTTCTGCTGGTGATGACAGTTTTTATGTTATAGTTCGTCAAGAAAGTTAGGTTAGTCCTCATTTCTGTCGGTGATGACAGTTTTTATGTGATAGTTCGTCAAGAAAGTTAGGTTAGTGCTCATTTCTGTCGGTGATGACAGTTTTTATGTGATAGTTCGTCAAGAAAGTTAGGTTAGTCCTCATTTCTGTCGGTGATGACAGTTTTTATATGATAGTTCGTAAAGAAAGTTAGGTTACTTATTGCCGCTGTTATTGTTAACGAAAGTTATCATTTTAGTCCTTAAAAGTGAAACGTGAAGTCACGGTACAGTCTTTTGGTTTTGTTTTACATTTTCCTCCGTGCATAATTTGACATAACCTAGGTCGGTCAGGGCTACCGAGTCTGGGTCCACCCTCAACAGTTTGTCTGTCACACAATCATGGTGTCAGTCAGTCTTCCATGGTTTCTCGCTGTTTTTCTTACTTTCAGTCATGGCATCATCAGTCTGTCTTACTTTCTGTCGTGGCATCATCAATCTATCTTACTTTCTATCATGACATCACCAGTCTGTCATGATTTCACGCAGTTTTCAGTTCAGTCTGTCTTACTTTCTGCCGTAGTGTCACCTCCTTCCTCGACGACGCGAGATTGATAGAATTATCGTTTTACACGTCTTAAATTGTCTCATCGAAAAGCCCACTTTAAGGCATGAGTCAACAGATCCCCAAACTAATCGTTATGCTCAGTGAAAGAAAGTCTCTGCTATTTATAGAATGGTTTCTCCTCTCACCAAGTCAATAAAGGAGACATGTTTTTAATGGGAAATTAGGATAATCAATTTTAATCATATTCCATTTCTTTTTCGATTATTCCTCCATTTCTTCGATTACAAAAATAAACATGAAAATCGATGTCAACATTAGACGTAGATAGGCCATCACAATCACTCTGGATGACTGTCTACCAATACAGTGTTTTGTAGCAGTAATGCTGGCTCAAAGAGTTACGGCAGTCAATGTGGGAAACAATACCTTTAATTAAACATCTTGTTTCCTCTTCAATTTGGGCGTGTATTTTCTGATTTGGCAGTCTGTTTCTGGAAGTAAATGTATTTTTTTAATCATGTTATATCCCCAGAGTTCAAGGTCAGGTGATGATGGGGTGTTGGACAAGCCAGGCGCTGGTGGTCACGCTGGTCGCCCTGTTGTGTGCTGTCTCGGTTCAAGCCGCCACAGGTAAGGTCAGCCGAGGACTCGCCGAGGACTGGTCTAGGATGGTCTGCTTGTCAATGTTTCAGTGGTGTTCTTCGAGCATGATTTCATTCATCGAACCTTCTCTCTCTCTCTCTCTCTCTCTCTCTCTCTCTCTCTCTCTCTCTCTCTCTCTCTCTCTCTCTCTCTCTCTCTCTCTCTCTCTCTCTCTCTCTCTCTCTCTCTCTCTCTCTCTCTCTCTCTCTCTCTCTCTCTCTCTCTCTCTCTCTCTCTCTCTCTCTCTCTCTCTCTCTCTCTCTCTCTCTCTCTCTCCCCCTCCCTCTCTCTCTTTCTCTCTTTCTCTCTGGCTCTTTCCCTCCCCCCCCTCTCTCTCTCTAACCATAAATCTATTTCTCTATCTATCTATCTCTTTCTATCTGCTCTGGCACTTTCCATCTCGGAGCAAAACCTATCACTAACTTTATTTCTCCTTTCCTGCTCTCCCCCGCCTTACTGCCCCTCACTAAGATCTTTCCTCTCATTCCAGTAATTTCTAATCCCATCGCTTTCACCTGCGTCGTAATCCACATGTTAATTAAATCACGACCATTCTGTGTTAGTTTTATGAAATATGTCCCTCACCAAACTAGTATAACCTGGCTCATTCATTGTCTCTCCTCTTCGAATATTATAGTGCAGGCTCCATGAGGTTTTGTTCAAATGTGTAAAGGTGTCGGAGAACTTATGATTGTGGTTGAATCCCTGGAGCAAGACCACTCACAGGTCTTTAATTAATTGGAATTTTTTTTTTTGCTTTAGAGTTGAATTACTTCCATCGCAAGTTGGTTTTCGTCAGCTCATTTTGATATAGTATTTGTTTTTCTAAGTTTCTCATAAGGTTTCAGCATGCTATAGACTTTTGGTACAGTTTTAGGTTAACAGCTAACATTTGACATTTCTCTCTAATGCAATCCTTTGTCTGGTTTATGAGACCTGTTGATTTGGCAGGATCTGCTCCAATTGATCTAAAACATATTATGTCAGTCGTATTATCTTATATGGGTGTTATACTGAGCAGCAGTATCTGCTCCAGTTGATCTAAAACATATTATGTCAGTCGTATTATCTTATATGGGTGTTATACTGAGCAGGAGGATCTGCTCCAATTGATCTAAAACATATTATGTCAGTCGTATTATCTTATATGGGTGTTATACTGAGCAGGAGGATCTGCTCCAATTGATCTAAACATATTATGTCAGTCGTATTATCTTATATGGGTGTTATACTGAGCAGGAGGATCTGCTCCAATTGATCTAAACATATTATGTCAGTCGTATTATCTTATATGGGTGTTATACTGAGCAGGAGGATCTGCTCCAATTGATCTAAACATATTATGTCAGTCGTATTATCTTATATGGGTGTTATACTGAGCAGGAGGATCTGCTCCAATTGATCTAAAACATATTATGTCAGTCGTATTATCTTATATGGGTGTTATACTGAGCAGGAGGATCTGCTCCAATTGATCTAAACATATTATGCCAGTCTAATGTCTTTGTTACACAAATACATATGAGCATCTCTCAAACACTTTTATCTTGAAATCAGTTTGGAGAATATATACTATAATCTGAGTCTCTGTAAACAAATAAAGCAGGTGTCAAGTCAGTTTGGAGAATGCATACTATAATCTGAGTCTCTGTAAACAAATGAAGCAGGTGTCAATATCATTGAAATCCTATCAGTTTCTGACAAGAATACTCTTCATTTACCATTACACTCAAATCTTTGAAGAATTTTAGAACACACTTTCTAGCACCCTTGAACTATTAGAATCTGGGTAATCATTCACCCAAGAGTGGTTACATCGATTATACAGCAACAATCAAAATCCAAAGTGTTTAAGCCTGTGATCTGATTTTTGATGTTTTTGACCTCTCCTTGTGAGTTACAGACCCCGTCATTATCAGTCCACCACAGACTGTTCAAGAGAATGTGGGTTCCACTGCAGTGCTGAAATGTCGCATCCAAAATCTGGGTGATTATCAGGTAAGAAGAGGGATGAATGTTGAGGTCTTGTGGAGAAAAGCAAGCAATATAAGGCTTCACTGGTGTTGGCATAATGGAGGATATTTTGTTGGACATTTTGAAATTTTGTAAATGCAAATGGTAAACTGCTGAATTTATAGAAATAAAAAAAAAAAAAAGTGTTGCACCTACAGAAATTGAGAGTAGAACATAGGTGCAAACATTTTGTGTGTATTAATTTTGTTTGGATTTTTGGCAACATTGGCATTATCTTTTTTCACTCTTGGCCTCTATGTGTAACTGATTGACATTCCTCGTTTGTCCTGATATCAATTCTAAGACTTAGCTGTCACAAACAGATTGATTCTATCAGGCTACAGAAATCTCTATTCAGATTTTTCTTTCTTTTTCTTTTGTTTTTAAATGAATTCTAACTATTTCAAATATTTCTATTAACTCATTGGGAGAAAATGAAATTGATGTTATGCAATAAGTAATTGATTAACATGTCTAGTGCTTACATTTATTTATCAGCATTAGATGCTTGTTTCAGAGAGATTTTACGCTCTAGATAAGACACTCTCTAAATATTGGGTCAGCGTGGTGAACCATCCTGAGACAAATACACTGAAAAAACATTTTACTTCCTCAGGTTACCTGGACATTTGTCTCCCATGATTTTGTTATTTTTGAAGATGGTGCCTTGATGACTAGCCACCCTTCCAAGTACACTTTACTTAATGCCCATGGTAAGATACGTTTAAACCAAAAGCTAATGCCCATGGTAAGATAATACATTTAATTGTTTTTACCAGCCAATGCTTACGGTAAGATAGTGTTTAAATCAAAAGACAATGCCCATTATGAGATAATACATGTAATTGTTTTTACCAGCCAATGCTTATGGTAAGATAGTGTTTAAATCAAAAGCCAATGCCCATTGTAAGATTTATTGTTTAAATCAAAACTAATCTCTTTCAATTAGGAGTAAAAAAGAGGAGAGCTTAAACTTACAGTAGGAATACTGTTCTTCAGATGCTTGGTAAAATGCAGTAAAGTTATGTACATGTGCATTGCCATCTCAGAGTGTGTGATTGAACATGCTTTTTTCATGTTTTTCAGCCCTGGAGACGAATTTGGCAGCAGCATTTATTTTAAAACAAACGAAATCAGAAAGAGGAATCTAATGAATTGATTTTCAGTTGTTTGCAATGAATTTGCTATTTTCTTCTGTTATTAGTACAGCAATTCTATGGTCTTCTTTCCTAGTAGGATACATCTATGACCTTCAAATTCTGGATGTTGAGCTTTCTGATCAGGGTTTTTACAAATGCTCGGCCGGACCTGCATCCATCATTTCCCACCTGGATGTCATAGGTCAGGCCGTGAAGTCTGCGTGTTTCACATAATGTCACATTAAATGTTTCAGCTTCTAATTCTCAAAAGTATAAGCAATGTGAGGTCATGGACAGATATTTTTTCCTCTTGCTTCTTAGTTAATTCTTTACTAGTTTTATTCTTTCATCAATATTATTTTTTATTTCTGTATCCTTTATGCTAACTGCACAACAAAAAAGTACAGCTATTATTCAAAAAAATCTTCCCTTGTGATATTTTATGACTATATTTTCAAGTATAATGAGGAAACAATACAAAACAGCAAACCAAGCAAGAAAAAGCAATGTATATCACTACATGAGTTTTAATTTTTTCAGGCCTATCAAATCTTCACAAAATTTTAAAGAAATATTACTGTATGATATAACTCATCACCCTAATCAGAATTTTATCGATAAAATAAAGAGCAGCATTCTATGTTGCAAGGTCAATAACAAGAGAAAATCAAATGAAATGTTACAATTTCTAGTTCAATATTTGTATTCAAAACTAATCTTAAAATATTTTTGTGTGATACATGGATGATCAAATGCTATTGAAAAGTCTGGTAGGAATTCTCCAGGATTGAATATTATTATGATTAACTTTCTCTTCACGTCCAATTTGCTTTCTCAGAGATGGAAGATTTGCCAATGCCGAATGACCCTGATGGTATAAATGTCACAGGTAATAAAAACATCTTTCTCTTACATGGAATGAACGTGTAAATATTGTAATAAAAAACAAACCAAATTGAAGCTAAAAAAATTATTCCAAAGACTTGCCCTTCTACTGGAATAAAAAACATTTTTGTTTGAAACCTAAACCTCTTCATGCTCTTGGTTTTCTGATGGTCGATTTTGTTATCCTTTCTCTGTGTTGGTCTGCTCTGAATAGTGAAAAGATGTAATTCTAAACATGGCTTGAAAATCTGCAAAATATGTGTAGAAAGTCATTGTCATGTCTAACAGTCTCAATAAACCCCTGATAGACGAGAAAGTATTTATTTAAAGCCATTCAGAAAAAGTTACGGATGTCTCTTAAATTGTTTTTTTTTTTTTGCATCAAGAAACTTTGTCTCACATAAGAGCTAGTTAGTCTGATTGTTTTTAAGCTCTGCTCGCCATATTTCAATTTTATAAATGGTAAGTCTGAATTATATTCTCCAGTTTGATTTTTTTTTTTCTGTGCAGACTGCTGTGTAGCCAAAGGTGTATCGGAGGCCTGTTTGCCATCCTGCTACCCGCCCAATATAAGTCTTAGCACCTTTGACATAGTGGACAAGTGTGGGGCATCCAGCGATGTGATCAGTTTGATTGACTGCTTCAGTGGTCAGTGATGGTTTCTGAGGAACATGAATAAACTTAAAGTTATCAAGATACAAATAAGCTTGATATCGCCATTCTCAACCCATACACCCAAGACTCTCTTCAACTATATATCGAAAGCAATTCTGTAAAATAATATGTTCCCAGGAGTCAATCCCATATTTATTATTTGTTTCAATTCCATTCACATGTGTATAGCTCTAAAGGCTTGCAACTTGCTCAGAATCTGCATCCAATCCAACAGCATGGGTCAACCAAATCATATGTCAAGAAAAGAAGATTTGGGGGAGAAAATGAAAGAGGAAAATGAGTGGAGCTGCTTCATTGTGTACATTGCGTAGCAAAAACAACTTGGCAAGCCTTATGTATCTTTGTAATGTTCATAATTCTTGGCATTGCTTTTATTATTCAAATGTATTTTAATTTCATTATATTTTTTCTTTCATTTATTTAAGATGGTAGCAACCATGATACATGTTGCCTCAGCCGTGGTGTTGACATAGCCTGCCTAGATTTTTGCCATAACAGTTTAAGGTTGACGTCTGAGACTGCCATTTGTCTCAATGACTCACAGGTCAATACTCTCCTGAGTTGTGCAGTATCTGGTGCAGGTGAGTTGACACAACTAGTGAAACAGATTCATAAAGAATTACAGTCCAGTCCATATATAACAGCTAGTGCTATAACGGCAACCCTGGTATAAAAGCACTTTCCCCCTCGCCCCTTTTTTTCTCCTATTAAACGATAGTAAAAGTTAACTGATATAATGACACCCAAGATCTTTCTTTCTATTATAACAGCTCTGTAGGTAGGCGGAGCTGATAATTTTCAATAGTGACCAGTTAAAAATTGTTAGTCCTATACTCAGCGGCCAACCAAAAAGTCTCTCAAGTCAGACAGCAAGGTGCTGTGTGCAGTCATCACACTGACAACACTCCCCTCCTCTTCCTCCATCCCTCTCCCTTTCCCTGTCATTATACACTCTGCACCACCTGAGCGCCTGTCTCTGTACCAGTACACAGTCATCACTGACAACATTCTCCTCCTCTTCCTCCATCCCTCTCCCTTTCCCTGTCATTATACACTCTGCACTACCTGAGCTCCTGTCTCTGTACCAGTACACAGTCATCACACTGACAACACTCCCCTCCTCTTCCTCCATCCCTCTCCCTTTCCCTGTCATTATACACTCTGCACTACCTGAGCGCCTGTCTCTGTACCAGTACACAGTCATCACTGACGACATTCTCCTCCTCTTCTTCCATCCCTCTCCCTTTCCCTGTCATTATACACTCTGCACCACCTGAGCGCCTGTCTCTGTACCAGTACACAGTCATCACTGACAGCATTCTCCTCCTCTTCCTCCATCCCTCTCCCTTTCCCCGTCATTATACACTCTGCACTACCTGAGCGCCTGTCTCTGTACCAGTACACAGTCATCACACTGACAACACTCCCCTCCTCTTCTTCCATCCCTCTCCCTTTCCCTGTCATTATACACTCTGCACTACCTGAGCGCCTGTCTCTGTACCAGTACACAGTCATCACTGACAGCACTCCCCTCCTCTTCTTCCATCCCTCTCCCTTTCCCCGTCATTATACACTCTGCACTACCTGAGCTCCTGTCTCTGTACCAGTACACAGTCATCACTGACAGCACTCCCCTCCTCTTCTTCCATCCCTCTCCCTTTCCCCGTCATTATACACTCTGCACTACCTGAGCGCCTGTCTCTGTACCAGTACACAGTCATCACTGACAGCACTTCCCTCCTCTTCTTCCATCCCTCTCCCTTTCCCCGTCATTATACACTCTGCACTACCTGAGCTACTGTCTCTGTACCAGTACACAGTCATCACACTGACAGCATTCCCCTCCTCTTCCTCCATCCCTCTCCCTTTCCCTGTCATTATACACTCTGCACTACCTGAGCGCCTGTCTCTGTACCAGTACACAGTCATCACTGACAGCATTCCCCTCCTCTTCCTCCATCCCTCTCCCTTTCCCCGTCATTATACACTCTGCACTACCTGAGCGCCTGTCTCTGTACCAGTACACAGTCATCACACTGACAACATTCTCCTCCTCTTCCTCCATCCCTCTCCCTTTCCCTGTCATTATACACTCTGCACTACCTGAGCGCCTGTCTCTGTACCAGTACACAGTCATCACTGACGACATTCTCCTCCTCTTCCTCCATCCCTCTCCCTTTCCCTGTCATTATACACTCTGCACTACCTGAGCTCCTGTCTCTGTACCAGTACACAGTCATCACTGACAGCATTCTCCTCCTCTTCCTCCATCCCTCTCCCTTTCCCTGTCATTATACACTCTGCACTACCTGAGCGCCTGTCTCTGTACCAGTACACAGTCATCACTGACAGCATTCTCCTCCTCTTCCTCCATCCCTCTCCCTTTCCCTGTCATTATACACTCTGCACCACCTGAGCGCCTGTCTCTGTACCAGTACACAGTCATCACTGACAACATTCTCCTCCTCTTCTTCCATCCCTCTCCCTTTCCCTGTCATTATACACTCTGCACCACCTGAGCGCCTGTCTCTGTACCAGTACACAGTCATCACTGACAACATTCTCCTCCTCTTCCTCCATCTCTCTCCCTTTCCCCGTCATTATACACTCTGCACTACCTGAGCTCCTGTCTCTGTACCAGTACACAGTCATCACACTGACAACATTCTCCTCCTCTTCCTCCATCCCTCTCCCTTTCCCTGTCATTATACACTCTGCACTACCTGAGCGCCTGTCTCTGTACCAGTACACAGTCATCACTGACGACATTCTCCTCCTCTTCCTCCATCCCTCTCCCTTTCCCTGTCATTATACACTCTGCACTACCTGAGCGCCTGTCTCTGTACCAGTACACAGTCATCACACTGACAGCATTCTCCTCCTCTTCCTCCATCCCTCTCCCTTTCCCTGTCATTATACACTCTGCACTACCTGAGCGCCTGTCTCTGTACCAGTACACAGTCATCACTGACGACATTCTCCTCCTCTTCCTCCATCCCTCTCCCTTTCCCTGTCATTATACACTCTGCACTACCTGAGCTCCTGTCTCTGTACCAGTACACAGTCATCACTGACAACACTCCCCTCCTCTTCCTCCATCCCTCTCCCTTTCCCCATCATTATACACTCTGCACTACCTGAGCTCCTGTCTCTGTACCTGTACATGATTGAATTTTCTGAGTCAAATCACATTTCCGTATTTTTTTTTCTTAACAAATCAGTTGCTTTTAATGATTTCTGTTATAACAGCACTCTGATATAATAGTATCACGAAAAGTCCTGGGTGTGCTGTTCTATCAGATGTTTACTGTATCTGTTCTGGGGTCATCATGGTGTTTTTGTCTGTCTCACTTTTATTTCTCTTAGGCTCATAAGTTCCACGACTAAAATTGCATTTTTTTGATTTTGTAAATGGAATATTTTAGCTGCTGTTTGATAGAATTATTTTGATTTTCCTGCAGTTGTTCAAAGTGTATAGGTATAGATATGACAGGCAAAGTAGTTTGACCAATGAACTGGGAGGGACGAACACTTTTAGTTTTGACTTTTATTGGTTGTGGTAAATCTTGTACATGATTTTAAAAAAAATCTAAGTCAATTGTTCAGTACTAAGGCTGTTTATTTCTTTCACTTACATGCAAGCAATGAGGCAACTTAAAAGTAATAAAAACGAATCAGATGTTTCATGGTTATCTGCAAAGAAATTTTTGCAAGAACAAGTTGTTCAAGACATGAAAGTATGGCCTGTTTATGCTTAAAACTATGTGGTAGCATATGTCAGAGAGGCAGCCCGCAAATTTGCATCATGTCATTCCATTACTTTTTTCTTAATGGATACCAAAGGATATTTCGTGATTCCTGGATTAAACTGCCATTTACTGTAGTAAATTTCTACACTAAAGATCATTCACATGAGAGAAGAGAGCAAATGTTATTGATGAAAATTTTTAACATCTTTTTCCTTCATTTGATGCAACTGTTTGCAAAATCTGAAACATGTGTTTATTTGATGCTGAAATTAATCTGCATGCTGATATTCCTAATGTTTTCAATTTGGAAATGCCTCTCAATAAAGCTATAAAGGGTTCTAAAAAAATTTTGAGGGTGCAAGCTTATTCAGCCATTAATCTGTCATGTGACAAGTAAAAAATGGAATATAATTTGTTGGAAACAAATTTTTAAATTCTTTCTTTCTCTAATTTTCCAAGGTATTTCAATAGTCAGTATCCAGTTATATTCTATGTATTACTATTAAAGTAACATAAAGAATTCCCTTCTGTCATTAAACCCGTATAATATGGTTCTATAATTTTCTGCTCAGTTGGACTGATTTAAGAGTTGGTCTTGATTTTGTTACTTTCTGATTTTTGTTTTTATTTCAATTCTCCAGAACTTTTTCCTAGTGCTCCTACCAGTGTTTCAGCTATAGCTGTGAATACAGGCTCCCCTGCGATTTTAATCAAGTGGGCCCCGCCAGAGAAAAATGCTGAAGCCGTCACTGGTTATAAAATCATGTACCGTAGCGTTACAAATACAACCTATAAAAGTGTAAGTGTATGGACAATTGACAAGTTTTACGAAAAGCTATTGACAAAAGATCTAAATATGATGTGTAATATTTTTAGGATGATATGATGTTTTGTCCATATCAGTACACTGAAACAAAGACTTGTTTAAAAGAAAATAAGCTAAACCCTTTTTTATGTTTTCTTTTCTTGTATTCAAAACTGGAGCTGATAAACAGAGGATTGAGTGGCTTGTTTATATCAATGCTTGATTAAAATGTTTCCGTATGGTTCAATTACTTTCATAAAGGTTCCTATTTTTATTGCAGTGAATGAAATTCTTAGATAGACAATTCGATAGTAGTAATCAGTGAGCCTAATTGGTTTTCTTATTTTTTCATTGCAACATATTTCAAATTGTTTATTCATGTAGAGAATAAAGAGTTGTTGGTGTGAAAAGCTCAATCTCAAGTTTTATGTTCTTTTTGGATGCATGTCTGATAATTAATTTTAAGTTACCCAAATCTGAGACCAAGTCATAAAAGAGATATTACTAGCTCTTATTTAGCATCAAACAAATCATCAAAAATGTTTTATTTTCATTAAAAATAAAAAATCTTTATATATTCTTTTTTTTTTAATTTCATAATCCTAATTGATTTCTTTCCAATTAAATTATAACCCTTTGTTTTCCTTTGTGCTATTCTTGTTCTGTCAAAATTATTTTAATGATAAATATGTATCAGCTTTTTTATAGATTCTTTTTCTGTCGAAACAGATCCTCATTCAAGATCGTGGGATGTTCATGTATCGTTTATCTAAAGAGAATGCAGACATCTCAGCCAATCAAGGATACTCTATTCACTTGGTAGCGCTAGCAAAACATGGCATCAGTCTCGGCTCAATAGACATAGAGCTCTATGTCGGTGATGGTTTGTATATCATTTTGAAGAATGCATGGAATTATTTTTTTGGAATAAAAGCATAGGTTTTTTTTTTGTAATTTTTTTTTTCAGATATAATATATCCATTTATGTGGCAGTTGGTAAAAAAAAATTTTGGAATGTTTATGTCTGCTTCTCTTTTTCAATCACCAAACAGTTGTTGAATTTATGATTGATTCTCTTTATGGAAAAACTTTATGCTATCTTCTCGGAATTATTTGCATAATTTAAATATATTTAGGAACCAGACAACAAATTAATTCAATTTTGAATTTTTATATCATTTTGCTTTTGGGGCTGGATAAGTGTAATTCATTTTCTACTTTTATTTACCGTCTTTTCAAACAGAGTCACTGCATGACACTATGAGTCAGAGTATTGATGGTACGTCCAAATTTCGTTGAGCTCTTCTATGTTTGTTTAGATATCACTGTTAAAATCATCGTATAGGAAAAAATTATCTTTAAATCATTGTTTCAAAATATCTTAAGGCCAATACTTGGTACAGAATCAGAGAGTTTTTTGTTTTTTTTCAATTGCAATGAGAGATGTAAGAAGAAAAAAAGGTCACAAAATCACATTATTGTACACAAGGTAATATCCATTACACAATCAATCATTTCAGAGAAATAATCATAGTTTTTTATTCACCATGATATTGTCACTGATTCAAATGTCTTCATGCTTTTGCCCATAACCACCTGTATGCTTTATGATAATCAACTGGGCAAGATATTCAGAAAACTGGAATAAACTGGAATAGGCATGCCCACTTTAATTATCAAAATGAATTTTAACAATTTATATCGTTGATTTTTTTTTGTGAAATATTTTTTTATGTGGCTATGTCATTTTGTTTCATTACACATTTATCTAGGAATAATTGCAATCTCTCTATTTACAATTTATCTTTACTAGAATGCTGTGAAAGACGTAATGTGGGTTCTACATGCAGGACCATTCTGTGTCGATCAAAGACCTGGTCAGAATTTGATACGTCAAATTCTCTGCAGTGCTTTCCTTTTCTGGATAGTGTCTTCACATGTCTGGCAGGTACATAGATCTATCACTATGTTGTAAAACATTCTTGGTTTCTTGGTTGGTTGGTTTTTTCTTTTTTTCTGTCAACAGTTCCATGATTGTAAAAAAAACAAAAGAACAAAAAAACTATTTGAAAGTATTTATTTCTGATCTGGAAAATCTGTTTAGTAGTTTTTTTTAGAAGAGTCTTGAATGGATTGGTTATTTATAATTCTCTGGCGCCATCTATTTACTTTAGTGAAGAATCAGGTACGATAATCTAAAGAAGCTTACAGTCTCAAGTCTTTGAATATGTTGAGTCTGTAGCATGTTGCTTTTTTAATTTTTTTAATAATGTTTGCATTTTTTTTTAATTTTTCATATGATTAGCAGTCTTTATAAACCTTAATAGAGTTTTTTAAAAGTGTTTTTTAAATTATTATTGCCACTTATTTGTTATGATTTGTGTTAACTGTACATATCAGACTGCTCTTTTAGACTCTACAAGTACAATAAATACATACCTCCCGTCATTGTTTGGATGGCAGCTTTATTGTTCTGTGTGTGTTATTAAGAAATTCAATTTGCTTATTTGCTTAATATAGAGTTCATTTACTCGAGGAATCTGGTTTTACATTCAAACATCAATTTTTTTTTTATTTTTGTTTACAACTAATCTTCCCTCAAGAGTGAAGATTTCCTATTTTTGTCACATTTTCATTTTATGCTTCTTCAGTGTTTAATTAAATGTTTACACATTTTGATATTTTTTTTATAATTTGAATGACTCTGAGAAAGTTTTGCTCATGAAGTGCCTTGCACCATAATTTTGAATGCTGTATCTTCCCATGCCATTCAATAATTGTCTGCTCCATACATATCTTTTAATTTACAGTATTTTGCACCTGATCTGCGTGGGAGAAAGTTGCAATTTTTTTAATTATTATAAGAAAAACTTATAACAGTGGTGATCACAAGACTTGCAATTCATCCTTTTCAAGGGGCATAAGACAGCTCAAGTTGTAGAGCATCAGACTGGCTATATGAGGATATTGACATATATCTGGGCCTCAATTGTTAGTTATGGGGTGATATTCTAGCTTAAGAGCGTCAGGCAGGCAAGATGGAGATATTGAGCTTATATCCTGGCCTCAATCAGTTGGTCACTGGGTGCTATTCTAGGTTTAGAGCGTGAGAGACAATATGGGAATATTGAGACTATATCCAGGCCTCAATTGTTGGTTATGGGGTGCAATTCGAGGTTTAGAGTGTCAGAACGAAAATATGGGGATATTGAGATTATATGCATGCCTCAAATATTGGTCATGGGATGCTATTCTAGCTGTAGATGATCGGACTGGCAATATGGGGATATTGACATTATATCCAGGCCTCAATTGCTGGTCATGGGGTGCTATTATATTAGCTTACCAGAGCTTTGTATTGACCGCAGTCTTATAGTTTCTGTGACTGTAGAGATTCCAAACTCATTTCAGAAAGTCATTGTCTCTGGATCTGGGAATAAGCATTAGCAATTCTCCACTACAAACACCAGTTACAGCCCGTCAAAGAGCTAGACTTATTGAGAGGATAGTTCATGCAGAAGAAAACAGAGTGAACTTTTGATATCAGTTTAAAGCGGTGCTTGATGAGTGTTGGTGAAAGAATGAACTTTTGATATCAGTTTATAGCGGTGCTTGATGAGTGTTGGTAAAGGAATGAACTTTTGATATCAGTTTATAGTGATGCTTCATGAGTGTTGGTAAAAGAATGAACTTTTGATACCAGTTTATAGCTGTGCTTGATGAGTGTTGATAAAAGAATCAGTTTTTGATATGAGTTTATAGTAGTGATTGAGGAGTGTTGGTAAAAGAAATTTCAATGTGAATAAATCACATTTCTCTGTCTTTGCTTACTCTTGTACTATTTTCCTGAGTGCTTTTAATAGTATCTTTACTTTGTTTTGTTTTCATGCATAAATCCAATTCATTTTTTTGAATTTTGTTTTCATAACTTTTTGATCACTAAAATTTTAAGGGGAAAGAAACCACACTGGCTGCTGTCAAGCTTTTGAAGTGACATCAGAGTGTTTGCCCCTGTGTTCAGGTCATCCCCCGAGGTTTGACTCGTCTCTAGCAGGATGTGTGGCTCAGATGCATCTTGTAGAAGCATGTGTTCAGCAGGGCTTTGGTATGTGTCAACAAGTAAAGTTACTACTGGACCTATTTTCCTGCTTAAATTATTACATGTCTCACGGGGTTTGGTAAACTATCTGTCACTGGCTCTGTGTACGTGTATGTGTGTGTGTGTGTGTATCTCTCTCTCTCTCTCTCTCTCTCTCTCTCTCTCTCTCTCTCTCTCTCTCTCTCTCTCTCTCTCTCTCTCTCTCTCTCTCTCTCTCTCTCTCTCTCTCTCTCTCTCTCTCTCTCTCTCTCTCTCTCTCTCTCTCTCTCTCTCTTCTATATCTCTCTTATTCCTCCTCGTTCTCATTATTTTAAGATGGATAATGCCCTGTAGATAAAAAAAATCAGAGCATTGTTTTCCTTAAATTAACTTAAAATTATGTAGTGGTTTATGCTCTTGCTGCTAATGTTATGAATGACAAATATTGTTTTTATTTCTCTTATTCTTATTATTGATATTATTTTTATTATTCAATCTGTTTTCTTGCTTTTTAGCGTAGGCGGTCATGACCTTCCACCTATCTAAATCCCCTGTTGATTTTAGTGCATCTGTGACTAGTGTTACTTTTAGCCTCTTTGTCAGTCCACCCAATACAATCATTTTTACAAACATAGCATGTCAGTTAATAATAATAATAATAATAATAATAATAATAATAATAATAATAATATTTTTACTGTTTTATTACTTCAATCATTATTACTTGTAAAAAGTTTTTAGATTTTTTTTTTTAATTGTGAATAAAATTGATTGCTAGCAATACAATCATCTTTACAAACATACTTTATAATGATTTATTTTTTTTAAAGCAAGTGAACTTGATCGTTCATATTGATTTATGATTAGCTTGGAAACCTTCTCTGCATTTGCAGTACTAACTGCTTGTTGTAGAATATGTCACATTGTCTGGACTTTTTTTGCTGTTGTTGTTTTCAGCAAGCCAACCAGCTCCTCCAACTAATCTAATGGTCCAACATGTTACCAACAACTTGGCACAAATATCATTTGATCCTTCCACAAGCAACCTGACCAGATACATAGTTCTGCTGAGGACAGGCACTGTGTCAGAGCCATTTGAGTTGGTGGTAATTTAAGCATCACTCATTGTGTTTTGATTATATGAAGTTTGTTAGTGATATTACCTCTGATTTTATTTATTTTTTTTAACTTTGTTTTTAAGGTTGCTTCTTTGTAATATCACATGCATTAACCACTTCGTGACATAACATATGCTGTAGGTCCGATTTTTCGTGACAAAATTCCTAGCCCATGTACATTGTACGTCCTCTTGTCTGCTAATTTTGCTGTTCTCCATGACGCGTGTACATCATGTTTTATACTGCTTAAAAGAGACACAGAATGCTAAGCAATTTAAAATCCAATTTCATAATTGAATTCAACGTTGCTGAAAATGTACGAATCATACCACTCTTCCAACAAGAGTAAGCCCCAACATGGCAATTAAAAATACCTCTGTCACGGAAGGGTCAATTAATTTAGCTGAAGGCCTTGGGAGTTAACATTGAAGCCTGGAACTTCATAAGTTAAAAAAAAAGTTCTTTTTGATAGTTAAGTGCAGTTAATAACATGGAGTAAAGAAACTGCATTAGTAATCTAGTTTATCCATTTTACAAGTTTGGCAGATCTAGATCTAGGACAGAGCTAACGCCATTAGCTTGAGTGGAATTTAATTTTTTTTTTCTCTTTTCTTTTCTCCATGAAGCAATATCTATCCCCCACAACTACTACTTTTGTGTTGAGCAAGTTGACAGAGAGCACATTCTACTGGGTTAGGGTTGTAGCAGAGACCGAAGAACAAGACAGTCTTCCATCAGAGACAGTTTCTTTTCTTACATACTCAGGTAAGGGATTGTCTTTGTTGTGGATTTTCAAGTGCTTTTTTTGTAACATGGGTGGCTAACCTCTAATGAAAAGTAATGAGATTACCAGAGTTGCGTCGAGACAGCGGCCAGAAGAAACAGGTACCTGCAAGTCAGCAAATAAGTTGCGGGCAGTAATACAGTGTCACTGCCTCCACACTCTCACTGCATAGAAAACATTTCTAACCTACACAAAGATAGTGGTTTAAAAAAACATCCCGTCCATCCCTCTTTCCCAACATGATTATCTCTCCGACACCCATCCCCTGGGCTGCCTGTAAAGCAGCAACATTGGGTAATATTGAACACAGGCACTCTCTATCCTAAGAGATGAACGCCTTCTGTGGGTTTACAGGGGCCACAATTGAAACAGTAAGCACTAGTTTTATAAAATGTAATTATATGCACAAGATTGTATTACACTTTAAGTGGTTCTAAAGCATTCTTATATTCATAATTTCAAATGTCAGATTATATAAAACTAAGTCTAAATCTAGTACATAGATAGGCCTAGCTGGTCCAAACAAATAGTGCACACCTCTCTTTGCTCTATGTTTATGTGGTTTAAGCATCAGAAGAAATCATGCATCAGTTATAAAGGAGGAGGCACGTGGAATACAAAGGATCTTTGTGATATTAAATAGCAATTCAATACATTAGATGTATGTGTAAGTTGGATAGAAATCATATGAGCCTCAGAATTGCTTTGCAGTCATTTACTTTGAAAGTAAAAAGCAGTACCAGTTTAACGATACCTTTTGTTTGCTCAGCCTAAACTAAAACAAACTCTTTATGGAACTTCTCCTGCTCCAAGTAGATTGAGAACCAAGCCAGATAAAGAAAAGACAGGAAAATCAGTCAAGAAAGCTAGGCTAACTAAGTCAGGGCTAGACTGCAGCTTGGTTTGCGGTTATGAAGAGGGAGACTGGTAGATTTAGAACTGACAGGATGCAAATCACACAAGCTGATTCTCTCTCTCTTGGATCAACAACCACAAGTGAAATCTATGTAGACGTCTGAATACCTGCAAGTTTGAATCCACTCTGTCTGTTACCTGCCCACCTCAGTGATGTCTGTAGGTGTATGAGATCATGTGTGTTCGGCTCCCAACTGTAGATTATGCCTTGCAGTAATCTTCCCTGCAAAATCTGTAGTGGACCTGACCATTTACTTCACTTTTCTCTATTTAAAACTTAAATGCAGATCAATTCTTGCATGGGCCAACAAATCTCATTTATACCAATGTCATAGCCTTTCACGTACTGTTTCTTTATTTTTGGGGGCTTTGTTTTTCTGACAATTTTTTTTTGTATCTATAGAAAGTTATGAGGAACCTGTGAATAGACCTGTTCGATTGGACCCCTATGATTTCAAAGGTGAGTCTACAGTTCTGCTTTGATTGCTATGTAAATGCAGTTTTGCATAGATATAAGGAGGTTTCTGGAAATTTCATTTAATATTATTGAGTGGCACCTGTTATGTTAAACAGACCCACCAAGAAGTGTTATCTTTTCTTTTTTTAGTTTGATCTAAACGTAATCAAGTGTGACATCGTAAGATGTAATTCAAATTGTAGACCTGCACAACATAATTAACGCCTTCTCATTGGTTAAACTCAGGTTTGCCCAGTCTCTGACAAAAAGCATACACTGTTTTGAAGAGCATTTCAATGAGTTGCATAGCTTTGGTTCTTTTAAATAATAGCAATGATTTTAAGGCTATGACTGTAAGTGCATTGGTTTGGTTTCTTTAGTATTATTATGAAACTACACATAGCTTATCTTATGATAGAATTTGATGGTAAAAGTCTCTCCTTTTGTAATGACTTATATAGCTACTCTTTCTGATACTCATTGTTATGCTTCCCTACAAAAATAAAGAAAAGAAAAAACTCAGATCTGGTATCGGCTGTATATATTTAGAAAATAAGTTTGTTATTTGATGAATCTCACTCTGAAACTTATTGACTTCACTTTTATTTTTCTATAAAGATTGACATTTTTGTGTAAAATAAGGAGGAAAAAAATTCTTGGCAATTTATTGAAAATATTTTCCTTTATAGGCAAAGCGAGAAAAAAAAAATCCAGCCTTCACATCTGTTGTGTTTGATACAAGCAGAAGACATTGCTGCTGTAACCAGTATTTACAACACTGATCTTGTAGATAATATGTATAGAAAAAGATGCAAAGTTCAGTGATTTTATTTTGGGGGGTGGGGGGGGGGGGTTCTACATCTTTAAACTGAGCTAAGAGAAACTGTTGCAACTAAAAATCAGTTATCTCTTAAATGAGTAGAAAACATGAAGAAGATGATGTGAGAGAATTGTTTCACAGCCTAAAACATAATTTATGATGGATATTGTCTAGTTTTCTCAGCTGGGAAATTGCTTAGAGTCTAAAGGGACAATGCTTTACAGATTTTTAGCTTGTTTTGGGTTCTTTGTAATTTCAGGATGTTGTGAGGCTTCCGGCATGCCTTCATTGTGTGCCGACGGGTGCATTTACAGGGTTAATATGACTGACTACTTTTTACCTTTTCTGGACACTTGTTATTCCCACATTGGCAGTGTCCTGGCCTGTGCTTCAGGTGAGTGGTACTGAATTATTTTTCCCTGCATTGATTACATCAGTATTTGCATCAGCATAATAAAATCTGTTATTTCAGTGCTCTTATCATCCTCCACTTGAATGTACCTTATCTTCTATCATTTCCATTTTTTAAGAAATCTTTATTTTTAAAATATTTTGAAAGATCTGT
Organism: Elysia crispata; assembly: GCA_033675545.1. Lineage (NCBI taxonomy): Eukaryota > Metazoa > Mollusca > Gastropoda > Plakobranchidae > Elysia > Elysia crispata. The sequence continues at coordinate 72,964 of JAWDGP010005445.1, read as the reverse complement.
CATGTTGAGTTTCTCACTCATCGTTACTTTTTTCTGTTCCAACAATAGCACCATCCTCTTATTTACCTTTTTTAAGTAAGTGGTATTTCTTCTATTTGTTGTTTTCTTGCTGTTTTTTTTTCTTTTGACATTCTGTTTTTGAAAGTATAATGGATGTTCTGCTTTCTTTTAATTGTTTTTGAAGGTAGTTGAATGCCTGAGATTTAAAATTAGTTAACCTCTGGTTCATTTATATTTTTTTTTCCTTTTCTCATTTTTGTCTTAGATCGTTTTCGTCAAGGAAAGTTCTATTGGGGTTTTCCCAATGCTTAGATAGACTTTTGGTGAACCCTAAAATCAATTTAGTATTTTCTTTTCGAGAGAAATGTCACCTTAGAATTACATTAAACTCTTTCTTTTTTTATGATTATTCTTCTCCTTTTTGAGCGAGTGAAATTGATGGTTGTAGAGCATTACTTAGTGAGTCTCTTAATGCAAATGAGTTTGAGAGTATCAATATAATTTTCCCATTTCTAACATACTAGGTAATAAAATCTTTACCTTTCTTTTAAATAAGTTTCCAACCAGCTATATGTACATTAATTTCATCGTATGTTCTTAAGTCTTGCTCATCCAATCTTTTGCCTAATGACAAAATATTCTCATGATTTGGCACTTTGATGCACTCTCAGTACATAACTGACCTATTACTGCCTCAAATTCAACTGTTTACCTACAAGAAGAAGTAAAAAATTTGTAAAGAAATGAGATTTTTATTGTCATTTCAAAAGTGCTTGAAATAGCTGTTTCATAATCCTTTTTATGTTTATTGCCTTTCCCCTTTTACTTTTAGTTATTTTTTCAGCTCATAGAGCTTTTACTCTTTCTTCTATTTCTATTTTACTGAGTTATTCAAAGCAAAACATTATCAAAATGGTCAGGGTTTTATTTCCGCAGATGGACGGGACCATCGCAATTGCTGCAGGCGGCGTAATATCAATGAGGCTTGTGAAGACCTGTGTGTCCACACCAAGCGAGGACCGTTAGACAGTAAATATGTTCCAGTCTGCGTCCCTGAAACCGCTACTGCTGTGTTCTGCTACAGCGAAGGCTTGTGTGAGAATTTTACATCCTCTAAAGATAATATCCACTTATACTCAAAACTTTCATTCTTTACATTTGTTTAATTTTAACACAGAAAAACAGCATCTTTAGTGAAAAATATCATGTGGATTTTTTTCTTTTTCTTTATTTTTGTTCTTGCATTAATTCGTAATATTTTTTTTCCTTTGTTGGACATTTACTCCTGTAATATTCATGGGAAAAAAACCTAAAAAAAAAAAAACTTGGAACATCAACTTTTTTCCTATCATTTTAAAAAGTATACTACTTCTAAAAGGAGACATCATTTACTCACGCTGTACTTGCATCAAAAAGCTCGATTCATGTATTTTATCTCCAGGGAGTCTTCCAAGATATCCAAATGTTGTGGTCACAGATGTGTCCAACCATACCATAACACTTAACTGGACACATCCTATCTCAGGTGCTATTGTTGACAGTTACAGCATTTCTTACAAGCCAGTGAATGCTGACCAGGAGAAAACTAGAAAGGTATATTATCTCTCTCTCTCTCTCTCTCTCTCTCTCTCTCTCTCTCTCTCTCTCTCTCTCTCTCTCTCTCTCTCTCTCTCTCTCTCTCTCTCTCTCTCTCTCACTTCTTTTATGCTTATTGCAATTTAGATATAAGATCTAGATCTACCAATCCCATTGAGTCAGATATTGCATGGAATCTCCTCAAATAGTAAAATAATTCTGTCTCTCCCAGACTGTAACAAAACTGAAGTTGCCACTGAAGAAAAAAAAAAGAGAGAGAGAGGAGATGCAGAAGGATGGAGAAAAATTAGATAAACAGAAAAAAATGGCACGAAATAAAATGAACATAGAAAAAAAAACTATGGAAAGAGGTATGTCAGAACAAGAGTAAGATATTGATCATACTAAAGTAAAAAGGAGGTAGGGATCAAAGGCACTTTTGCTTGAATTTGAAAGTTGTCCGGCATTTCTTCATTACTACTGATATAATTTTCAAATTAATTGCTATTATAGAATGTACTTTTGAAATATTTTCCTTACTTTTCTTTTTTTTTTTGCTACATTGCCAGTAATTTATAAAACAGCCATGTCAATATCTGCATGTCCATTTGTATATGGCAACATGTCTAGTGGTTTAAGAATTACAAACGCTGGTCGTCAATTTGTGCGGTACCCACATAATCCAACAAATAAACTAAGATACAATGAACTGCTGAATAGGTTTAACATGTGTTTGATGGTTAAATGTTGAATGTTTACTGTTTCAGATGATGACCACCAAACTTGGCTACATTCTGCAGGATCTTCAACCAGCCACTGCATATGAAATCAATGTCTTTTCAGTCAATGAGAATGGCACAAGTGCACCAAGTCCAACCATCACTGAATACACTCTAGAATGTTTGTTCATATTATCACTATTCACTTCCGGTTGTTGTTTTTTTTTTTGGTTTTTCTCTTTTGATTGTTTGCTTTTATGGGTGTGATTTTTTATTAGTTCCTCCATAAAACATAAGATTTAAATAAAAGAGGATATGGAACATTTATTTTGGGGGGAACTCCTTGCTTTCTGGTGTAATAGCTTTGTTTGCCTTGGTTCCTTGTGTAGCAAAGAAGCATGTTTTGTCAAACGTGAAGACTGACACACGCATTGAGCTTCTTTCACCACTAAAACTGTTTATGATGTGGAAACAAATTTTAGAATTCAGATCATTGCTGTCACAAGTCTATCAGTTTTTGGGCAAACTTCTTCACTCAGGTTGATTTTGCATTTCTACATTTTCTCTAAATTTTATAGGAATTCATTTCAATTGGACTAAATATGTAGTGTACATGTAATTTGCATGCATTTAACATTTCAACATCACAATAAAGTGATAACTGATGATGGTCATTTACTTATCGAAGAGTGGTTTCCTAAAAACTCAGTAATCCTTTTCCGAAAATTCTAACCTAATCATCCAACTGAGAGCATGTTATCTGTGCAGAAATATGGATAGTTTTTCCTCTTTGTTAAATAATGTATTTGAGAATGTTCTGATGTGAAGTATATGTGAATAAATGAGATTAGAATATAGAGTTTTGGTAATGATCACAAAATTATAGAAAAGATAAAGTCAGTGCTCTTTCATAACCAACTTGCTATTGAAACAAATAATTTTATAAATATTTAATTATTTGTCTGTAAAATGTGAAAATATAAGATTTGTCTTTGAAAAAAGCAACTACAAAAAAAAAACCCTGTGATATAAATTTAATAAGGAAATGTCCGTTATCTTCTAAACCCATGTGCCTCAACGTAAATAAGATCTCAAACAAAACTGATGTTTAACATTCAAGAAATGACATATTTCTAAGCAGATGAAAAACTCTTCTTCTGTTTCAGATGCCTCACCAGAAATTCCAGTGAATATCACAGTGGAGCCTCAAGGTCGTGCATTCTGGCAAAACATTACGCGTAAGAAGTGCTTTTAGTCCTGAAATCTACAATTATAGAAAGATATTTTAAGCTCCTGTTCTGTAATTTTCCCTTTTAAAGCTTTCCTATTGAGTATGAGAAGAAGGTTTGTCTCGCCTCTCATCAAATGCTCACACCTTTTTCTTATCAAGCTTTGTGATTAAAAGTTTGAAATGTTTCATTCTCAAGTCAAAGGCTGAGCTCAAAGCAAACAGAGATTGCTGCCCAATTAAAAAAAAAACAACATAATCTAATTTATATAAAGATAATGTGAGACTGTATCTTGAGCAAATCCTGGTTAGAGACGTGTTATCGTTGGCAACAATAGCAAATGATGCATAGGATTTTGTGTATCAAAACTAGACCTTCAGAAATTTTTAAAGTCGGGGAAAAGTGGGCTAAGCATACAAGGTTTAGTTTTTTAATTTTTTTGTCATTTATTTGTAAAGATTAAAAGGCAACAGAGCATCTTTCATATCCTCTATCTCCATGTTGAGGAGTGATAATAAAATGTAAAAATTTAAGAGAAGGAAATTTCATAAAGGAGTGTTGAATCCATTTTGTAAATTATCAATCCTTTTGCTTAATTTGCTTTACTAAGCTAGAGTTCAAGGGTGCTTTTATTTCTTTTTTGAAGACTGTTGTAAAAGCACAGTTTCAGAAACCTGTAGAGATCTGTGCCTCAACAAACAGTCAGCAATGGACCAGTCGGGGATCTGTTTCAGGGAGAGCAACACCATGCTGGCCTGTTTAAGTGGTATGTCTTTTTTTACAATCCTCTCTCTCTCTCTCTCTCTCTCTCTCTCTCTCTCTCTCTCTCTCTCTCTCTCTCTCTCTCTCTCTCTCTCTCTCTCTCTCTCTCTCTCTCTCTCTCTCCCTCTCTCTCTCTCTCTCTCTCTCTCTCTCTCCCTCCCTCTCTCTCTCTCTCACCCTCTCCCTCCCTCTCCCTCTCTCTCTCTCTCTCTCTCTCTCTCTCTCTCTCTCTCTCTCTCTCTCTCTCTCTCTCTCTCTCTCTCTCTCTTCATTTCTGTCTCTGTCTGTGTGTGTGTGTGTAAAAATATTTTTTGTTGGTGTATCAATTAACACAACTGATTATTCAAGCGTAACAGGATATAATTGCATGCAGAGTTGCATCAGATGTTGGTTTTCAAAAATAGCTCAAACAAATGAGTATAATACCATTATTGCTTCGATGAATAAAACTAGAAAAAAGTGTGCCTTTACATAGTTATTTTGATTTCAATCTTTGATTCTTAAATAACTGAACTATAACTATGTGATTGATTTTATGCAATTTCGTTTTGAATAGGTAGAGGCTTTTAGATGTCAAATTTTTTTTTATTGTTTTAGAGTTATAATAAGAAGAGGAGTTCACCAACTTTCAAATGCCTCATTCAAAATTCAAATGTCCCACATTAGAGTCATTAGGCATGGTTTTTGAGCCAAACATACGATGAAAACAATTGTCAAACGTTATTTCACATGTCTTTAGCTTAAATATCAAAAATTTTCGGCAAAAAATGTATATCAAAATTAAAGCTGTGTTGCTTTTCTTCTGTATTAAAATGTAGTTATTTCAAGTATTGGAGCTTAGAATGTATTCTATTTTGAATAGATTAGTTACAAAAGAGCTTGAATTCATACTGCAGCATGAAATCAGTATTTATGCTTAAGTCATTTATCTGGATAACAAAATAACATGTCAATTGTTTCCTTTGCACATGTATATTTTCAAGATAAATCTTCACTCAAACTCTTAGAGCTCATACTTGAAATAAAGTGAAACTTGCTATCAGCCTCAATTACTCCCCATCACTCTCGGTTTTCAGATGGGCAAGACCACAGACTCTGCTGTGAGGAGCGGAACCTGCCTTCTGTGTGCTTGTCTATATGTGGAGGCAATGCCATATCGGACAGCGTTACTCAAGCAACCTGCATGAGTTATACATACCGTGATATAATTTTCAGCTGCTTTCTTGAGCGACAGGGTCAGTTTTTGGGTTAAAAGCTGAATGTTAGAATATACCTTGCATTCAAAATAAATGAATGTCACACAGTTTACACTCAATTGGTATTTTATACATCCCACTCACAAAAAATGGTTGTGACCTTTTTTAGGTTTTTAGCAGTTGGTTTTTTAAAACAGATTTTGAATTACTTTCATTTATAACCAACTAAGCCCCTTAAATTTTTATGGGAAATTGGGTGGAAAACAATTTAATGCCAGTTTTTTAAATTAACACTTTTGTTTAAAAAAGAGATACCTTGATATAACCAGATCAACAATGTGATTTCTTAAAGAGATTTTCTACTAGTTAAAAATCATGAGCTCTATCTAACAATCAGAACCATCTAGAGGAGGACTGCGGTGATTTTTTTTTTTGGAAGTTTTTTTTGTCAGAGCATATCATTTTTTTTCCACTTGTTTGTTTATGCAATGTCGTTTCTGTCTGGAATTTGCACACGTCGGACATTGTTAGCAGCATTAGTGCTTTTGAATAGTTTAACTTCTCAGTGCAGACACTATTACTTCTTGTGTAAGCAAAAAGGCAGTACAAAGCCCTTATTAATTCTTTATGAAGCTGGATTTTAGATCATTTAGAATCCTAAACAAACCCTAAGTTGTCTATTTGGGGAAAAAATCCTACCTAGAAAGTTTAGGCCTGGATCAAACATGGATTCTAAAAAAATAGACATAAATAAACACAGTGGCAAAAAAACAAAAATTGGAAGAAATTATTTAGACGATATCTTAAAGCATGATAATTTCATTATCTTAGGTATTTGGACGCCATCCATATCATGCTCTGCAAAATAGGAATTATCATAATTGCATATTTACTACTGAGCTCATTCGGATGAAAAATGTGAGTTTAAAAAATATTTATGTCTTTCCGCCACCGCCTACATTCTCTGTTGTAACGTATTGAGTTACAACTTGAACTGACAGGAAATTTCAGTATGCATATCTACACTGGAAGATGAAAAGTTGGTTACAAGATTTTTCTCTTTTTTCCCCACGAGCTCCGTTGGCAGGACCAAGTATCCACACGGCCTCTTTCCCCCCCATCAGGGTTACAATAAAGCCATAGAAAGCAAATGGTGGATGTGTGCACCAAGTTGTCACTAATGGCGAACTACTCTAGTTGGCCAAGCTAATGACCCCAGTTTATGGGACAATGGTTAGGCAGTACAAGCTCTCCTCAATAGAAGGCAATTACCACCCACTATTGGTATCTTTGCAAAGATCAATCACAATAAAACAATTCAAGAAAGAAAGTAAGCGATGTGAATGAGTGGTCTGGCACAGGCAGGCCAGTCTCATCTGGTAGAGATTGTCATGTGTCTCAGATTATATCCGATTGTCATTAAGCGCCTGCGCATAAAATGAAATTACAAATATCAATAGCAACATGGATTGTTAGAACAATGCTACAAAAGGAAAAATTAGATAATATCAAACAAGAAATGTAAAAGTCGAAAATTAATATTCTAGGCACTAGCAAAGTCAGATGGCAAGGCACTCAGGAGATACAGAACATGAGAGACAAGTGGTTATGATACTGAACCGAGACATGGCAAAAACTGTTAATGAATATTGGACACCATCAGATAGAGTTTTACTTATAAAGATTGCAGGAAAACCATATGACCTTAACATTATTCAAATTTATGCACCAACATCAACAAGTAGCGATGAGGATATAGAAAAATTTTATGGTAATCTGGAGCAAGCTAAGGTGCAATGCAGACAGCAAGACACTCTTATCATCATGGGCGATTTTAATGCAAAAGTAGGAGAAGGGAGAGAAGATATTTTAGTAGGACCCCATGGACTGGGCATCGGAAACATGTGAGAAGAGAGACTAGTTGAATGGTGTCATATCAAAAGTTTTACTATCAGAAACTTATGGTTGCAGCAAACAATAAGAAGGAAATGAACGTGGAAAAGCCTTGGAGATAGAAGTAGAAACCAGATTGATACATCCTGATCCACAAAAGATTTAGATGTGCTTTTCTCAGCAAAGACCTATCATGGGGCAGACTGTTATAGTGATCATGTTCCAACGGCTGTTTAATTCGCACTGAAACTAAAGAAAAATCAAAGTAAACCTTAAAACATCAAAGTTGACTTTCCTTTATTAAAATCCCAACTAAAGCCTTCGAGAAAAATATCACGTGGATGTTCAAAATAAATTTGAAGTCTTAGGAGGAGCTGAGGAAACTGACAAACAATGGGTAAAGTTCAAAGTAGGAGTCACAGAAGCAGTAATGGAACAAAAACCAAGAGTCGAAAGGAAAACAACAAACATGAATGACTGAGGGTATTTTGGACCTCATGGAAAAGAGGAGGCGAATAAAAAATAACAGAGAAAAATATGAAAGATTGCATAAGGAAATCAGATAAAATGTTATGAAGCCAAAGAGAAGCGAATCAATGACAAGTGCAGAAACATGGAACTATACCACAGAAGTACTGAGCAGACAACATACAAAACCATCAAAGAAAACCAGCTCATCCATCGGATCGCTTAAGTGAAAAAAAAAAGGTGACACTATTTTGGGAAAAGAAAAAACCCTAAGCAGATGGGCACAGTACATTTATAAGTGGATTTGAACTGTTTGATGACTGAAGAAATGATTACAATGGAAAGGAGCGCAATTTTGCTGGTCCACTTTTCATGAAAGATGAGATCTGGGCAGCAATAAGAAAGATGAAATCAGGCAAAGCCTCAGGCCCAGACAGTATATCAATGGAAGTTTTAAAAGCACTTGAAGACTATGGAATTGATAAGATCACAACTATACGAAATCTATGACACATGGCAGATTCCACGAGACATCTCCAAATCTTAAAACACTGCCAAAGAAACTAGAGGCAAGAGAGTGTGAATTACATAGTACTATCAGTCTCACGAGTCATATGACCAAAATACTTTTAAGAATCAATCAATCAATCATCATCATGTGAGTCAAAAACAAAATCTAAGCAGAAATAGCAGAGGAACATTATGGCTTTGTGGAGGAAAAAGATATAACAAATGCAATCTTTATCCTTGTAACTATAATTGAATGAGCTCTGAATGTACAAAAAAGGTTATATGTTCACTTCATTGACTACACGAAGGCATCTGACAGAGTTCGGCATGATGAGATAATCACACAATTAAGACAGTTGAAGATAGACGGAAAAGATCTACTAGTGATCAAAATCATGTACTGGGAACAGACAGCAGCAATGCAAGTTGATGGATAAATCAAGTCTTTTCAAAAAATAAAGTGTGGTGTCAGACAAGGATGTGTGCTTTCCCCAGAATAGTTTTCTCTCTAAGGTGAAATGATTATGTAAAACCTAGAAGGATACCCAGGAATCAAACTAGGAGGACACAGTGAGATACGTTGGTGACACTGTATTAGTTGCAGAAAATAAAGAAGACTTGCAATAATTATTTAACATTGTTAAAGATGAAAGCAGAAAGAAAGGGTTGTAATTAAACAACAAAAAGACAGAAGTAATGATCGTCAGTCAAAGCAACAACCGTCCACAAATCAACATCTTTATCAACAGAAATAAACTCCTGCAAAGAAATCACTTCAAATACTTGGGTACTTAAATGTCCAAAAATCAAGTGATAGACGCAACATCACTGAAATTCTATGCAAAAAAGAGTTTACAGAGAATGAAGTTGTTACTAACAAATAAACACATCTCCATTCTAACAAGAAGAAGAGTCCCGGAGTGCTATATTGAACCCAACCCATTCTGATTTATGGATGCGAGGCGTGGACAATTACACAAGTTACAAAAGAAACTGGAGGCAACAGAAATGTTTTTTTCTACGGAGAATGCTACGAATCTCATGGACTGCTAAGAAATTAAATGAAGCAGTGTTATGAGAAGCTGACACAACAAGATCACTCATAAATAGAAATGTAAAGCCAACAACTTTATTTGGGCATGTGATGAGAAGAGATAAACAGAATATGTTGTGACAACTGGAATGATCGAACAAAAATGGGGCAGGGGAGAACAGCAAGATAAGGTGCTGGATGGACTACCAAAGGGGCTGAAAGAAGGATAAGTGACAGGTGCACTGAAAGCAATAAGGGATAGAGATGCATAGAAGGTCATGTATTCATTTGTTGTGTCATGCTGGTTTTTCAGAATTACCCCTTAATTTTTTATGGCAAGTAAACTATGTGGATACACTCATACAGTAATGTGTTCTAAAAACTGCCTTATTTTCCTTAGATATGGTGATTTATTGTTTTGAAATGTTATTTAGCTTTTAAAAGCCCCATAAGACTTTTCCTCTTAAGTAAATCCAGATATGAATGTTAGATTTCTATTCGTTTATTAAATCAGGTTTGATACCTAAGGCACCATTAAGTTTCTTTGCGGAACGCAGTGATTTTGAGGGCTTGAACGTTACTCTGTCATGGGTCACCCCAGGATTTTGTGGAGCAGATTGTTATTACACAGTTTACTATTGGGCTGAGGCTGATAGTGACAACAAAACTACACAAGAGGTAGAACTTTGGTGAATGTGTATTGAAGTTTACATACTTTTCCTTAAATTTAAAAAGAAAATTGCTGGGCTTTTAAATGAAATATCCTGCGTTCATTCCATATGTGTGACATGTTGCTTTTTTAACATTCAAATGTGTTATAATGCTTTTCACTGCTTCATTCGATAGTGAAAATTTCATTAACTTTATTGTAATTATTTGAAGACCTGTTATATGTTTTGATATTTTGAAAGAGATGGAAAGATAGAGAGAAAAAAAAGCTTTCTTTCAAAATTATTACTGTTATTTAAATTTAATTTGCCAACATTAAATGCTTGTAAATCGGTTGAGAGGTTTTTCAATGAATTCCTTCAAGTCATATTTAAGCAAAGGACATTTTAACCAGCATGTCAATTTCACCAGTCTCTAAGTGTTTCTTACTCATTGCATGTAAGAATTTTTCATATGTATTGTTTGATTCAAAAGTATTTATAAATTTGTAGTATTTGTAATGTTTTGTTTGGGTTTTTTTCTAATCCATAATTTTAATTTAGTGTTGGGTAAAAAAGTCTTCATAAAACTCTGTGATCATGACTGATCTTTTGATATCATTTGATTCTAAATATCATCAAAAGTAGATCCATATCGTAAATCTTTGTGTATGTTTAGTAAGATCAGTGTATTCTTTTTTTTTTCAAACCAAAGGCTTAACACAGTCAAGGGACTTAGCATTTTGCATTAATAAATAAAGCAAGTTAAATATACGTTTCTTGGTCTATAATGGTTTTGATTTTTTTACCCTTGCAGACTACATCAACTTCATTGGAACTCACTGTTGATTCCATAAACAAGCGTTACAAATTCATGGTGGTGGCACACAATAGCTACGGTAGTGGGCCTCCTTCAGCGACAAGGTCACTGTATATTGGACAATATGGTAATGGCTCCCTGACATGTTGTTTTCTTCTTTAGCATGAGAGTAATTTTAAATGTAGTCTTCCTTCTTTGGCTGTCATTTTGGACCAGACTTTTGTCTAGGGATTTGCTTCTTTATGTTCAAACTTGTTTATTTAAATATGCACATTTTTTATGCATCACTTTTAAGCACAACTCAGGCAAAAGACCAATAATCACCATTACATTCTCAACTGTCTGCTCTTCTTATGTTCAGCTATAAGAGGCATAAGCCCAAGAGAGGGAAAATGTGAGAAAGACTAATTTTGAGAAGCAAAACTTTGATGGGCGGATTTATGAACTAAGTTTTTATCAGTACTTCCACATCCATAATTCTTCCCATTTTTAATAACAAAGCAAATGTAAAAAGTGCTTTAACATTCAGGTGTGCATATAAAGTGAACAACAAAACAAATGAATTGCCACAGTAGAACCATATTTCTCAATTATATTGCTTATATCTCAGGAATAAATCATCAAAGCAAAGAAATTTGAATCATAAGATTCACATAGGCGGAACATTTTTCAGCATTTTTTTTTTCATTTCATCAAATTAAGGAAAAAGAAAAAGTGGGGGATATACATATATATTTACATAAAGACAGAATTAGTATGAAAATATGAAAATAATTGCACAAGATAATGGAAGAATGCTTAATCGTTTTTGTATATATTTTTTTGTTTTGTGTTGATGATTGTTAAAATTCCTCTAAACCTATGGTAGAATATAACTTTTACATAAATTTTGTTTTCTAGGCATTTTCTCTGTGACATATTTTTTTGTATTTTCATGAAATTCCTAGTTGAAGATGCATGTTAAAATCTTATGTGTTTCACATATTCATGGCAGCTCGTGATGTGAAAGTCTATCTCAATGGAACTTTAAAGATGGTGGATCAGGGAGATAGTGCGACTCTAGTGTGCAGCATCGCAGATTTCCCTCAAGATAAAGAGCAACTGCTTGTGCGTTGGTTCTTCAATAATCGCAGACTTGTTCATATTGGCCATTTATTATACTTGAATGATGTTAGCGTGAAAGATGAGGGCACTTACACCTGTGAGGTCACTGACTATCTCACCACCAGCAGTGCATCATTTTATCTCCCAATAAAAGGTTAGTAACTCTGTCACAAAAGTGGGCGCAGGTTGTGCTTTTCGAGATTTTTACCTCAGTTTCTCTTGTTGGAGGTCAACTATAAGTTTGAGAATGAAAAGTAAATTAAAAAATGCAATTAAACAGGTTTTTTTGTTGTTGTTTTGTAATGTACATGAATGAAGCTTTTTCTTCATGCTTTTTTTTCATCATTCCAATGTTCTTGTTAATTTGTGCATATCCTGTTTGTGTTATGTTGTTGTTGCTCAGATACATATGGCTTGTGACTCAAAAATCTCCATTAAAAGTGAATTTGAAAGAAATGTTGCCAATCAGGAGATCAGGATGTATTGTGGACTTGACGTGTTAACAATCAGGGTATGAGATAATTTTAGACTTGACATGTTAAAACCAGGGTATCAGAGGTTTATGATGGACTTCACATGTTAACATCAGGGTATCAGAAGATTATGATGGACTTCACATGTTAACATCAGGGTATCAGAGGTTTATGATGGACTTGACATGTTAACATCAGGGTATCAGAAGATTATGATGGACTTGACATGTTAACATCAGGGTATCAGAAGATTATGATGGACTTCACATGTTAACATCAGGGTATCAGAGGTTTATGATGGACTTCACATGTTAACATCAGGGTATCAGAAGATTATGATGGACTTGACATTTTAACAATCGGGAGATCAGATTATAATAGATTTGACATGCTAACAATCAGGGTATCAGATTATAATAGATTTGAAATGTTAACTATCAGTATATCAGAAGATTATCATGGTCTTGAAATGTGAACAATCAGGACATCACTAGATTATAACAGACTTGATATGTTAACATTTTGAAAGTTTTTTTTTTATGGATTGGATATGTTACAGCCAAGATATTAGAAGAGTATATTGAAATTGACATGTTTTCATCTACTAGATTAGAATGTTATGACAATTTAACATTTTAACAGCTAGGATATCAAAAGATTATGATTGGCTTGATATGTTGGAGAATGAAATCAGGAAGAATCAAAAGATGAAGAATGTGTAGAATTTCATTTGTAAACTAAGAATATGTGTTTTTTCTCACTTAGCTGCCCCAAGATTCAGTGAGATGAGGATAGACAGTATTCCTCCTGGAGTGATTGGACGTGCTGCTAAAATTGCATGCTGGTTTCGGGGATTCCCAAATTCCGGTAAGCTTGAGGTTAGCCCAGAGGATCTATACAGTGGTTCAAATTGTAAATTGAATTTGCATTGTTTAAGGGAGCAAAATGAGTAATAATTTTCATTTGGTTTTGTTTCTTTTTTATTTTATTATAGATTATTACTCTGTGAAAATGGTTGTTTTTAAATAATGATCAGATTGGAAGAAATTTGGCCCTCAAGATTTTAAGTGTTGGTGTCTCTTGATTTACACTGTTCATTTTTTAACTTCATTTTTTACTCTAAAAAATCCTTATTTTATTTTATTTTTTTTTTTTTTGAGGGGGGGGGGGTGTTTAGGCTTGAATTTCATTTCATAAGGTGAGTTTTTTCACCCAATAATTGTTGCACTTGATAATCAGTGGAATTTGTTACTTCTGACTGAAAAACATTAATCTATATTTTCTGAATTTCTGCATATCTTCAAGTCTATATTTCTGCTTATCTTTATTAAAAAAAAGACGAAAATGCCTGGACAAAAGATGGTCACAAACTAAAGGAAAACCTGTCTAAACTGTCTATGAACATGGACCAGCGGTACCATACAGGCATCACTTCATACAGATTAAAGATAGCCAATGTTGTAGAGAGTGACTACGGCGACTACAGCATTAGAGTGTCTAACAAGTTTGGCTCCACATCATGCTTTGTTCGACTTCATAGTGAGTACATAACTTGATCGTCAACACTGTCTTTATCTTCGCAGTGAGTATGTAACTTGATCATCAACACTGTCTTAGTATTCATAGTGAGTACATAACTTGATCGTCAACACTGTCTTAATCTTCGCAGTGAGTATGTAACTTGATCATCAACACTGTCTTAGTCTTCACAGTGAGTACATAAGTTGATCATCAACACTGTCTTAGTCTTCACAGTGAGTACATAACTTGATCATCAATACTGTCTTAGTCTTCGCAGTGAGCACATAACTTGATCATCAATACTGTCTTAGTCTTCGCAGTGAGCACATAACTTGATCATCAATACTGTCTTAGTCTTCTCAGTGAGCACATAACTTGATCATCAACACTGTCTTAGTCTTCGCAGTGAGCACACAACTTGGTCATCAACACTGTCTCAGTCTCTGGCTCTCCCCTGAAATTGACTCGGTACATTTTTACATATAATCACCTCTAATTTGTTACATTCTTTGCAAACACCAGTTTCAACTTTTATATATGTTTTACTCTGCAAGTCAGAAATCGTATTGTTCTTCCCCTGCCAAGCTCATAAATTTAACAATGCAATGCTCCTATTAGGTCCCAATATTAATGATGCTTTGGTTCAATTTTCGGAAAGTCTCTTAAGTAAAGTAAATTTAGATCCAATGTTGATAAATAGTTATTCCTATGATCTCTTAATTCTGAAAGGGCATGAAACATCATGGTGTAGTTTGATGGCCTCTTTTTAGTGTTGAACTTTGAGACTAGATCTAAATCTGACCATGTGTGTCAATTAAAAGATCTAACTTTTCTGTTTAAAAAAAAATCACAAAGTATATCTTACATAAAATTTAAGTCTAAATTCAACCTGAATTTAAAGTACTGTATGAAAAACAGTAGACCTTGCTTTAGAAATCACCTCTCTGTAATAGTCACTTGAACTAACTGCCCCTTATCACTCTAACTTTATTGCCTTTTAACTATTATTTTAGTTAGTCTGCACACATCAATCGCTATCTACTGCTGCCTTGATTAGTTTGTTTTTGCTCCTAAATGACCTATACCCTGTCATAACGGTCAGTCTGAAAGGCAATCAATTACATTCAAACAAGAGATACAATTTGGTTTTACCAGCTGAAAAGTTTTCAAAATCAACAAAATGGGTGTGACTACCTATCACCTAATGTTGCTACTGGACTGCAATAGCCATTCCCCTAGGTCTCATGCTAGCAGTGTTTATCAATGACGACGACAAAAAAGTCTCTGCTTATAGCACACAGGATTCTATGTGATGTTGAAGGGTTGTTATAATCAGGTTCAACTGAACTCATAAATAATCTTAGATAAGACAATTTTTTATTCTTTGTGATCTTAAGGGGTTGTCATAATCAGGTTCAATTAAACTTATAGACAATCTTAGATAAGACAGTTTTTCAAGAATAAAAGAAAAAGATAAGTTTACATGATTTCTGGCCAGTAGTGAAAAAGTGTATCATATAAATTTTTTTTTTTGGTTTCATATTATTCATATTATTAGTTATAAGTTAATCTCATATAAATTGGGAATCAAAATTAAAGCGCTTGAATCTGTTTGAAACTTTTGCTGATCATTTTAGTTTGAGATGAAATAATACATAAAAATCATAATTTTGTTGTGTATTCATCCTCACAGACCCAGAAGATGAGAATATCATTGATGTAGCTCCAGCAGTACCCAACCCTCGCCGTGAGTTGCAGTTGCAGAATTTTACACATTAAACAAAAAACATGATTTTGAGACACATGCTCAACAACGTTTATAACAAATAGGGAAAAATCAGGTGTTTTAAGTTTGTAACCATTTTTCTTTTTTATTTACAATATAAAAACTTGTAGAGTTTATTTTTCAGTTATTTATAACTTGCTCCAATTTTTTTTGGCATATCTAAATTCTATTGCAAAAATAATTTTTTGTGTTAAAGCTGAGAATGGTGCACCGGAAACAGTGATCATTGATTGTGGGTACCTTGGTAATATTCAACTGCAGCCTATTTGTACATCAATGTTGACAGGACCGCAAAATGGTTGAAATGGATACTTACCAGAGCTCTGTGAGCACTAGCTGAGTAGAGTCTCCAATAAATAAGAGTAACACTCATGAATGTGCCAGAAGCGCTCGTTTAAAATACAAAGCCATATGGTGCATTGAGTAACTAGGTTTTGACTGTTGCATTGTATCTCAGCCAATTTTTAAGCATGCACAATTCCTGTGTATAACATACTCATGATTTTCTATCATGTTTGAAGGCCCTCAATGTAGGACATGCATGAGTATTTTTTTCAACCACCAGAGTGCTGTGCGCAACGAGGGGTACCAGCTCTGTGCCAGGAGTTGTGTGACTTTAATGTAAATGTCGAGCAAGTGCTTCAGGATTCCAAATATTCCACATGTCTGGAGTTTTTCAACTCATTTATTACTTGTGGGGCAGGTACAGTTAGATTCATTAATTTCATTTTTGTATCTTTTAAGAGTCTATTGATGGACTTAAGATATTTAGTACCATGGAATGCTGTTTCACCCAGAACTCTATTTTTAGTTTTATTTTAAGTACCATGGAATGCTGTTTCACCCAGAACTCTATTTTTATTTTTATTTTACACAGCTACGTATATATGCATCAAGATAATTTTGTTGAAACCATATGAAATTTTCAAAAGTCTAAGTTTTTAAATGTGATGATCAGTACATGTCTTACTTGCAATGTGAATTGATCTCTCTTTATTGAGAAACTTCTTCTATTTTACTTTTCTTTTGTTATTCTCTCTGTCAGATGGGCGGGACCATACAAAATGCTGTCAGGAGTCTGCTGTTCTTCCATCATGCCAGGCAATGTGTAGGGGAGTGGTACCTGACTTTGTTGAGTCAAACCCAATTAACTTGTTGACATGCATCGGAGATTGGCAGCCCATTCTTAAATGCATGGAAGCAGGCTCAGGTAGGTTTTCAAATAGCTTACATCTCTGAGGGAAATGTTCATTTCATAACCTGGCACTTAGGGAGAGTTCTATTGGCTATCTGTATTCCTGACACTGTTTTGCATTCTGCACTTGTTTTTTTTATTTCCCAAATTTTTATTTAAAATATTTGGAAAAAAGTAATTATTCGTGCCTGGTGGGCAAAGACGCAGATTTCACATTTTTTAAACTTTTTTTCATGTTTTATGTTCTTATTGTGGTCTGATCATTTTCTCAGTTCATCAGGACCTATTGCAAATAGGTACTAAGCAATAATAAAAAAGCATGGGTTTTTTTCATGGATCGTTGTTCCATTTTTCTTTTCAGAAAATTTACCTTTTAGGCCGGAAAATGTAACTCTTTCTCTGGCAAACAATGGCCAAGACATTGTGGTCACATGGAGTCCACCCTCTCTTGCAGCGAGCCGAGTGGAACATTATATTATTTACTATTCCCAGAATGATTCAGACATCACCGAGCATGTATCTGTAGTGAGTTTTGGTTGGATATTAAAAGTGATATTTGTATATTGAGTTTTTATCTTTTAAGATTTTTTTATGGTGAAATATCACTTTGGTGTTCTCATGAAACATTCAGGCTTAAAACCCGATTTTTTGCTATAGGAACAGTTTCAGATAGATACTGATGAAACATCAGGGAAGACAAAAAATTCTGAATATTAAGTTCATTTCGGTTCTTTGCTTTTTTCTTTTATATATATTTTTTATTTGTTAACTTTTATCATTTTCAAGCCATTATTGTAAAATTTCAGTCACTCCTGCATCTTATCTGATCCATGTACTTGATCTATAAAAAGCATTTCAAGGGTTGTTATTTGTGTATTGTATGTATTTGCTGCTCTCACTTTCATGAAATAATGTTTACTTTTTTTATGCACCCATTTTTTTTACTGAGCAGAGCTACAATGTATTCAGGTATGAGCTAAAGGGCCTGGAGGCTATGGAGCAGTATGAAATCTGGATAATTGCAACAAACAAGTTTGGTCAGAGTTTACCAACCTCTAAATCAGGGATTGAAACCTCTTCCTTCATTGGTGAGTAGCTGTTAATCCTTTTAAAATGGTGCATGTTTTTGCAAATTTTTTAGAGCAATAGTTGAAAACTCCGATGTACTTTTTTATCTTTACGCATAAGGGATTTATGCAGCGTTATTAACTGAATATGAGCTGTTATGAGCGAAGTTTGAGATTCACTTCTATGTTTTATCATAAGAAAATATTTTTGGTGTGAGCTGCGAAAGCATACTCTTGTTCTTTGATAGCTGCATATATTTTAGTGCACTGCAAAAATTTAAACTGATTTTAACTTGTAAGGCAAGGGAAAAGACACATCTTACAAGCAGCTTAAATTGTCTGAGTTTGAAGCAAAAAGTGTGTCAAGCAAGGAAAATGTTAATATATATCAACGCTAAAAAGAGTGTGTAAAGCTCCGATACATTTGAAATAAATTTAAGGTGCTTTGTGAGTACACATGATTATTGAAAATTTTTAAAAGAAGAGAATATTTATTGTTCTTTAGGTTTTTATTTCAAATTGATATTTAGTGAAAAAAGAAAAAGCTTTGTTAGTAATAGTTTAAAGGAGTATTTTTGCACTTGTATACCTGTCTATTCTTTTTAAATTTTTAAGATTTCTTTTAATTTTTCTATTATTTTAGAAATATACAGCATAGCTTTTGGTAGTTACAGTGTTCACTACCTAGTATTATGCTGGATGTTGTCATGGTTTAGCTCAGTGACAAAGTTTTTTTCTACAAGCTTCTCAAGCACCGTGACATTAGGCAAGGCCAATGGCTCCTTGTGGATTAAAAATATATAAAAAATTCAGTGGTTTCAGTCTCAAATGAAACCTTGCCATGGATTGATTAAAAAAGGAATTTGAATAATTTACCACAGTTTTAGATTTGGGCTGCAAAGATGGTTTTCAAAGAAGATTAAGATTTGTTTTCTTTTCTTTAATTTGTTGCTTGATATATAACAACAGGGTGATCTCTGGCCTTAATGTATATCAAACTTAAGCCTTTATCAGACATAGCATAGGTGAAAGGATACGGTCCAAAACTCACCTATCAGTGTTGTGGGGTAGAAACCTACAAAAGAGATCCCCGCAGATATAGGGGTGTGCCCCACAGCTGTTTGTGCTCCAGAAGATGAAGGAGAAAGATCATGTCACTCCTTTAATTTAGTTGTTCCATAAGTTGAGAGTTATGTACAAGACTGTAAATGTATCCATTGATGGGTTGAATCGTGCCCAGCAGATCTTATGGAAGGCTACATGGCATCAAAGTCATTAAAATTTTGCAGCCAATTTCATTTTTTGGGGGGAATATCTTTTGCTTATGTAGCTCCAGCATATATTTTTACAGTTTTTTTTGGCTAACTGTCACTGTCATGAAAACGTTTAGCCTTCCGCTGTTTATTTTTGTCTCTGAACTTACACTTTTTTTTCTAAGTCCTTTAAGGCCATAAATGCTGTACTTTTTTTTCAGCCTTAGAAGCAACAATTTTTAATGTAATGTTGTAATGTCTGTAGTAATAGAAATTACAAGTTTCCCGGGAAGCCTTAAGATTAAATCCAACTCCACCATCAGTCTACAGGATTTAAATGCAAGTCCTTCTTATTGACAGTCCAATCCTCTAGCTTCTGAACAATCTGCCCTTTATGTTGTGATGTTTTGTTTAATCAGCTGGTACATAATTATCTCAGTCAAAGTGGTGTTTGTGCTCAAAGCACTGTAATCACAGTATTAGGCACAAAGAAATTTATATTTAGCATCAGGATTTTTCTTGATACTCTAAAGCCAGGTTGGATGAGATAAGCTGGAAAACATCTAGATCTTGGAGTTCTACCCATTTTTATATCAATTTTAATTTATTTAAGCTTTTTTGTTTTGTTTTGGTCTTTTTGAAGTGACTAGTCCAACCCACTTAACTGTAAGCCACGTGCCTGGAAGCTCTGACATGATACTCACCTGGACCATGACCCACCGAGAATATTACCATTCCTTCACGATATACTATAAGAGGGACACAGACAAGTCCTATAAACAGGCATGTAACCAGTTTGTATAAAGAAAAAAAATTTGTTTTAAATTTATCATTTAAAGATTTACTGCAGGATGGTCCATTGGGGGGCATCTGTAATAGAGCATCTAATTTACCTTGTACAAGGGGGGTTCAAGAAGTCTTTAGTTTAGATATGAGGCAATAAAGATAGAGCTTTGTGCTTTGACACACAAAGTTCCTAATTAGGTATTTTTCAGTATAGTATTAAGAAAAACTGCTTATCTTAAGTTTTAAAGTTCCTTGTAAAGTATTTTTCAGCATTATTCTTTTACAAACTGCATGTCTAACAGTCCTTTCTGAACAATTTTTCAGTGAAGTTTGCAAAAAAGCAAATTTGAATGAGACTTATCTTACTTTCCAACTCTTCTCACCTCTTTAAGGCAATATTTAGCATTTTGAGACTATTGGTACAGTCTTCCTTTGCTCACAGATTCCAAATGTGCATGGCACTTCATACACCTTCAGTGGATTAGATCCGGGCAAGACTTACTTTGCGTATGTGGTGGGTATTGGACCAGTAATGAGTCTTCCATCAGATACTGTTGAGTTCACAACTCAGGGTGAGAAATTGAGTGTCCAATATATTATAGAAACATTTTTGCTTCCTGTTGTTCTTTTTTCCCCCATGATATCACAGTATTTGTTTCTTTATGTGTAGGGAGGCTGGTATAGAACTTTTATTTATTTGTGGCGGTAGCGGTAGGCCTTTAGAACAGATCTTTAGTGTGCCAATTATCAGCTTGTGGGTGGAGCCAAGTGCACTTCTAGCTTCTTAATATTATTAGACTTAGTTTAATGGCGGGACACTGGTCTCTGCACCTCTAGCGGTTTATTCCTATTTCTTTAATAATTCGGAACATACTTTGTTGTACTGATTACACTGACTAGCCGATCTATTCTTTTGTTCCTAACCAGCTGGCCAGAGAAGCTTTTTTTCGGTCGGCTTTGGACGTACTTTGATTCGGGGAACTTGGGGAATTTAGGAAAACTACTAGTTGTACTAAACTATGTGATGCTTTGATCGGGAGATGCTAAATATTGTACGTAGATGAAACGACGGGTTTCGTAGATTCTATGATCTCGGTCGGCTGATGTTTTAGTTGGGGGAACGGATTTTTCCGTTCAACGGAGTAAATTCTCCTCGGTCGGCATTCGCCTTTGTTCTAGGGAAGTTGGACAACGAACTGGGAAACCAAGGAAGTCTTTGACGGGGGACTATGCCGACTGAGTTTATACTATAAATTGTAGAGCTCGGAAAGACTCTTTGTCAGTATCTTTTTGGAGTATCTGGAGGCCACGTCGGATAGAAGTATTGTTTGGAATTGCAGTGAGAAATTCTTGTGATAATTCGTAGTGGAATTTTATTGGAGTATTGTCAAAGTTACTACTACATGTACTACTGAGAAGTTGTGTTGGATTATCATTTGTTTTAATTCTATGTGATTATCACTGTGGCTGACTATTAGGCATTTTTATTAGGCATTTTGGTTTGATATTTTCTTTGTTGCTTTTGGATCATCTTTGTATTTTGTATTTTATTCTTTGAGAATTGGTTTCATTCATTGGTAATTGGGTATTTGTAGAATAAACTTATTATAGTTGTTGGTAACGTTAATTTGTTCTTGCTGTGTTCCTTCTTTCTTGAGTGTAGTCATTTTTGTCTCGACATCACTCGTATATTAGTTAGGGAACAGTGGTCTTAGTACTCCACTGATACTCAAGGACCCAAGAGCGTGAACTATGTAGTATTGCACAGCTGCTAGGCACGCTACCATAACCAGTTAGGGCCTGCAATTACTTAGAGTAGGAAGAAACACTGAGCTCCTATAGGTAACTAGACTAGTGGGTCCTATTGCAGCAATAACTAAGTAAGTTAAGGAATCTCTACCCAGCTTAGTTACATATGTATTTTTTTTTTAAGTGAATCGCCCTCCTACATAGGTCAAGGGCTTAGAAGCAGTGACATATTCTTCTGGAACTTGAAAGAGCATAAGTATTATTGTTTCATAAAATTTTTAACATGCTTTCAAAATATTCGATTGTTTTCTTTATATTTTGTTTCAGAGTTTGGTGTTGCTGAAGAACAGAGAAAGAAAGATGGTATTTAATAAAATTACAGATATTTTGCTAAGTTAGGATTTTATGCATATGATACTTGGTGAATCTTTCTTTCAAGGACTTTATATAACTCTTGTGACGAGGCCAAGAATCTGTCACCTCATAAGCAATATCTCACTTTTTTGTTTCAGTTTGGAAAGTTTAAAAGCCTTATCAGGGAAAGGGGAAATAATACATTAAAGATTGTTTATAAGAATTGGCTTCATCACAACTTTGATAAGTAACATTAATACTAATTTTTTTTTCTCATAATATATGTCTACACACGCTATTTTTATAAAAGACAGTAACTCTCTTTCCCTCTTAGGTAAAAGAAAAACTGAAGTTCTTTATAAAATTTTTCTTCTCCAAATTGTTTTGACATTCTCAATTTTGCAGGCCATGAATTTGATGTAATTATGACCCTTTGCTTCTATCAGATTTTGATGGAGAAAAGATTGCTGTTGGTGTGGGAGTGACTCTCGCTGTAATTGCCCTGATTGTTATCATTGTCTTGGTCTTTTTCTTCATTTTCAAGTAAGTAGAAAAAGTTTATTGAAACCTGCATAGACATAACTGGTTGCTATGGTAATGGCGGCCATGGTGGAAAACAAACAATAAATTTTAAAATGCTAAAACTCAGAAATGGCCCTTAAAATCTCTTTGAAACTTTGCATGTATAAAGAGAATAGTAGTACCAATGTTGTGTTTTTTGGATTGAAAAATGTTTTGAATTTTTTCAAATATTTTTATACCAACAAATTTCGAATTTTGCAATTTTGCTAAATTTTGGGCACGAAGTACCTGATAAAATATGTAAAAACTATTATTAAAAAAAAACAAACTTCTTATACCATATAGCTAATGTAAGAAGCAATATATGCACAAAATTGGGAGTGATTATTGTTAATAGAACACGAGTTTCAACAAAAATTGTGCACAAAAGTGCAAAACTGAAAAAAAAAACTAAAAAAAGAGAAACACAGAAGAAGAAAATATGCAATGAATAAGAAGGGTAGATTTGAATAGCTTGAGTTGGTGGGAAGAGTTTGTGACCATGTCTGACACAGAATATATGTGCCAAATTGACATTTTAGTGGGTAAAATTAGCCAATTTTAGTCATTTTTTTTGCATTTTCGATGATGAAAATGGATATTTTGAGCATAACCTGTGACCCAAATGACATTTTTCGACAATTATGGTGAAGTGAAATCCGCTTAAAGTCAACACCTTGGGACCAAAATAGTGTGTTGACTCTAAGCAAGGTTGACTTTATCCATTTCCAGGAAACAAGTCCGAAAATTCATGTTATAAAAACAGGTTGTCTCCCTTTCGTTACTATAATATGATAGTGGTCTCCCTTTGCAGTGCCTCCATTTCGTTATTTATAGCTAAATGTGGGTTGGGACCATTACTGCTTTTTTTTAGTTTTCACTCCCCCTAAAAATGAACTGATTTAAAAAAAAATTGTGTGATATTATTGCAGGCTCTGAAAAGGAAACTATTGGTTCAGGCCAGGGGCGGTGGGGAGAAAACTGCACTATTTGCGGTCAAATGATGTGAGCCCATAATAAGTAAAGGTCTAGATCTAAACATACACACACACACACACACAGCCTCCGTCCCACCCATGCTCTATGCACCTTTCTTTGTTACTGTCACAACCGCGCAAGACCACACTAACTTAGCTAGGCTTTGTTAAGCATGCTAATATTAATA
The DNA here is from genome assembly GCA_033675545.1 of Elysia crispata. Lineage (NCBI taxonomy): Eukaryota > Metazoa > Mollusca > Gastropoda > Plakobranchidae > Elysia > Elysia crispata. Next base: position 49,098 of record JAWDGP010005445.1, on the reverse strand, counting down.
CACAATGACCTACTGATTGTATTGGGTTTTCAAACAAAGAGCTAGGCCTATATCCCGCCCATGCATCCCTATGTATCCCCGCATTTCATGTGCTGGACCTTTTCTTATCGACTACGAGGTGTTGACTTTAACCCTTTTAGATTTATCCCGAATCGACCCGGCTGAAATTAGGACTAGGGCCTCGTGTTTATCCCGGCCCAGACCGGCTGCACTTGAAAATCCTTCTTAAGGTTCAAGCCGGCCGAACCTGGTTGTGCAAAACTTTTTGAATATACCCCGTATATTTTTATCTTTTTCTGTTTGATGGTGTAGTCTGAGTTCTTAAAATAAACTCGAACGTCATCCTGGAACTCTCCGGAATCTCCTCGTACCAAAATATCTCGAGATTCCAGCTAGGGATGCCAAGGTCTTGGGGGGGAAAAGAGAGGCTGTGTAAAGGTGTAAAGGCTTGTTTTTGCGTTTTCAACTGTTGCACTGTGAAGATCGCCATTTTCATTCATCTTATTTTATCACCAGTTATCATGTGCTATCTTACAATTTGATTTCTACATTTATTTGATATAAATTTTCCCATCATAAAAAACCAAGTAAGTGATACAAATCTTGATTATGACTCAGACGTGGATCTAAATATCAGCGGCGAAGATGATGACCATCTTAGCTCTCTAGATCTAGGCTTCTCTAGTTCGAGGTAGTCTAGAATCTATCTAGATTTAGATATAGATCTAGGAGCTCTTATTGTGTCTTGTACGAGATCCTTTTTGTGGGTGTGAAGAGTTAGTTCTACAAAAGTAACAAAAAAATGTAGAACTTTACGGTGTCCAGTTTGCGGATAATAAACCAGGCATCAAACGACAGTTGGTCTTATTTATCTCAAACTTAGTTTTAGATTTGATCTACTCTTTCACCAGGCCTGAATGTTGAAATGTGTTTTTGTTTTTGTTGTTTACTTTGTCATCCCTGCTGATTTTGCAATTGTTTGTTTGTTATTATAATTTTTTTTTTCATGTGTGTTTTTAATGTTTTGTGTACTAAACATGTGGATTATCAACATCACACTTCAGCTACTACACAACTCAAATCAAATACATGTTTTAAAAAAATCTGCTGTAGTAAAAAAATACATGTATAATTTGCCATTAAGTACATTATCTCTCTTTGAATGTGTAAAAATTCCAAAGCAATTGGTTTAGAAACAATAACAGCAGCCTTTATTCTGAGACACCCATTGTAGAGCCTCTCAACTGCAAATTAAACTAAACCAACCAAGGGGCCATTGGTTGGCAGAAAGCTGAACCCTAGAAACGAAACAGCTGTCGAACAATGTGCATCTAAAAGAGTTAAGCAAAAATGTCCCCAAACCGTTGACTTTATCAGGAAATCAGTTACTTAAACAAAGAAGGAAAAACGGGACCGCGGTGTGGTGTTGACTTCAAGCGGATTCCACTGTACATATTTTGACATATTAGGATTCCAACATTGCATTTAGAACTAGAAATACTTTGTTACAAAAAAATTAATAAAAATAGATCCAAACTTGGAAAATTTCAACCGCACCTAGCCTCAATCTTGTCTCTCCTTATCCAGTCAATGGAATGTTAAAAAACATTAGATATAGATGTAGATGGTGTTTATTCATTATAAAATTAGTATTCTTTTATGCTTGTCTTTGTTTCATCACAAGTAGGAGATCACAACCAAATCCATTATAACTTGAATTCTGGGTTTACTCAAAGCAAATGTGGGTAACCAACCAGGCCATTCTATTTCTTTTTAGTATAAAAAAGTAAAACTTTGAATTTAATTTTTTATAAATAATGTAAAAATTTTTTTTCTTTATTTTATTAAAGTGAATATTTTCAGAAGAAGGGAGGCTACTAGCTCAGTGTTCTCAGAAGGGGAGATAACCATGTCATATATCAGCATTTTGTTACAGAATCTGCCGTGGCTTCTGTGGCCTTGAGAGTTAAGGAATCATATTTAATGTTTACTTTTATTTTTCACAGGTGCGAGTACCAGGTGTGTATGTTTTTAAGACCGAAACACTTCCTGTCAAAACATACTGTTATTTCTGGTTTGTTTGTTTTTTCCAGAGCTCGTTTGGCCCCACCTAAAGTAGATGATACTGTAGCCTTTGAAAATCCGGGTTTTGGCAGCTCTAATGCATCTGTGAAGGTAAGCTGAGGCCTCTTGGGTACAGGTTTTTTTACACTTGAAATAAAACGTGAAAGAAAAGACAGATTGAAGGAATACTATCTTTATGTGCTGTTAGTCTCTTTGATTTGTTAATACTCATTGGTTTTTTATATTTCTTAAATCTGTACTCTCAAAAAAAAAAGTCTCACATTTGTGCTTTTTGAATCCCCTTTTTAAAAAAATAGAAACTTTGAAATAATTATTAATTGAAATATTAAATGTTTATAGCCATTTAGTGGATACTTGTATAGATCTTGAAAAAAAGGGTTTATTGTGGTTTTGATGTGGAATAGTCCGGATCATGATCTATTTGACAGCCCTAGATATCAGATTCCTCATCAAAATGAGCTAATTTTTTATCAGCGCTTCCAAACCCTGATCCCTCTGCAAAGATATAAAGATTTAAAATAGTAAGTTTTTTCTTAAGTCAAGATCAATCACTTTTTTACATGTAAAGAAAGGTTCACCCCCCCCCCCCTCTCCCTCCTCCCAACACCTACTGAAAGCATTCCCACCTAAATCTAAATGACTAACAGGGGATGGAGGGGTTTGTAAGTTTGATTAACGGTAGAGGCAATTCATCTTATTAAGAGCACCACAGAAATCTCCGAATGATTAAGCTTAAAGATGTACTGACTTTATTTTTTAAAGTTTTCTGCTCAACAAGGCAATGGCTTTTGTATGGGGCCACATAAAAAAAATGCATACACCTCAAAATACAAGATGAGCTAATAAAGTAAAGCCAAGCTGTAAGGCAGAATTGGAAGGTCAAATAGAGTCCTTGCCAGCTTCTGACGACTCAGATTTAGTATCTGTGGCTCTGTTATTGTTATGAGACTGACGACTCATGTGACCGCATAGCATAAAAAGCTAATGCCGGAGACAAGAAATTCTGTATTTTTCCAGTCTATCTTAAAAACCTTCTAAACACTTATTCTAATGTTGTACTTTCCCAGTCTATCTTAAGATCCTTCTAAAGACTTATGTTGTACTTTTCCAATATATCTTAAGGTCCTTCTAAACACTAATTCTAATGTTGCACTTTTCCAATATATCTTAAGGTCCTTCTAAACACTTATTCTAATACTATACTTTTCCAATCTATCATAAGATCCTTCTAAAGACTTATGCTGTACATTCAAATATATCTTAAGGTCGTTCTTAACACTTATTCTTATACTATATTTTCCCAATCTATCTTATGATCCTTCTAAAGACTTATGCTGTACTTTTCCAATATATGTTAGGTCCTTCTAAACACTTATTCTAATGTTGTACTTTTCTAATATATCTTAAGGTCCTTCTAAACACTTATTCTAATCTTGTACTTATACAATCTATCTTAAGATCCTTCGAAATACTTTTTCTAATGCTGTCAATTTGTGAAAAAATTCCAAGAGCTATACGAGCTGTGTAGGAATTCATGTTTTTTTCTATGATGGGCATTTTAAAAGATGCTATAATTAGGCTGGAGCTTTACAAATCTAAATAGATTTATTTTTATTGTTGAGTTGTTATAATTATTAGCAGCAGCAGTGGTATAACTCAGCACTAGTAGTAGTAGTAGTAGCAGCAGCAGCAGCAGCAGCAGCAGCAGTAGTAGTATTTTTTTTTATTCATAATCATAAACAAAACCATCATAATTCATAATCTTAAACAAAAAACATTGTAAGTCATCATTATACACAAAACCATCATTAAAATATATATATATATATATATATATATATATATATATATATATATATATATATATATATACATATATATATATAAAAAAAGCGTTTAAAACTTAAAAGAAAAAAAATTGGAAAGACCAAAATTAATGGAAGAAAAGTGGAACAAAAACCTTTGTAAAACATTTGAAATTCACACAGCCGTGTAATTTCTCCATGTTCTAACCACCAGATAGAAATCAAGGCGAAGATAAAGAACACGGCAGGATAACAACTAAATAGCTTTTATGATAAGACATAAAGACATTTTAGAAGAAAATAAAGCATTCCATCGATAACTTTTTCTCAAAACAAACAATATTTATCAATGATAAAAGTGATAGAAGTTGTCTTCATATTGATCATCTCTTACCAATAATTCAAGTCATAAAAGCGTTCATCATATTAATCATCTCTTACCAACAAACAAAGACATCAAAGTGTTCATCAAATTTTTGTCTTATTCTGCACAGTGGGAAAACTTAATGGATTAATATAAGTTTATGTCTTAACCTTCGCTCAACTACCCTACTCATTCTTTTCTTAATTTTTTATTTATTTTTATATTCTAAAATATTTTTCTCCTAAAGCCATTTCTGTGGAATATTATAGTTGGATTGTCCAATTTCCCATATTTTTTAGCAGTAGTAGTAGTAGTAGTAGTAGTAGTAGTAGTAGTAGTAGTAGTAGTAGTAGTAGTAGTAGTAGTAGTAGTAGTAGTAGTAGTAGTAGTAGTAGTAGTAGTAGTAGTAGTAGTAGTAGTAGTAGTAGTAAGAGCAGCAGTAGTAGTTGTAGTATCCCAAGGTAACAAAATCAATAATTTTGTCTCTATCCCAAGAATTTTTTTTATATTACTTTCAAAACAAATAAAATTGATTGGAATGATCTTAATTGGTCTTTTGATTTTCACTCATTTTCCTTTTGTTTGTTTTTTGTTTCTTTTTTTGTAAAGATCCGTGGAATAGATGGCGATTCTTTCAACTATGGACACTTGGAGGAAGAAGGAGTCTCTGCAGCAGAAGTGAAAGCTGCTCAACATGTGTATGAGAACAGTGGTTTTGAGAACAGCAAGGATGCCTCTGCTGTGCAGGCAGGAGAGTCAAGTTCAGGCACACAATGCTTTGAAAATCCCACATACTCGCTCTCAGGTGCTGGTGACACATCGATGACCTCAAATGGAACAGGCAATGACTCCGTTGCAACTTTAGAATTAAATCAGTCATGACTCAATTGAGAGAAAGTTTTGGGTTTTTGCTCTCGTCTTGGATGAAGCTTAATTTTAGATTATGTATCAAAGTTATCAATATTCAAATTTCAGATGTAAACCTTGTGTTTAAGCTGTCCTTCTGAAGCAAATTGTTCCCTCTTTAATTTTTTTTCCTTCATAATTTTAGTTGAACTACTTAAGAAGACATGGCTGTGCTTTCAAGAAAATGTGTTGAGCAGCCTAGATGTTATTTATGAAAGGATTCTGTACCTACAGTAGTTCTGTGTAAACACGCAGTGCTTGTGACAGTTTTTGGGTATGCCATGCTTTTAGGGAGATGCTTTTTGTTTCATAACAGCAACAATGTTACAGGCGGAGTTTTGTTTAATGCTCCATTTTTTTCCTTTCCTTTTATTATATTTTTTGTTTGCCATTTTTATTTGTTACATGATTTCACAATTTTTGAAATTTCATCTCATTCAATGCAATAAATTAAATCCTTTGTTCAATTTTATTAAAATACAGATAGCCATCCTTTAAAATCTGCAGTGTAATAAACTGGGCGTGTACAGCTACTCTTATCTTTCATTACCATACTTGCACTCTACGTCCCAAATTGAATGACATAACTCATTTCCACACTAGGTGGTGTTTTGTTTTACAAGAATCGTCCCTTTGACCATATGGTGCCTTTATAAGTTTAAAAAAGAAATCTATTTACAGCAAGGAATATGGTTGCCAGGTTGATTGAACATAAGGAAATGATTTTTACATGTAACTTTTAAGATTGTTGGTGAAAGAAGCCAACAAGAAAATACTTTTGCATTCATTTTTTTTAGTGTAAAGTCAAGCCAAATATGTACTTCAGCTATCCTTTGCATCAGACTAAAGGACATTTACATCTATTCCAGAATGCTAGCACACATGAATCTTCGTGTCAAGACTTTTTGAAGAAGTAATTGTACCTAAATTATTTTAATACAAACTTTATGTTTATATGCACATTGTGACCTTGACATTTATCATTAAATGTTTACCTGCAGTTTATATGCTGATTCCAATCAACGTATGCTGAAAAAACAACATTTATGAATGTGAAGTAGTATTTTCGTAATACTTTTTTTAGTACAGTATTTGAGTTTTATAAAAAAAAAATTGCTTTAATTTCTAATGAATTTCTGAAAATGAAAAATATGTTTTCAACTGTTTTCTGAAAATATTGACTTCTCAAATTTGATTATTTAATGTGATCAATGATTTATCAAATTTTTTGTATTCGAATATTTTTGGAGAAGCTTGAAACTTTAGTAGTTGTCATTGTAGTGAAATGACATTATGAACCCTTGAAGAGATTATTTTTTGTGTACTTTTATAGATATGAGTCTCTTTTGTGTACTTGTACAAAAGCATTATAATATTTTGGAAATAATGATCTTATAGCTTGCTTTGATATGAAATTTAAAAATAGTAATTATATTGTTCAATTTTACAATGCCCATCTCTTTTCACTTGAAGACATTCTGTATTGAGCTATGTGATGGCTTTATGTACCTCTATTCTCAAGAAAAGTTGTCCATGTATGCATTGATAGATATTTAAGTTAATCATATATCTCTCATGGTATGTGTAAAATTTTGTCTATACATTTAAAGAATTTTTTTTGTATTTTCTCACTCACTGCAATGATCTGATTGAAAATCTTTTTTTTTATATACATGTACTACTCTCTGGGTAAATTTACTTTTAAAACCTGATTGCCTTCATAATTTTTTTTATTATTTAAAGTTGCAGAACTTGAATCTCTTGCAATTTTAGAGCTGTATACTTTTTTGGATTAACAAGTTCATTCAAAGTTATGAAGTTGATAGGTGCTTTTCATACGACTTTTTCACCCAAACTTTCGTTAATCTTTAGATGGTGTGGAAACTTGTATTACATACATTTCTTTAAGCGATGCCAACTTCACAAAACCAATGGCGCTAGAGAACAAATCTTAATCCTTTTAGATCTGGTTGAATTGAATATCATGGACAAATGGTGATTTCAAATCTGGCTACATCGCATCTGAGAAACTGTATGGGACCCACTTTGGATTTGTATTTTCTAAAGCATATATATACAACTTGGTTTCGTTACATTTAAAGAATTTGTCATATTGAAATAAAACACTTTTTTAATGTATTAAGAATGTGACTGTCAACATTCCAAACCATTCCCAGTCATCCATTTACAATGCTATTCATCGTGTCAAACTTTTATTTGCTATTAAATAGAAAAATAGTGAGACAACCAGACAGACTTAGGCACAAAATGGATATTTGATATTTGTTGAAGGTTTGCTACTAATTGAAGGTGAAGAGCTTGGCTTTAATTCTCGAATAATTAACCAAAAAATAAATGAGACAATCGTAAGCAAGCTCTTCACTTTTACTCATTCATTAATACAGTAGTCTTCGGATAAAAGCACGCCAGTTAAAAGCACGCTTCGGTTAAATACACGCTGAAGCGGTCTGACCGATTTTTTACTATGTAATTAGTATACTTTAAACGCACGCTACATCACCTAAATGCACGCTTTGAAATGATTAAATCGGCATTACTTACTGTACCCGGTAGTAAAGTGGACGAAATATCCACACTATTACGGCACATGGCAGCCTGGAAACCGTGCTAGCACATCATACCGGTACACAAAAGGGAAGGGGTGGAGGACAAAGGCTGTACATCAATATCGTCGTATAGATCTAAACACACAATGCCCTCTACCTGGGCTATGGGATCGGCCGTAAGCTTGGAAGGGTAGGGAGGGGAGGGTTGGAGTGGAGCACAAGCAAGGTGATCAATTTTCGCTGCTTTGTGTCTGCCTGGTCAGATCTATCTATTACGGCAAGTATCCTCTCCCCTCCTCCCTCACTTTTTGCGTTGCATGGTTATCTGAGGTTCGCAAGTGTGTATCACTGTCGGGCATCATCTGTGTAAAACAAGACTAGTCATAGTCAAGATTGGTTATTCACTCATTGCAATTTCATCCGTCAGAAGCGTTGTGCAGTCTTCACTCTCAGAGTCTAGTCTCTTATTTTCATGGACATACTGGATACGATACATAATGTCTACTCACAAGACATTAACGTTGGAAACACAGCTTAAGATTCTAGACATTTTGTTCATGAAACTTCAATGGTCAATGTTCTTCCCTCTTACGAATTTCGTTATTTCAATGTTGTTTAATTAAACCAAAGATTAAAAAACAAAAAATAAAAATAAAAGAACCCAAAACGTAGCTGAACTCAAAGGTTTAATAACCTCTCTTTCACGCCAAATGTGTGTAAATCAAGGGAAATAACCCTGCATTTTGCACTGCCGTAAGGGAAGTAACCAAAATTTTATCATTACTTTTTATATTATAAAGACACGCATCTTCTAAACGCACGTTATTGTAGCCTCCCGAGGACCGTGCGTTTAACCGGAGACTATTGTACAGGCTTCGTGAAAAAATTATGACTTTATCATTTATACCTCCAGAGATTCTGTTAATCTCTATTTTACAAACTATTTGAAAAGATCATTAGATAAATAATTTCAAACTGTAACATATGAAAGATGAAAACTGTCTGAATTATGTCTGTCTGGATTGAAGCACCAGAATTTGCAAAGTCCGAAATTTTGCCAATTTTCCAGATGTATACTGCCTGTATGCTATGTGATAGAGACATCAAAATATTCATTATATTTATTAGACGTTTTCTCTTGAAGAAATCAAAGTCATTGTTGATGAAAATTTTTTTGCCCGTTGTCACCTGCCGTGCTTTATCTGTTCCCTAAGATTTTTTTCCCAATTAATTTTAAGATGAATGTAAGATTTTATGGAGCACAAGCTGTGTACAATTAAATGAATTTTTATCAAAGAAAAATGTCCACCGTTCAACTGAAAGAGAAAAGGATTGCCACTACCGTTAAACAAGCTACTGGACCAGAGCATTGTTTTGCCTTTGCTTATGATTGCCAACTTGTGGAAAAATTCTATCATATTACAAAGTTTAGTTGCTTGTAACTAAGGCAAAGTGATTTCAAAAGTTCTCACAACACTGACATGCTACCATGTAGTTTTTATAAATTTTATTTTTTATTTGCATAAAAATTAAAGCAATTTTATTTGATTTCTTTCTTTCCCTAACAAATCTGAGGCCTCCAGCTCACAAAATAAAAAAGAAAAGCTCAAAGAATACAAAAATGATTTGGAAAGAGAAAAGTCTTTTGTAACTTCAGACTTTTGAAACAATCGTGACCAAAATAATAACTAAAGTAATTTTTAAACCAAGTAGATACATGTATTTTTCCCATTTCGAAGAGAATAAAGCATGATTTTTTTTTCCATTATTTTATTAAAAGCCAGCTGCCATACATTATAAAGTCATACAAATTGAAAGCACCCTTTTTCTTGATTTGCCTTTGTTTTATCTGGACCTATTGAAATTCACATATTTTCATATGAGCTGAACCATAACTTTAAAATTAAAGTTAAAACATTCTAATGAGAGCTTTGTGTATTTCAAGCATCAAAAACTTTTCGTAGACGTTTTACTTTAAAGTAGCTATGTTTAAATGCAATTCATATAATTTTGCTTATCTATTTGGAATACAAGAAAATTTTGGCCAATTTCAGTATTCTAAAATTTTGATATATCAAAAGCTGCTTCTATTCTATAAAAATGAGACCAAGTATACTCCTATCCCAGGGATTTATCGTGTGCACACCTTTGGTTAGTGAAACTTTTCATGTGATTAAAACCGCTCAGCCTCTTTCATTACATAAAATTTACCAGAAATAGGTAACAGTTTGAATGTTATTGTTATTAATGTTAATAAAGTAAGATAACAAGTTCTAATGCTCAGCCCCAAGTTATTGCTTTAAAATAGTGTTTCAAATCAAGACTGCTTGCAGAGACTCAGCTCCTTTATCCTTTTCTTCTTAATTTTCATACAGCACAATACTGAAAACATTTTTGTACTGATCTATTTTACCTTCCAAAGAATTGTAAAGTTTATTTAACATTCCATTGGTCTGATCTGGTTGGATTCTAAATGTGTTATATATTTGATTTCTCACACCACTCCTATTGTTATTTGGTTCTATGACATTCCTGTCCTCACACCACTCCTGATCCGGTTCCATTACATTCCAGTCCTCACACCATTTTTGTTCATGTCCTGTAGTATAGTATTCCAGACCCAAAAAATATATGACTGAAATTTTCAAGAATCTATTTGTACAACCTAAACTCCTGAAGATGATTGTATATGGTTTGAAGATCCTTTTGTCTCTCTCTTATACAGTAGAATCACTTTAAACTGAAATTTTGGGGCCCTTTGAATTCATTTCGGTTTTAAAGCTAGTTTTGTTTTCGGTCATTTTTCCGGGGAAGTAACCGCTATTTCTGTTGCCTTGCCAATAATATCTGGGCCTGAAAATGGAACATGCATTGCCCTGGCTTGTCGAAACCAGAGAAACACTGCTTCTTCCAGCTCTTCATGACTGCAAAGTTTCATTTTCTTGGTAGTCGGGCAAAATTTCGAATCTTCACCAGCTTTCTGTAACTTCTCCCTGTCTTTCAAAATTTTAGACAGCGTTGAGTTTGGGATGCTATGTTTTTTACAGATCTCTGTCTTTGATAGGTTCTTTTCATCCACTTGGGATAAGATTTTCTGTTTAAATTCCAGTGTGTAAGCAGAGTGCTTTCTTTTCGACGTCTTAGAGTTGTATAAAGCTAAATGTTGAAAATTATCTCAAGTTGTAGGCCTAATGCGAATTAGAAATTAGAGTGCATGTACTGATCAGTAGCACTGCGTCGATGTTCAATGCCGTCGATGTAAAAACTGGAACTGTGGCAGTGTGTGTGTGTGTCACGGTACCTGTCCCCCCGGTACAACTGCTTTACAAAGAATGCAGTATCACTGTCACTAGTGTCAGTATCAGTACGTCGGACAAAGAAACAAGGCTCCATGTGTCTATCTCTACCGTCTCACAAAGCACCAGACCTCTATTCTCACACATACACGCACAAAAGCACAACCACTGACTGCGCGAGCGAGACGGTGCAGTGGCGATCCCTTGCGTGAATGTCCAATCACCATCGCTTACCACCGCCACCACCCCTCCTCATTCCTGTTCATCGACTGTGTGCTTGCAGGTCTAGTGCAGGGCTTGATGGGTGTGTCCCTCCCCACCCCCCCATCAGCTATCAGATTGTCAAAAAACGCCTACTCTTCCCTTCATACAATTATGTGTACTAGGCATTGGGTGTGTTTTGATTTTTTTTCCCTCTGGGTTAATAAAGAGAAGGGGAAAAAAGAGAAAAAATAGAGAAAAGTTATTTCGATTTAAAGGCAGGGCAGTTTCGAAGTATTTCGGTTTATCGCGGGAAAGGGTACAAAGGCAAAGAGGAAATTCTCACAATTTATCGATTTTTTTTTTGGTTTAGCGGCTTTCTACTGTAGTTATAATTACTGTCAGAAAATAATACAGTTGGCCATCATCTACTGTTTTATTGTTGAAATGTTTATACATGTACACTTTATACTGGCCTTTGTGCCAATGTATATATGCTTTTGATATATTAATTCATATTTTATATGCTTTGGAATTATATAAAACAGTATTTAAGAGAAATAAATATAACTAAAAAATATCTGTTTTTGTAATTCTGGCATTTGTCCTTCTCTGTTAACAAAAAGTGTGCAAGAAAGCAACCTTTTCTCCATCTGTTTACCTTACAAAAAGTTACATGCAAAGAATTGACATTCTTTTTGTTTGGAAGAGAAGAAGGCTAATGCAATATTATTTGTAAAGCTTGTGCTCTATGGAAATTTGGATAATCAAAATATAAAAAAAAAAAAAACATTTTTAAAATTGTTGGTGTTGTTAACTTGTAAAGATATTTTAAAACACCAGAAGGGAAAAAAAGTCTGATCTCTGTGGAATACGCTGAACTCTGTCTTCGGTGACTCCACCCTAAAAGGTGCAAGATGCGTAAGATGTCATCACTTAAAAATTTTAAAACAATCTGTTAGGGAAAAACTTCATATACAGTGGACTACACTTGTGTTAAAGTCAGATGGGTTGATCTTCGTTTGTGTTGATTTAATTTACTGGGACCAGACCCAGCCCCTCTATCATTCTATTGAGACAAATGGATTTACCACTTCAACATAACCGTTAAAATGTCTGCGTTGATTGTACGCGTCCTTACCGCTCCCAGATCTTTATCTGCATTATAAAATCAAACAGTTGTGTTGATGTCGATTTTCACTCCGTCATCATCAATCTTTCCCCTTTCATGGCAGTGCTAAAACTAGCCTTGCAAACATGACCGAAACACCCTTTCTGCTATGAAGGGATAATGCAAGCAGCATGGGATGGCTAAAGTATCATTGGATGATTGGTCCAAGCATATATTCCAATATTTTTGACCCGCCCACTTGATAGCTAATGGTACATAGCATGATGCCTTTTGCATCACACAGATGCATCCCAGCCCTGATGACACCTTAAATCTTTACTAGGCAGTATATAGACCAATAGTTTGTGATAGTGCTGCTCAGTGACTGGAGCCTGGCATCACAGGCGAATATTGCGGCTCATGGATGCATACATTCACTGGCATGAAGCCACTGGTGTGACTGAGCCAAATATTGGCAGCTAGTGTAAATCTAGACCAGAGACAGGAATTTTGGTGATGGAAGAAAAGCACAAACCGTACGCTCACTTCCGTACTGATGATTGCAGAAAGGCAAGGCATCGTATATTTTACAACACAAGATGGGAATAGGTGTGACAGGGTGTGCACAGCACCCAAGACTCCTATGTGTGTGTTTGCCCAACATTGTGCTAGCCTCAGACAAATCTGATTTTTACTAATTAAACCTAATGTGGTATAACATGTTTCCACTTCCAATATCAGATGGTCAGCAAATGAAAGCAATGTACATGTATGTATATCATGGTTGGATAACCAGCTGTGTTTCTTTTTTTTCTTTGCTTTGTTTTGTTCTGATCTCACAGGTTAACATACTAGATCTACAGAGTAAGCTCACTGTGTACATTCCCTGCACTCACATCCTCACATTAATACTGCAAGCTGTAAAATTCAGATCCAGTAAAAAAAAAATCTCAACTTCCATCCTTGAAAAAAAAAAAACTATCATAGATTTACAGTGCATCATATTCAAGTCCAAACCCACAGGTCAGATCAGGGTGTCCAAGTTAGTAAGAGACATATACATTGATGTATATCAAGTAACACAGTAAAGTCCCTTGGTTTTCTCATGCACCTGTGTTGATGTGACAATTGCAGTGATTTTGTCAAAAATCCCCCGGCAACTTCAACTTAAGCATAGTTGGCACTGACAGTAGAAATTCTAAATAAAGTTTTCACAATCGAAAAATAAGTAAGACTATTAGGTACAAATTTAAAAGATCAAGCAGTCAGATGGCCATGAGCTTTTGTTTTTAACCTCTTCTGTGACAAAAGACATCATACAGTAGTTTAATTACTGACATAGAATCCAAGTCTCAATACAGGCCTGGTCTTTTGTTATAGACACAGGCAAAAACCACATACACTGCACAAAAGACATCCAGTCATTTTTTATTTTTGAAACTCAAACAGTTCATGCGTCTTTTCTTACATCAAAGAGAAACTTGACAGTAACTGGTATGTAGTTTTGTGTTAATCAATAGTTGCGAGATCAATTAAGAATTTTACAGAACAACAGTGGGAAAAATGATAGAGGATGAGAGCTGTGTAGCTATAAGTCATGACCTCATTAAGTGTACAAGAGATTTTTGTGTGGACTTTATTTTGTGCATACATATAATGCAATTCTTGGTTTCACTATTTATGAAGAAAGGATGTGCTTTCATCAACAAAAGGTATGTATTAATTCTATAAACAAAACCAAATAAACTAAAAACCACCAGATGATGATGTTCACAGTACTGTCCTAATTTAAAAAATAAATAAATAAATCTTACAATGGACAATTTTATAACAATATTATTTGCTAAAATGTGATACCTGTATTTCAGTTAAAGGGTTATACTTCTTTCAGAGTAAGGCATTTTATTGTTTATGTTCTAGCATAATAAAATATTGTACCAGAACTTATATAATAACCTCAGAAATTAAAATTAAACACAAGTTTACAAAAACAAGCGTGATAAAAAGCAAAATTTATTTCACATATTTTCAATTGTACTAGTTTGAGATACATCCCTATTAACCTGTGATGTTGTTGCCACATACTTCTTGTCCTTATCATCACTGCTATTATTTGAGCGAGATGGCTTGTCAGTAGGTGTTGAACAATCATTGTCAGTAGGTGTTGAACAATCATTGTCAGTGGGTGTTGAACAATCATTGTCAGTGGGTGTTGAACAATCATTGTCAGTAGGTGTTGAACAATCATTGTCAGTAGCTGTTGAACAATCATTGTCAGTAGCTGTTGAACAATCATTGTCTTTGCAAGTTATATCATTATTGTCTTTCAAATGAACTCTGAGGCCTGACATTTCTTTCTCATCTTCTTCTTTCAAAGTTTTTCCATCAGCTTCCATACCTAAAGGAGCAATTTCACTTTGAGGTTGATCCAGACCCGAATGATTCACACATCCAACTTTTCCTGATTTTATAACAGACATCAAATTATTCTTAAGCTCACAAGTGTTAAGAGATGGTACTAATCTATCTCCTTTTTTCTCTCCAGTTACTGGTACAGACTTGTCTAGATCTTCATTGTGTTCACTTTCTTCAGCCTTGCAACTGTCAGTTTTTACAGGCTCCACCTGGCCCTGTGGTTCCCGATCTAATATGGCTTTGTTTTCTCCTTGATATGTAAGTTTTACTGCATCAACTATGTCATTACTTTTTTCCACATTTTTAGTTCTGGGCCCTTGAGCTAGTTCCTGGAAGTTAAATTTGCGCAGTCTGTCATATCCTGGGGCTAAGCCTAAACAACAAGTGGTACACACAATTTCAACTAAAACAGCCACATCAAATTCAGACCATGAAAATTTCATGTCTGGGTTTATTTTGAGAATTTCATGCTTAATTGCTGGAATGACTGATTCTTTGCCACAAGTTGTTCCATTGTTATTGCGTGCTTTAAACATAACAGTAAAGGATGCAGGCCTGGAAGGATTTTCTTGTGAAAAGTAGAATGATAATGTGCTTTTTGCTAGCTCTGCAATGGCAGCAGTTTGCGCTTTGCAAGTCCCTACAATGGGTAACATGCGTGCTGCATAGCGTGCTCTCTTCAGCTTACGCAGTGCTATGTCCTCCATCACTGTTGTTACAACTTTGACAGTATCATCTAAAGTTGTACGGATAAAGACCAGGTTCTTGGCTTTTGTTGCAACATTTTGAAAACGTTTTTCTCTTGGAGCAATGTTCTTCAGACTATCTACTTCCTTCTTCAGCGCTTGTTCAATGTCTTCACAATCATCTTCACTCTCACTCTCTTGCGCAGAGACATCTTGCTGTTCTGTTGTTGTCTGAAAAAGGGACAACAAAAAAATTAGATTTTTTCAAAAGATTGGAAAAATAAGCTAAACTAGGTATTTCTTTCACTAGGAATGAAATTAAGGCACACATCTGCTTCCACTTTGATAAACCTATTTTAATTACTTTTTTTAGTGATCCTCTGCAAATCTTATTATCAGAATGTTTTGTTCCCTTAAACAATTGTAATAAAAATTGTTGACGTGAAAAAAGTACAGGTGTAATTTTCAATAGATGATAACATTATGCTAATGGATCTGTCTTAAGCAGATGGCCATTTTTCACATTTCAATTTTGACTAAAATTCAGTTCAAAGGAATCAATAAAAATTTAAAAAAGGAGAAAGAAAAAGATTCATTATTATATACTTATTCAAGACCTTAGTATTCAATAATGCATTTATAACAACCAAAGAGCAGCAAGACAGGTATTTGGTAGTTTTAAAAATTTCTTGAAAAATGATTCATTCCTAGAGAATTACTTCTTTTTTGCTAAAACCATTCAAATATTTTTTTTTAGTGCCCAGGCAAGTTCAAGAAATTTCTAGAATTATGAAAAACCCTAAATTGCTGTTTTTTGTCAGCAAATTTATCATTTAACACTAAAGATCAAATTATAAGTCAATGTTTTGCCTGTAATAAAACTTTTTTTCCTAACCTTCAGTTTTCCATCAATTACTGAATTGCCAGTCATCTTGTAAAGAAACATAAGACTTTCAACAGTTCGATCCACTACTTATTGAACTGCGACTTTATGAAGTAAGAAATCTCACCTTTTCCGGTCCATACAGAAGATCAGAATACTCATTTAGAATGTTATATGACTCCCGCACAGCACTGCTCTCATTGCTGTGACACATGACCAAAAAGCCGCGGATGCCTGGTTCTAATATGTTTTTGCCAGTACATTGCCGCTTAGCCCCATATGCACTTTTACGATAAAAAGCTTTGCTTCTCTTCTTCCCATGAGATGCTGAGTTATTTGATGCCATCTGGAGAGAGAAATAAGTAAACTAGATAAAAGAAAACCATTAAGTAGTTCCTTGTACATATCATTGAGAGTAAAACAGTCAAACAGTGGAAACCTCAAAAAATGAAGTCATTTATTTGAATTTCTCATAAACTTAATTTTACGAGAGGATAAATTATTTTTTTCTCTTAGGCTTTGTCAGAATCTGACTCATATTTCGAAGTCTTTCTGATTCAATTCTCTTTATTCGGAGACCATACCTCCTCATCTGCCATTACAAAAGCACTACATGTATCTCTCTAAGCAGTAAGCAGTGCTAATCCCTGCCCAAGGAAGGCTGATCAGTGTGCTAACAAAGCAAGGAGGTGCAAAAACAGTGGGGTGCCATTAGTAACACTGATACTGGTACTGGTAGCAACGCGGGACAGGGGAAGGGAAGAGTTGCTCTTGGCAGGCACAGAGTACACTCAATCAAGGAGTTTGAGATAGGGGAAGGGAAGAGTTGCTCTTGGCAGGCTCAGAGTACACTTAATCAAGGAGTCATAGATTCATTTATCCCCCTCTTTTTACAATTTAAATCCTCTTAATTCAAAGATTTAATCCATTGCCATACAATACGAATCATGAGGTTTCCACAGTATATCACTTAGAATCTATTGTTTCATTGCGTTCAAAACACATTGGTATGAAACAAAGTGTTTAAATATCCTCACTAATAAAAAAGAACTACTGACTTTCAGATTACAGGTATGCACTAATGCATTGGTGTTTCTTTGATAGCAGGACACCTAACTTTCCTGTACCGGTATACAAAATGAATATATATCTATATATAATTATCTCCTTTGTTTTTATCAACTAAACACATGTCTATAAAGCCACTCTTCACCCTTCTCACCCACTGCCCAAGTTACCGCCCCTTTGGCTCTTTGATCCTGTATCATGATCTCCCCATGCATTGGCTGCCAATCCCTGCCCCCTTTCCCCTTTCTTTTTATTATCTTCTCCCTGCATGTCAATACTTTGCTCTCCCAAACCCCTAATGTAGCCAATACTGTGGATGCCAAACACCTATACACCTCAAACATTTCTTAACAGCTGACACTGACAGGGGACCTTTTGATTGAATTTCAACTATATAGTTTATAAGTAAAAAAGCTCTCTGTAGTGGATTTACCAATACTGACAGGGAACCTTTTGATTGAATTTCAACTATATAGTTTATAAGTAAAAAAGCTCTCTGTAGTGGATTTACCAATACTGACAGGGGACCTTTTGATTGAATTTCAACTATATAGTTTATAAGTAAAAAAGCTCTCTGTAGTGGATTTACCAATACTGACAGGGAACCTTTTGATTGAATTTCAACTATATAGTTTATAAGTAAAAAAGCTCTCTGTAGTGGATTTACCAATACTGACAGGGGACCTTTTGATTGAATTTCAACTATATAGTTTATAAGTAAAAAAGCTCTCTGTAGTGGATTTACCAATACTGACAGGGAACCTTTTGATTGAATTTCAACTATATAGTTTATAAGTAAAAAAGCTCTCTGTAGTGGATTTACCAATACTGACAGGGAACCTTTTGATTGAATTTCAACTATATAGTTTATAAGTAAAAAAGCTCTCTGTAGTGGATTTACCAATACTGACAGGGAACCTTTTGATTGAATTTCAACTATATAGTTTATAAGTAAAAAAGCTCTCTGTAGTGGATTTACCAATACTTGTAGCTTGTTGAACCCGAGGACAGGTCTGAGAATAGCTCCTTTGATGTAAGGTATTTTAAGAGAGTCAAAGAAGAAAAAAAAACCCGTGGATTTTACTATGTTCGTTGAATGCAAGATGTTCTTTGACTTCCAGTTCGTTTGGTGTACTGTTCATTTTGTGACGCTATTTTTTTTATCTTTTGCACTTTGTCACTCAGTAATGTGATATCTGCTTCTTTCCTCTTTGCCTAATCATTAAAAAAGCTTCTCAACCTTTCCTTTTAAGGCTCTTGACAGCTTTGGTGAAATTTTTTGCAGATGTGGTTCTCAACATTGTGAAATATTTATGTGTCATGTTAGAATATATAATACACTCAGTGTCACAAGGGACAAAAACTTACTGTCCTATTTAGTAAATCAAAATTAATAGTAAAAGCAATGACAAGACTTAATTTTAGTTCCAATTACCCAAAAGTAGATTTTATAATAATGGAGGAATATCTAACAAACTAATTAACATAATAACACAAAAGCTTTCGTTACTTCTTATAATCAATTAGTATGAGTTGAGCTCTCTTGAAGTTTGGAAACAGTTTTGTCAACCATATACAGTCAAGTCTGCTTATTTCGAAGTCATTCGGATAAAAAAAAAAGACTTCGAATTATCCGAAATTCGAATCAGAATACATAGAGAAAGAGAGTTAAAAAAATGTGGATGACAGATCAGAAATGTCGTACAAGGGTGTAGGGGATGGGGGTGGGCCTATCCCCATTCTCTCTTGTAGCCTTATTGCAGACTCTTGCCTGTAACTTAGGTGAGCAAACACACACACACACCAGAATTACTTGCCGCGCGGAGCATAGCACTACATGTACTTTGTTTTACAAGCATGTAAATGTGCTTTCACTTTTTAATAATAAAAAAATCAAGCAAAAATCTCTTCTAATTAACAGTATCATTATTTCAAAATTCGAAATAACCGATATTTTTTATAATGCTTAAATAGAGAAATATTCGGTAAAATTAAACGACTTCGAAATATCCAAGAATTCGAACTATCCGGATTTGAATTATTTGGACTCAACTGTACAAATACTGGACAGACCGACCACTGTGAGAAGAATAATAGTCACAATTTTCCCTCTACATAGATCAAATGACAAACTAGTGCCACAAATGGTTGCAATAACTTAAATAAGTGATTTGAAAATGATGCTACAAAAGCCTCCCCACTTTGTCATCAGAAATCTTTGCTTTTATTAAAAGCTCATGCCAATATAAGCCTTGGAAAATTAGTTATAAAAGAACTGGTGGATCAACACACAGTGTTTCTGAACTAATGATGAATTGAGATGAAAAAAAAAAAAACTGAACAATATCAATTTTCAGAAGATAATTGCATAAGTACTCTACTAATTGACATCTCAATGAGTTTCATTGTGTGCCAACATAATGAATATTGGTTTCTGTTAGTAACAGATTCTGTGTCATAAACAATAATTTTACTGTTCCTAAATTCAATCAAAAGAGAAAATGTTGTTCATCCGCTCAAAGAAATTAAAAAAAAAAAAGTTTAAATAGGCATCCATAATCCATGGATTGAAAAAATTCTGATCTGGGTGACACTTCACTGGTAAGGCCGCCACTTTCAGCAATCTGCTGTTGTATTCTTTAAATTCTTCTCCTTCCTCATCTCACAAGGTTGGCACATATATCACATTGCAGACCAGTTGCTATGGCAAATTCATCTGTTCTGTTACGACAGGTTCTCAACAGTGCCATTCAGCTTTTGGTTGAGGGAGGAGTCTTAGGTTTCAGAAGGCTGGATGGTTTAAAAGCACATGTTCGGACAATTGTGAGTATATATTTAGCTTGGTAAACATGTTTTTTGCAGTCTGTGAGATCCGTTTTTTTTTGGGTCTAAAAATTGTTAATTTTCTTCATTAATTGTCATGCAGATGGACAGGACAATCTTTAAAATGATTTTAATGGCTTGGTGTGCTTTTGAAGATAAATGACATGGGCAGCATTAAAAAATAAAGGTTTTCTGCCCAAGCTGATTTAGTTATTGATCATCAAATGAGAAAATACCCTTGAAAGTGAAAGGGTAGGACTTCCGATTGGGTACATTTGTTTAGTATTATAAGATATGATAGGCGTAAAGGATATTATGATGTCGTAGTTTTCTTTTTATTGGTAATTCATTGTAAGAAAATGTTTACACTTGCTTGAGGCATTAATAAGGTCTATATGGCAAATATTGGCCCCCTGAAAATTTGAATCAGACCGATACCGTCCACATGTCCTTCCAGTTCCAGTAAAAGAATACCATTGATGCAATAACTTTGGCTGAATCAATAAAGTCCCAACCTCATCCACTGATGGTGTAGGCTCAATACCGCTAAGAATGTCAGTGGAGATATCAAGGCAGACATTCTAACCACAGACAACAGCCCTCTTCACTGTTTAGGCCATCAGATCAAAGTAAGAAAGTGAAAAAACACTTCTACTTCAAAGTGAGCCCCAAATTTAGTCTAGAAATCTAGATCTAGATTCTTCTAGCATATTAAGTTAGATCTAGATCTAGTTATTTGAAACTACCATTTTTTTTATGGAATCTAGATTCTAGATCTAATAGATCCAGATTCCACATAAAAAAGATAGTGCCAAGCAACTAGATCTAGCTTAACTCTAGTAGTGCAAACCTATTATATTTAAGCTGTTTGAAACATAATTATCTTCCAAACACCCCACCTCATATACTCAGCAGACTTTATATCTTTTCTAAGAATATCAACAAATGAAAAGGTGACAATTTCTCCCTGTTTGAAAAACTGGGAGGCGATCGAGAGTCCCTAAGGTGTGAAGAACAAATTGCAATTTAGTTAGGTCTGTCGGAACCATGTTATGAGATCGGTAGTTGATGTAACTGATACATGGGGAACCGGCTTCCTTCGCATGTGGTTGTTATAAAGACCGAAGAGTAAATAAAAGAGCTAAACAGCGGTGACTTTCCCACATGGCCCTTCCCTTCCCCCTTACTTGGCCCCACCATGTCCCGAATACAGAGTCCTGATAAAGACTTGGCATGACCACTGCCCCCTCCCCCCAAGACTTCCTCGAATCATGTGGATTGCAGTTAGCAGTGGTGTTAGTTATAGCGAAACGTCATTGGCCAATTTTTGTAATAGCATTAGACCAAAGGAATCTTGTTACCGTTCAATCACACCACAGCCTCTTGTTACTGTAAAGCCGAGTAAGAAAGGGAGGAGTTTACTGAGGTGTCAAGAAAGGCATGAATTGAGAGCGTGGTGTGTGTGTAGGGTATCAAGCCTTTGCCTTTGTTGTTGGTGATTTTGATATTCTGTCATCTGTCACCATGTGTCCAATGGAAGGAAAGTATAGGCTGACGAACAGATTGTTGAACAAGTTTTTTTACTTGATGTTTCACAAGTTGTATGAGACAATGATTATGGGAGCGCCTGATGAGCATTGAGGGCGGACCTTGCTGCTTGGTCTGATTGTCTCCTTTCTCCTCTATTGTCTCACCTATCACCCCACCCCACTCTCTGTGCTTAGTTATAATAGAACTACATTTTAGTCGTATTTAGTTGTACATGTATCTGTATAGCCTAGTTACATAGTTTCTTTGAACAAAAGGACTATGCACTGACTCTTGTGGTTTAAGCTTAGATGGAAAACTGACCTAGACTCAAAGGTTTGCTTGTTCTAAATGAGTTAAAATCTTTTCTAGCTTAGTTCTCATCCCTGCCACCCCCCCTCTCTCTCTCTCTCTCTCTCTCTCTCTCTCTCTCTCTCTCTCTCTCTCTCTCTCTCTCTCTCTCTCTCTCTCTCTCTCCCTCTCCCTCTCACACACATACTAAATTAATTACATGTGTGTTTTACTTTCAGTGCAAATCCAATCTATCAACAAACTAATATTTAATTATTTTAAACTGAAACTATTGTATTCAATGAACCACTCTTTGAAAACTTATTTTTCTCCAAGCCTATGTCTGTAACTCGTCCTTTCTTAGAACCATGAAACATAATTATTTAAATGAAGTTGTCACCTTTAAAAAATAAAAGTAACTTGTACTTTATTTTGGCAACAAAAGTCTTTCTAGACGCTTTGTCGTGAACTACAAAACGCATAGTACAAACACAGGTAATTCGCTCTGCCACTTCTCCAGTCCAGAAGCTAACTGGCTGTGGCAACGGTACAGTTTTCGGCCCTATCTGTGGGTAACCGCGTTAGTAGGATGAGGGTTGATTTGCTAATATTTCTGATAGTTATCATATCTGCCAGGATCTAAAGCTTGACCTACCTTAGGCTCTAACCTTTGATTTTGATGTTTAAAAAAATTTAAGGCTTGGCATTGTATCTGTCCATGCTCTCAGCCATTCACTGGATTGTTTTGGAAGTTTTCAATTTCAGATTACAAAAAAAAAGGTTAGCGTTTTTAGTTGTTTCAGCCATAAGCGAGTAATAGCTACAAAATCTCTTGGCAATGGAGTTGAAAAGGATCACAGGGAAGTGTCTCGAACATAGCTAGTAACCACAGGTTAATGAGGACATCAGATCTACCGACAAACACTTCAATTTTTCTGTCTTTTCGTTTCGGGGTGTCTAAGGTCGTCAGACATATTAGTATTGGTCGCAACAAAATTCCTTTCCATGACAATAAGGAGCACTCTACCAATACCAGCAAGTTTCCTAGCCTATATATAAAAATGTACAACTTGCGTGGCTAATTTTCTACCGAGATTTAAATCGACAGTTCTTTTCAGTTTACTCAATGCACAATAATCGAGAAATTAAGTCAGTTTTATCTAAATCACGACCTGAAATTGACGCCTTTCCGCTATAGATTGAGGCCTTACACCAATTCACTCAAACTGCCTCATTTTATTATCATCATTTAAAAAAAAAATCACTTAAAAAAACACAAACTTGCTTTCTAAGTTTAAATGCAGTACTTCATAATAAAAAGATGCACCTGATTTTATTCTTTCCATACAGATCTAGACCTAGCTATATCTAGAACTAGATCTAGTGCGTCGGATTAAAGCACCCGAAGCAGTGACTATTGATCCATTTAATTGAATTGCTAGTGCTAGATCTTGAGATTTACAAAGTATATTTTAATATTGTGAAACAATAATTATTTATCGAAGCCAGTCCAATCAATGGCTAGCCTATTCGATGCATTACTGGGAAAATATCGTAGATCTACATCTGGCCAATGACAGATCACCAATCTAATTTTGAATAACTATATTAAAATTTTAAAGGCATTAGTAGTGGAGCATAATTAACTGAAGGCAGACAAATCCTCACGTTTTTAAAGGGTATATTTTAACAATTGAATTGTGTTTATATAATTTGACTCCAAATCTTTTTTTTAACTTCTAAGGCATGAAAAAGAAATATAAAGCTTCTACTGTAAAATATAGGAGAATAAAATCTATTCGGCACTTAAAATTTTTTTCGGAACAAGAAAAACTGAACAAAATAAAATCAGCAATCAGCAATAGCCAACAAAACACACACACACACACACACAATGATTTCATTTCTCATTTATTTTCCCCGTGAAGACAGGAAAGCTTTAAAAAAAAAAAGTCTGTTAATTTTCGAAAATGTGGAATTATTATGAAAATAAATGATTATCAGTTTTTAAGAAACTTGTCTGGACAATATTCCACCATAACACTACTTTTTTACAACATAGGATAAATAAAGCTTCCGCCTTCTTTGACCAAAACAGTTATGACGGTAGTGGAAAATTGTGCCTGTCAGTGAATCTGTCCGTTCCCTAATTTGTGATAGTACCGGCCACAAATTAACCTGTGGTACCGGCGATCAAACAGTGACCAGTAGAGTTTGTTTTTCTTTTTTTTCTTTCTTTCTTTCTTTCTTTCTTTCTTTCTTTATTTATTTATTTATTTATTTTGTAATGCCTTTTCAGTTTTCCAAGGAATCTTGTAGTATGGAGAAAGCGTCTTCTTATCAAGCCGAGGATAGTCCTGTAAGATGGGAGCTTAACCATCTCACATACTACATAACGTTATCATCATTATTCTGTGCCCGTCTCAGGTTATACCAGCTAGGGATCGAGCCGAGATCGCTTTGAAGTCAGACAGGGTTAAGAAATAACAGATAGAACCAGTTCTGTCTTAGCATCAACTACTCAGAGTAACTACATGGGGCAAACGGAGAAAAGCAACAGCAGCTCTTCGTCATCACTGAACGCCCTTTTTTCTTTCCCATTCCCATCTTTTCTCCCTCTCTCTCTCTCTCTCTCTCTCTCTCTCTCTCTCTCTCTCTCTCTCTCTCTCTCTCTCTCTCTCTCTCTCTCTCTCTCTCTCTCTCTCTCTCTCTCTTTCTCCCCGTCTTTTCTTTTCTTTCTCCCTCCTATACACCTTTCATCCTTTATATTTCTCTATCCTTCCCCTCATTAAATCTCCTTAATCTTAAAGAGTTAAAAGGTACGTGAAGCCTTATGGTTTGAGTTCGCACCTCAGTCCTTTAAGTCTTGGCTGCTCCCAGCCATTCCGGTGGTTTAAACCCAACTAGGTTTAAAGTTATTATATCTAACTGACGGTCTACCTACCTATCTAAACTTATCTCTATCTTTCTGTCAATGTAGTTTTATCTCGATCTATCTAGAACTATCTGTTCTTTCGTGAGTCAAATGGCTTTTTGGTTCTTTGTTGACCCCCACAGTCTGAAGCTTGTCCACCCCTCTCACCGCCGTCTTGGTCAGCCGAGTTTTCTTCCTACTTGCAGGGCGCCATGAAGGATTTTGTTTTCAGTTTGAAGCCTGGGTACTCTGATGAAATATTCTTACCAAATCAATTTTCAATGTTGTAAGTTAGTTAAAAAATAAAAATCCTCTATAGAGATTAAATATTCTAAGATAATAAAAAGGATAGGCCTATTTAACTGCCTGTTAACGGAAAAGGATAACAAACTTATTTTTTCCAAGCTCTGATCGTGGTCCCAAAATAAAAAAAAAAAAAAATATCAGATGTATCTAGGTGTCAGCGTACACAGGAGGCAAGTTTGGACGGTTTAAGAAAAGATGGTGACATCAAATAGCTACAGTTACAGTTAAACCCGATTTTTTCAAAAGGGTTTTTATTTTACATCCTTTTACATTTATTTTGCTTTTAGTCTTTCTTCTTTTTTGTACCGGTCATTAAGTTTTGTTCTCACAAAAAAGTTAAGAACTTTGAAATCTTATATCAACGCAAAACTCTTGCAGTAACTTTCACCAACGTCATTCTGCAAGTAATTAGCGTATTGATTAAAACTCACCATCAGTTTAATAGCTAATTGGTTCTTTTCCATAGATGCCAGTCATACAACGAAAAAAAAACAAATCAGTTTAAGTCATAAACAATTTAAGCGTCATGAAAGTGCCTTTCAAGTGGCAAACAGAATGCTTAAAGTGTAAGCAGTGTTGTTTGCCACTGACTTCTGTTTTCTCCGAATATCATTAACACAATTTGGTTTGTTTCCGGAACCTTTGTA
The DNA here is from genome assembly GCA_033675545.1 of Elysia crispata. Classification (NCBI taxonomy): domain Eukaryota; kingdom Metazoa; phylum Mollusca; class Gastropoda; family Plakobranchidae; genus Elysia; species Elysia crispata. Next base: position 23,203 of record JAWDGP010005445.1, on the reverse strand, counting down.
AGGTAAGTAAAAATGTCAGATTAAGATTGGCACCTTCTTCTACAGAAGATGAGTAAGTTTAAGTGAAATTAGTTTAAGGCTTGCAACATCTTGAAGAACATTTTTTTTTCCGCGATATTCAAAGACCAACTTTTTTAAAATACGTTTTTCAATCATCATTGTCTTGTTTTCAATTTGTATGATAACGCATAATAGATTGTCAATTTCTCCCTTCATCAAAAAGTGGGTTCACATTGTAATGCATTTGTCAATCCCTTTATGCACACAGCTTCAGGTTTTTGAAATTGATATTTGACAGGCTGATAAAAATTCGTCCAACTTTTAAGATTTTTTAAAATGTGTATGCTATATTCTCTCTCACACATTGCGCACACACAATACACAAAATCATTCAACAAACTTATTTTGGCATTCAATACCACTATATTAAAATTGTGTTGATATAATAGAGAATTTCAAAATTAACATTTTGTCAACAATTTAGGCCCGGCGACAAACGTTTTGAATCCTAGTCTATGATAAACCAAATTGTTTTAAAGAATTTGTTTCTCTCACATTCAGTTTACACACTATACATATATATGCATTTTGTTTATTAAGCAAGCGCAAACACAGCAAGCGTCCAAGAACAGTTTTACGTATTGTCCTATACTTAAAGAAAATATAATTGTTGTTCATATCTAGTTGTATAATGTTCAATATATTTTTGAAGGCTAAAAAATAAATAAAGAAACGGATATCGGAAAAGCTTAAGGCGCCTAATGGTAGACCTGTTATACAAAAGCGCGTTTTCAGTTCCGACGCAATATTTTTAGAGACTCAAAAAACTTCCTTCAGTTTGGCTTCCGTCTTGGCTGGTCTGGTGCTTTCAGCACAAAATCTGAGATCTAAAAGAATCCCATTTACTGTACCTGACAGTGTCATTATTTGTGTAAATGAGTCGTGTAGTAAAATAAACCACAAAGAACAAGCAGTTGTACTCTGGGGAAACATGAGCGCTCAAGTTGCCTCGCAAATAGATGCAGTAAATCTCTCTCTCTCTCTCTCTCTCTCTCTCTCTCTCTCTCTCTCTCTCTCTCTCTCTCTCTCTCTCTCTCTCTCTCTCTCTCTCTCTCTCTCTCTCTCTCTCTCTCTCTCTCTCTCTCTCTCTCTCTCTCTCTCTCTCTCTCTCTCTCTGTGTCTCTTTCTCTCTCTTTCTCTCTCTCTCTCTCTCTCTCTCTCTCTCTCTCTCTCTCTCTCTCTCTCTCTCTCTCTCTCTCTCTCTCTCTCTCTCTCTCTCTCTCTCTCTCTCTCTCTTTCTCTCTCTCCAGAAGAGGAACAAGGCTCATTCCATGAACAACGATATTTATTTTTTTTTTCATGAAACTTAAAGTATAGTAGTGTTTTTGAATGCCTTGTCAGGTGGGCGCTAGAGCAAAACACTCTGGTGGAAGATCAAACGCTTCGTCAGCCACATCCTCTGTCAGATTCGTGAACAGAACCATCGTGTTGGCTTGAGCTCCTAAAAACACTCAAAATATTATATTGAGTGAGTGCGGATCGCCACTAAAGCAGGAACAATGTTAACGTTATGGCTCTGCAATGGGTAAAATTAGGCAGTAGAATGAAACTTCTTCTAGCCCAAACCGTAAATCAATTTATTAAAATTGTTTCCACTCACAAAGAGATGAAAGCAAGCTGTATGGAGCACAAGAAGGAAAAGGGGGAGGAGGAGAGGGAAGAAGAAGAAGAAAGCAGAGAGGCATGGGCAGGATAAGGCTAAAAGCAGTCGGTATGGACGATGCTCTTAAGGGGTGCGCAGATTATAAACCTATTTACAACAACATTGTTGGATTTCTCTATTCAGACGCCCTTAAAAGGTGCGTACACCTTTACAACTTATATACAACAAGATTCTTCGATTTCTTCATTTGGACGCCCTTAAGGGATGCGTATACCTTTATAACTTATATACAACAAGATTCTTGGATTTCTCCATTTAGGCGCCCTTAAGGGATGCGTATACCTGTGTAATGCAGACCCATAAAACTTATATTTATACAACAACATTGTTGGATTTCTCTATCCAGACGGCCTTAAAGGATGCGTTTACCTTTATAACATATATACAACAAGATTCTTGGATTTCTCCATTCAGACACCCTTAAGGGATGCGTTTACCTTTATAACTTATATACAACAAGATCCTTGGATTTCTCCATTCAGACACCCTTAAGGGATGCGTTTACCTTATAACTTATATACAACAAGATTCTTGGATTTCTCTATTCAGACACCCTTAAGGGATACGTATATCTTATAACATATATACAACAAGATTCTTGGATTTCTCTATTCAGACACCCTTAAGGGATGCGTTTACCTTTATAACTTATATACAACAAGGTTCTTGGATTTCTCTATTCAGACACCCTTAAGGGATGCGTATACCTTATAACTTATATACAACAAGATTCTTGGATTTCTCTATTCAGACACCCTTAAAGGGATGCGTATACCTTATAACTTATATACAACAAGATTCTTGGATTTCTCTATTCAGACACCCTTAAGGGATGCGTATACCTCATAACTTATATACAACAAGATTCTTGGATTTCTCTATTCAGACACCCTTAAGGGATGCGTATACCTTATAACTTATTTACGACTAGATTGTTGTTACGGTATGCGTATATCTGTATAATGAAGACCCATAAAACTTATATTTATACAACAACATTGTTGGATTTCTAGATTTAAACCTACATGATAAGGAATGTTGAAAATAAATCTATAAAAAGATTAGATTTTACAAAATCAAACTAATCCTATCATATGAAAAAGATTTAGCTTTCCTTGCAAGGCTCTACACAAAATTAAAACCGAGAATATCCAATCAAATCAAGATGACACTAGCTGCAATGTTTCGTTTTATAGAAATCCCCTACCCGCTCCCATAGTCCCTGTGATGTGTTCCATGACTGGCACACATTTGTCAGCTGTCACAGCAATGGTCATCTCGATGTTTCTGTTCTGGTCAGTGCGGCGGAAGTACCAGCCATCGATATCAGCCTTGTTATTATATTGACCAATGAAGGATTTCCCTAGGTATGTTGCGCCATCTGTGGAATCATCAAAGTAGACAAAATGTAAAAAGACACACACACACACACATATATATATATATATATATATATATATATATATATATATATATATATATATATATATATATATATATATATATATATATATATAGAAGTAGGCCTATGAAAGACCGCAACAGCAATTTTTGCATGGTAAAGTTTGTCAGTCTAATCAACAGCAATTCAATCAAGCTGCAGGGTTTTTTTTTTAATATAGAAGTGCAGCTAACTTTATGTAATGCATTATCTATTGAACTTAACATGCGAACAAGTGATAAATCATTTTAGGGCACAATCGCAGGCACTATATTCGTCTAAGGTCATTGTACTTTTGGTGGTTAAATTATTACGTCTAATCCGAATGAGATAGTATTATTAAGAAGCAGTACCCTTTGATGAAGGAATGCTATAGCCTTGCCTCAAAAAAATTGTTTTCTACTATCTTAAGATGTATTCGTGTCGGAATAAAAGAAAATCGTTCCTTAAACAGATCGAAAGACGGATAAAAAAAAGATAAATAACCTGAAGCTAGTACCACCATGAAGTTTAAATGGGTAGGCAGGAAATAGCATCTTACAAAACCTATGCAAGATAAAACAATCAGTGAAAGCGGCAAAAACTTATGACGAGTTCTGATTTGTACAATTTACTACACCTGGCATACAAGGCTCCAACATTCCAAATTGGATTTTTTGTGTTACGCATGACCCCTGTGACGAGATGTACTGAATCATCTGGCAAAATAAGAAGAAACAAGACTTCTTAAGGAAACGTTTAATAACAATGCGACAGACTTTAGAGGCGATGCGGAGGTGCTGCGCTGTATTGTTCTAATGTCACTTATTCATTATTAGACCAGATTGATGTGATCTATTTTAAAACTGCTGGGTATTTTCTAGACGTCTAAGAATACTTGGCCTATACACGCATGAGGCAATGACTTCACTTGAGTCTTTCAGAAGATCTCTTCTGGCACAGATGTAGTCCAGATATACACATTTAGATATACGATTGAATTTAATTTTAGTCTGCTGCATTTTGTTACGGCGAACTCTCCTTAATGGAAAGACTCAATCCATCAACATTCTCACAACCATCACTTTTATCGTCACCAGCACCGTGTTGACCACCATTGCCATCTAAAGTTGTTAACTTTTTAACATTGTTGAACTTACGTGCTTGAAATCAGAGAAGATCTGTTGTTGTGCAGCCATAGTCCCATCTCCCAGTACCACAAGAGTATCCTGGATCTGAAGTCTGGACTCCCAGTCTCTTGTGACCCGAACTAGCCGCTTCAGACGTCAGCATTGAGATTGGTCAAATTGGTTATTATTCTTTCTGCTAACATGAAGCCAGCCTTTAGTTGTTATGCAAAGACATTCTTTTCAACCTGGCACTTGTTCTTCCTTCTCTCTCTCTCTCTCTCTCTCTCTCTCTCTCTCTCTCTCTCTCTCTCTCTCTCTCTCTCTCTCTCTCTCTCTCTCTCTCTCTCTCTCTCTCTCTCTCTCTCTCTTAATAATTTGTATTTGTATGTTTTCCCCATCATCTCTAGCTCTATCATTCTTTATGAAATTCTCCTCTTTTCCTCTATATCTTCCCAGCTCTTTTTTTTTTCAATAAATTGAAAATGGAATTCATTCTTGATGTAAAAATTTTCGTGTCCCGTAATAAAAATCTGTGAATTAATATACATATTTAAATTATTTAAAATCAGGGGAAAAAATGATCACAAGTGATGTTAAAGTCTGTAGAATGTGGTATTGTAAATGTAAAATTTTAATCTCGCCCACGTCATTCCTTTATAAATACGACCGAATTCCAACGTGCACTTGCCTGGTTGTCTACACTGAATGAAGCAAGAGGGATCACCTCAGCTTGAAATCTGTAGGGGAAACAGCAAGGTTTGGGTAATCGGTTATCTCGTTCGTCTGCGGAATCCGCTGTAACCGAGCAAGCTTTTAAGCCGATCGCGACACACAAGATAGATAGTTTCCACACTGCCTCGTAACAAGAGGCCATAATTATTTGTCGAGTAGTTTGTTTTTTTTTGCACATCAGAAAACAAAGCTCTGCTATTCTTGGATATTTTATTTCATCTTAACTAAACTGAAAGGCATATTAAATTATGAGAGCGCCTTAAAAGTGAATGATGTTATCAACACACACACACACACACACACAGTAAGAATATCCTGCGTGAGCCAAACGAAATGTAAGCAATGTTGTGAACGAGAACTGGAACAACAAACTGAACAGGTGGCGAAGAAGAAAGCATCAGAATTGCTCAGTTGAATTTTTAAAATATTTTATCTTCTAGCTTATCAAAAAAATTTCCTTACGTCAGAAGCAAACATTATTAATTTTGTCATGTGTATTTGATGTAGCTTTTCTGACTGACAAGACATTTCAAGGCGTCATAGGCGGGGCGTAAAACATTGTGTGTTAAGGACTTCATCAAGATAAAAACAATAAGAATCTACAACTGATTTGTTCGAATCAGTTCTCCCAGCATCACGAAGCAGCTATGCAGTTTTTAAATACATCATTTTATCCTAGGAAAGGGAAATGATGAAAGTAAAGTCTGCGACATAAAGTACGAAATGGTTTACTTTGAATTATCTTTCTTCAGTTTTGTCTCTAATGCGATATTAAATAATAATGTAATTAAATGATAATTTATCTAAAATCATGTGGATTATCACTTTTTTTAATTCCTTCCCCAACCCCCCCCCCCCCCTTTTTTTTTTTTTTTTTTTTTGCTAAATTCTAAATGAATTCTTTGATTCACACTAGTCTTTTTATGGGTTTAGTTTAGCCCTTAACCTGTATAGAAAGTTATAAATAAGCAAAAGAAAAGTTTATTTCCAGACAATAACTTACACTATAAAAAAGTGAAGTCAAAATGCGATTTGTTTCCATTCTTAGAAGCCGTTAAAGAGATGGCTATGGTACCGGTTCACAGAGAGAGAGCAAGCAGCGGCGCGCCATGTTTATATGTTGTGAGTCAAGTGCAGCAAGCAGAAACTGGCCCACTCCGAGCACAGAGTTCGTGTGGACACTCCTCTGATTCCTGTTCCTGACCTGAGGCGGCCACAGTGTTGGGTGCTACAGTAATTAGTTGGAACATCTGCTGCTTCACAGGCACACTTCACCTCGGAAGTTTCTCTCTCTCTCTCTCTCTCTCTCTCTCTCTCTCTCTCTCTCTCTCTCTCTCTCTCTCTCTCTCTCTCTCTCTGTCTGTCTGTCTGTCTGTCTGTCTCTCTCTCTCTCTCTCTCTCTCTCTCTCTCTCTCTCTCTCTCTCTCTCTCTCTCTCTCTCTCGCTCTGTCTGTCTCTGTCTATGTCTCTCTGTCTCTCTCTCTCAGTCTTTCTCTCTCTCTCTCTCTCTCTCTCTCTCTCTCTCTCTCTCTCTCTCTCTCTCTCTCTCTCTCTCTGCTTCTCCTAACCTCTTTCTTCTCGTCGACTATTTTATAGATATTTTTTGTCGTCTCTACATGTTAGCCACTTCTATCCATACCTTTAAGCTATATTTCTATTTCCCATGTGTCTGTTCATCTATTAACATAATTATAAAAATCATGTATAAGTGTCTTTATGCATCTGCCAATCGCTGCATCTATTTAGTTATTATCGATCTTGAGATTAAATACAACATCAGCTACATCGAGCAGTTTAACTATTTGAAAAAAGTAGAACAATGAGTTTTCAAAAATCTTTTATCCTCATGATAACCAGAGAATTGTCTTAATCAACTTGTACCAGATAACTTAAAACTTTCTAAAGACCAATGTAAATGACCAAAAAAAATCTTAAAAGTATGAATATCTGCATTAATGTGATGGTATTGAGTCGTTGATGACCACAACATTACTGTGATGTTTGAACATCTTGGATGAGCGAGTATAATGTATGTGTGTATATTTAGACTTCTATATGACGTGCGCGTCATGTTCTCTACACAGCTAATGGCCCACAACAAATTCTCAGAGAGTAAAAAAGTATACAAGGTTATCTTGTCTTTTCTTATCTCTAAATGTTTGTCACTATGAATCATTGAAATGCGTGTATCTAGTTGTAGCAGCGGCAGAATCAGCAGCAGTAGTAGTTGTAATAGTTGTGGTGGTGGTAGTAGAAGTAGTAGTAGTTGTAGTACTAGTAGAAGTAGTAGTAGTAGTAGTAGTAGTAGTAGTAGTAGTAGTAGTAGTAGTAGTAGTAGTAGTAGTAGTAGTAGAAGTAGTAGTAGTAGCAGTAGCAGTAGCAGCAGCAGCAGCAGCAGCAGCAGTAGTAGTAGTAGTAGTAGTAGTAGTAGTAGTAGTAGTAGTAGTAGTAGTAGTAGTAGTAGTAGTAGTAGTAGTAGTAGTAGTAGTAGTAGAACAGGTCAAAGGCTATGGCTCGCAGCCTTTAGCTGTCCCTCTTCACTATCACTCTTCTATTAGGTACCACAAAGTGATTTTTCTACCCCAGCAAATTTGAATATACCCAATTGTACTGTAAAGATCTTGTTAAAATATGAAATTTCCAACAAATTTCATCAAAATCCGTTGGTAAATAAAAATTTTACAGCTGTTTCAATTTTGCGCATAACGACACAAAACAAATTGCGTGCATCGGGTTGTTTTTAAGGACATATAAAAGTCATTTGTTAAATCTTATGAAACAAAAAAGGACATATTTACAAAGTCCAAGACAATGAATATACACATTCAAAATTTCACGGAGATAGAAAGTAAACAAAAGAATTTATTGGTCATGAAATATGGCCAAAAACACTTGTGGCATATCAAAATTACAAGCAAATACTCTAGATGAGGCACTTTTGGACCATCGTAAAAAAACACATATTCTTCAGATTGTTTCAATACTTAGTTTGCTAATACACAATGTTGTATTTAGTTGACTCAATTTTTGTCAGCAACCTAGAAAGCCATTTTGAAAAGATAGAGAAAACCAAAATTGGCATAGCGCCAAAGTTTGCGCCTTGGAAGAAAATTGGTAAAAAAGCGAATCATATTGTAGAAATTATATCATAAAAAACACAGTTTTCGTACTAGAGTAATGAAACTTTCGGAGTTTATGGTTTTTTAGATGCTGAACCTGATTATGCTATCTATTTGATAATTTGACCACTGTTTCTATTTCAAAACTGCATTGTAAGTCAATGATAGAAGTAAAAAATTAATAGTCACAGATGAATTATGATTGAACATATATTTTCAAATGTATACATGATAAAGCATTATGATTTTGATAGTTGTAGAAAACTCCCATGATAAACTGAGGTTCAATATACGCTTACATTAAAGCTGAAACTGTATGACTGTAAAAGAAAGTATTACATAAGAGACAAAAATACATTACAGTTTTCAAAATATAAATTGAGAACCAATTCATGTAAAGGAATTAGCAAGCCTGAAAATATCAATATTTTGTTAAATGAAAACAATTTGAGCCTGCAACTTTAAAAAATTATAAAGTATAAACAGAAATTTTCGTTTCTTTTAAATTGTGAAGGTTTCTGTTCCGTATATATGTTTTTTTAAGCCGCACCTATGGTTTTTCCCACTCTGCTCTTTTGCCAGACATACTATGTACCTGTATCAGTGTCACTTTTTTGTTGACTACCTACCTGTACACTTCGCTAATGAAAGTATCTATACTGTTTGTACCTTGCAGCGTTTTCTGTTTGTTTTACTAAATAAACCTTGAACCCAACAACAACATCAAGCAACAGTTTCTGTCAAATTTATTTTCACCGTAACAGCATTGTATTTAATAATCATCATCAGAACTTTAATTTTGAATGATTGTCTTTTGCCTAATGAACCCCCCTCTTTTAGAGGGGGGTTCATTGCATATCTTTCCAAGCAAAGTCTGGTAAAGATTTGCAGCAGTACCTGTCAGTCTTAAGTCCTCTTGCCCCATCACTAATTTTCTATATCGAATCTGATCTTTAAGATTTTCTGCTTTTCCATTTTTATATAACTGATCAAGCCCAGCTTTTGTGGTGCACAAACCACCTTGATACAAAACCGCATTCATAATTTTAACTTATTACAAAAAAATTCCAACTGCTTTTTTTTACTTGGAACCATAGGGGCGCAATGGAGTTACAGGAGTGAGAAAATGATTCAAAGATGAAAATCAGTTGAATAAAAAGAGGAAAGCCTGGCTAACGAGAAAGTATTACTAAAAGTACAGAGGAGTTCATATACATTCAACACCTAAGGGAAACTTTTGCTTCAAGTCAACTTTGTTTGCCAGCACTATTTTGTATTTCTTTACAAATTAAATTGCAATATTTAAAGCCAACTTTTGCCTACAGTCAACTAACTTTTTTGGTCCTGAGGTATTTATCCAGACTCCAGTGTAAAGTCTGTGGAAGTAAAGAAAGGGCCAGGAGTGGAGAGAACGACGAAAAAGATCCTGATGATGGTGATAATGATGATGATGGTGATGATGATGATGTGATGATGATAATGATGATGATGAAGATGATGAAGATGATGATGATGATGATGAAAAAACTGTCTTCACAAGCATGGGCATTATTAACACTGTATCGCCGATAATATTTTTTGTTTTATCATGTTTCACTACTTCAAAGATAAAAATGAGCCTGACTTTAACAACAGAAGAAAGAAATTTGCCCATTTCACTCTGTGTATCTCTGAATCCATTGGAAGCTAGGAAGCGAGAAAGAGAAACAGAAAAGGAAAGAGAGAGAGAGAGAGAGAGAGAGAGAGAGAGAGAGAGAGAGAGAGAGAGAGAGAGAGAGAGAGAGAGAGAGAGACAGACAGACAGACAGACAGACAGAGAGAGAGAGAGAGAGAGAGAGACAGAGACAGACAGACAGACAGAGAGAGACAGACAGACAGACACAAAGAGGACAGAGAGAGACAGACAGATAGACAGACAGAGAGACGGACAGAGAGAGAGAGAGACAGACAGACAGAGAGGTAAGCACAGCACTATGGCATCAGCTTCCCCCGAGTATAATTTGCCTCCTTAGATTAGAGGTAAAGGCAGTCTGAATCGAATAGCGAATAGTGTGGCTCTGTCCTGCCCCCCCCCCCTCCCCCGCCCCCCACCCCCCGTAATCCTGCGTTCACACCAAAAAATCGCTCGTCCAGAATTTTCCTTGAGCACACACCAATATAGTGCACCAAAAATACACTGTACTTTATAATTATCGATGTGTGCTTACATAACATACCTACAGTCTTGATTATCACACAAAGACTATAAATATGCCCTAGAAATGTAGTAAAAGAATACGTTCGTCATTACGTCATAGGCAAAGCACACAATCATACAGGCATCTCAAATCAATGTTCTAGCTTGAATACATCTAGTTACATTGGTGATAATGACAAGGTATGATGATAAAAGCAATAAATCTGTTCAACAATTCCTTTCTTATTTTCAGCTCAATGAAAATAGTTTCTGTCTAAACCTAAGGTTTGTTGAATACTTTTTCACTGTGGCAGGGCAAGGCACCTTGATCTAACTAAAAATAATTTGAGAAAGTTATTTTGATTTCCATAGGTTTTTTTTTCAAATGTTCCATAATCAATCATTATGGTCTCCATCTTGAAATGACTTTATAAAACATAATGATTTGCCGAGTTCCTTGACTGGAAGAATTATTTTAAACTTTGTACTGAAGTGCTCTTCTCCCTTAAAAAGAAGTTCTAAGAAAGTCTTTATCTTCGAGTGCGCGTTTCTTTATGCTACTCTTCTCTTCTATATCAATTAGTACATCGTACTACACGTATTTTCCCCGTAACCTCAGTTTCCACTGCGTTTAATTCACGATGAACGGGATAGTTCTGCCTAAAGCACCTCTGTCCGCTCACTGTTGGAGGGAAGTCAAATAGCAGCGTCCAGTTTTCTTCTCACCTCCAGACCTGTGGGTACACAGTTTTAGACTTTCCGCCAAATAAACCATTGATTTCTAACTAACCCCTTTCAGTTGTTGCATGCAGGAAACAGGGGTATCTGCGGAGAAGTTCGGTTGCCGCACTTATAATTGAGGCCCCGACGTGCGCACCTGGGGGCACGTGCCGTCAGACCCGGGAAGATGAGTTGTGGGACAGGAATGCTGTGGCTCGTCCAGTGGTTGTGCAGCCTCCTCAGGGGGGTGGGAGTTCTGTGAAGAAGAATTAGCCCGTGTCTGTGTTCCCTCCTTTCTATTAAAACCAGCCAAAATTGTTTTAGGGTTTAATAATTATCAAGTTGACAACTTTCTACGTCGTCTCCTATTTTTTTTTATGTAAAGAAAGCTAACCCTGTCTTTATCACAGCTAGTTTAGGTAATGCCACGTTCTCTCAATCCGAGCGAGAAGTCTGCTCGTCTCTCAGATACCTCCAGTACTGTAAAACTTCTCTACTGTCACCTCTTGTAGACCGTCGCGCACAATTGTCTCTTTCTCTGCAGCAATTGGGGCTGACTGACCAATAGACATTAATTGCCAACATCAGAGAAGAGGAGACAAAACAGAAGGAAACGAAGGCAGACAGTGATAAGCTATACAGATTCAATAAGCGAGACCACTCTAGTGATGTGCTCAAAATAAATAAAACATGACTATAACGGGAATTTTAGTTCCAGGAGAAAAATCCTGCTGTAAGCAAGTTCCCGCTTCAGGAATGCAAAGAGATCTATCCCCACCCCCCTCAAGAAAAAAAAAAGAAAAAGTTTATGTACGAACTACTACTTGTAAGTGTAAACACAGCTTGACAAAAAGAAAACGACTAATAGGCACCCGCAAAATCTTTTTATAGCTATCACGTGGTTTTAAGAAATCATGGAGGCTGTGCTATTATTGTCCATCACGTGGTTCAAAATATACAAACAATGTGTGTATAGCAGTACCATCTGTCTAGGAGGCCTGTTCACAAGGTTACGTAACATTATTCAGATGGGCCATCATCTGGCTAGCTATCAGCCACCTGCGCGAAGTTTGCTTGATTAGAGCATGCTTAGCAGTACACACTGTGTTTTCACTGGACTCTACTGCCATTTTGTTATTGGATTACATTCATTCTTTCTTGGTTTATATTTCTTATCTTATTCTTTGTTATTCGCCCTTGGATTGCACCTTGTTCTAACAGATGCTTTCAATGTGGAACATTCCAAGAATGCTTTTTTGTGATTTGGTGTAGATTTTCCTCTAAATGTGTGCACACTGATAGAGTATGACCCGTGGCACCAAACATCATACAATGTAATATAAATAAATATATATATATATATATATATATATATATAGAGAGAGAGAGAGAGAGAGAGAGAGAGAGAGAGAGAGAGAGAGAGAGAGACTGATAAACAATTATACATGTTAAGTTCATCTAAATATGCTTTAAGTTTAATTAGCTTTTCCCTTTATGGTCTCTGCGATATCACTTTATAGAGAGAAGGTGTGCTAAAGTGGGAGCCAAAGTTTTTTAAAAGCCTTTTAACTAAAATCTCTGATACTCAAAGTGCCCTCAATACTTTAACCTTAAGTTTCATATTTCATTATATGGTGTATCGGTGTCATAATCAATTTCCTTAACTGTTTATTGTTTAGGGGAAGAAAGTGCACTGTTACAAACTGTAAGAGCGGCTATGCCAGTCAGAAGGGGAAAGAAAGTGAAACGGTTATTTTATAATTATGGTTTTCCGAAGGACCCAACTGAATGTCATAAATGGGTTTCGAGTCTCCCTAACAAAATTGAGAAAGTGACTGAACATATTGGAGTATGCAGTCGACACTGGCTCTCTGATACTCCTCACATTCGAAGAGGAAGATAATATTTATAATCTCTATGCATCCTCCTATTAACTTTGGTGAGATACCTTCACCATCCATATCACATGCTCATCCAAAAACTCCTCGCCCTACCTAAAAAAAGCTCTCAGTGAAAACAAAGTCAGAGATATTGACGAACTGGATATATTCATAGTAAAAAATAAGTTTAACTGTGACACTGTTCAGGAAGCCCTTCAAGAAAGTTTGCTCCTCTATGGACCCAGTGCTTGTAATGCAGATAGAACAGAACAAGCACTTGCCAGCTTCAGTCGCGGTGGTTGTATGCATGAATATGTTATATACTTCCATATTAGACTTAGAGATGCAGATGCAGGAGTGACTGTAATTCAATTTGAAAACTACAACGGTTTTAAATTGGTAACACACCCAAATTTCCCCTGTAAAACTGTGAATCAATGGGATCAGCTAGAAGTTGTCCTTCATTTTTACACTGGAACAGGTTAGTACTGCCCATCATTCTGACCACCCCCCCCCTCCCACATACACATAGACTTCTGTCTGTATCTCTTTCACTCTAAATATCACCATAACTTTTTTTGTCTTTCACATTCTGTCATTCCTTGTTTTGCTCTTGACATGTTACTCCAGTGCCTTTATTTAATGTAGCCTACTGTAACACTGTGTTATCAAGTCTCGAAAAGGTGTACATGTGGATCTGAGTTTCAAAGTGTAAATATTTGAATGTAATAGAAATTATGATGAGAAGGGAGAGTGTGTGTGTGAGAGAGAGAGAGAGAGAGAGAGAGAGAGAGAGGCCCGGAAGGGTTAAGAGTCGGATTGAGCTAGAGAGATGAAAGAAAGAGAGAAGGCCAGATATAAAGCGCACATGGCTAGCACCTATTACCATATCTAGCACCCCCCTTTTCCACACAAATAGACCTCTGGCTGTCTGCATCTCTTTCACCCATTTTCTCTCTCTCTCTCTCTCTCTCTCTCTCTCTCTCTCTCTCTCTCTCTCTCTCTCTCTCTCTCTCTCTCTCTCTCTCTCTCTCTCTCTCTCATTCATTATTTTCTCTCTTGCTCTAAGATTCTACGTACCTACTATGTTTGTTTTTGTTCCTTGGTCGAATTTTACAAAATTATAATCTCTATCCCCCCCCCTCTCTCTCTCTCTCTCTCTCTCTCTCTCTCTCTCTCTCTCTCTCTCTCTCTCTCTCTCCCTCTTTCCCTCTCTCTTCATTTGCTTCTTCTGACTTGATACAATCATTATCTGATGTACGTGTTCTTAGTGTGTCACTCGAGTGACGGTATTTGATGTACCGTACCACTGTATTATCAAATCTCGAAAAGTGTACATGTGCATTTGAGTTTCTAAGTATTTGAATGTATAGCCTACATGTACTTAGAAGTTATGATGAAGAGGGAGGGAGGGAGAGAGAGAGAGAGAGAGAGAGAGAGAGAGAGAGAGAGAGAGAGAGAGACGAGGGTTAAGAGTCGTATTAAGCTAAAGATGAGAGAGAGAGAGAGACGGGGGTTAAGAGTCGGATTAATCTAAAGATGAGAGAGAGAAAGAAAGAGAGAGAGAGAGAGAGAGAGAGAGAGAGAGAGAGAGAGCACATTGCTAGCACCCCGCAGACCGGCCCATCTGAATAATATTACATAACCTATGAACAGGCCTCCTAGATAATTGGTACTGGTCTAAACGGACACGGACCCCCGTGTGACGTCACAAAATTCGTGTTTGACTCAGATTTCACTTCCTTTCCACCAATGTTCAAAATGGAGAAAGGACGTGTGTTCAAAACGTATGAAGAGTTTGAGGCAGCCCTTAAATCATTTTCAGTGGCACTCACAGTCTATTTGTGAAAAGATCGAGTGAGTCAGTGAAAGAACTAATACTGAAGTACCTAAAATATAAAAGCATTCTCTTTGTGTGCAAGCACTCCCCGTCCAATCACACCAGCTCCTCGACGGGTCAGCGCCTATGCTAAAGGTAAGTCCCATCAATTGTGCCAATGAGATTTAGAGTTAAATATAGATAGGTCTTATATCCAGATCTAGACGATCTGATTTTAGATTTTAGTGGTTGGTTAAAGATAAGGGGTGAGTTATCCTAAGCCTAGATTTTTAAATCCTTCCCTGCCTCTTGGAGTAGATCTAGATCTAGATTCTAGATCTGTAACAGAATGGAAAATTTGGCATGAGGGCACCAAAAGCCTTATTGAAAGACATTGTCAGAGTACTGATCTGAAACATTTTGCAGTTCATAGGACAAATATTATAATTTACTCTAGATCTAGATTTTCCAATCAATCATTTATTTTGAGGTTTCAGATTTTATAAGCCAAAGTTATTTTTCTTTAGATGTTGGCCACTGCCTACCATGTGACTTGATGCTATACACTAAATGAACTTTGTAGCATTCAACTCTATCTATAGATACATAACTACATACTCTTCATCACTTTCACAGGTCCCTCAAACTAGATTGTCAAGCCAAGATTCGGTTGAAGATCCAGAGGCCGAGACCAGTCTCCGCCCTTCCTGGCCATCACAGTGTAGTATTTGAACCATCAAGGGCATGGCCTCACCCAAGAAGTAATTACACTTTCCTTTGTTTTTTTCTATTCTGCCTCTTATGGAAATGAATACATATTTTTATATACATGCGGACTGTGGAGAAAAGACAGGAAAGCCTGCATTGCTTGTTCGCTTGTACTGTTACAATGCAGGCAGGGCAAAATGCTAAGGATTTTTTTCTATTTAAAGTTTTAGTGCTTTCTTTCCAGTTTTTACAGGTTGGGAAGCGGCGTCAATTTTGCAGAAATAAATTGAATATAGGAAAAAAAAGGTTATTTAGCTCTGTCGTTATAGCAATGGTTTTCGCTATTCGAGATGTTAAACATGGGTTCCACTGTACAGGAAAGAGAATTGTTCGTAAATTTAGGGAATTCTGTATACATTTTACATTCATGTGATCCCCCTCAAATTCTGTCCTTGAACAGACAAACTTTTGTTGAAGGTTGGACGTGCAAAAGAAATGGTAAAAATATAATTCTACGCTGAGTACGATATTTTTCCATCATTGAGTACCAACCTGTGCGAAAGTATAAAACTAGACGATATATTATCTAGTATAATGTATTTTTTATTATTATTAATAATATAAATTTTTATATATTTCAATTCCAATATTTAGATTTGTATTGTAGTTCAAACTATCCATGATATTGGTGTTTATTTTATCATTCATTTGTATAAAAAAAATTTCTTCTCTCTATCTTTACACCCACAGCTCACCGTTATTTCCAACGAAAGATCATTCTTATTTCTTCATATGATAATAGTGAGTACAGCTAGGTGTTTCGTTGTTTTTTTTTTCAGGATACCATATCTACTCTCTCTCTCTCTCTCTCTCTCTCTCTCTCTCTCTCTCTCTCTCTCTCTCTCTCTCCTATCTCTCTCTCTCTTCTAATATACAAATTTATAACTCGTCATTATACCGAGAAAAACTTGCTTCATTAAAACCAGTTTCAGCATTAGAAAAGAAAATCCTCAGTTTATAAAGCCACTTTAAAACTATTACAAAAGTATATAAATTCTCTCTCTCTCTCTCTCTCTCTCTCTCTCTCTCTCTCTCTCTCTCTCTCTCTCTCTCTCTCTCTCTCTCTCTCTCTCTCTCTCTCTCTCTCTCTATATATATATATATATATATATATATATATATATATATATATCCCCTTCTTTTCTTCCCTATCCTTTCTCTGTGTAACTCGTTCCTTTCTATTCATAATTATATGTTCCTCTCAACATCTTCAGTGATAATCTGACAGAGATCTTCAACCTCCTCTTTATTTTGAGAAGATCAGCAGCCACAGACTAAGCAACTTGAGACAATGTGCTTTTGAGAGAGAATCCTTACCATCTACTGAGTTTTGAAGAGTGACGCAACACCTAGTTTTGCCCTTGATGTGTAAGTTGATCTTCTTTTCTCAAGAATTTTAAACTACTTTAAATTCATGTGATCATTGCTTTTGATGTCATAGAAAAAGTGCTGAGACCTTCTGTTGGTTCAATTCAAGCAGCCTTGTGACATCATGGCATTATTATTATTTTTTTGCGTGTGTGTTTTTCTTCGTTTTCTTCAGTAGGACAGACAGGTTTTTCAATCTTTCATGTCATCTCTTTTCTTATCCTCTCAGCTTAAAACAAACTTCATCTTTCACAAAATTCATTTTTCTTTTGGATTTTCTCAAAAAAAATTAAGAGAGGGAAAAAATCATTTCTTCTTGCTTTAAGTCTTTGCAGGTCAAGACAAATTTTGGGCTACGTTTGTAGATCAATCAAAGGTAGTGAGCTAACACCTCATGTACAAGTGAGACTAACATGTTTACCTTCTACAATTCATGTCTTTCTTTTCAACCAAATTTCATGTCTGCAAAGTGTTGTCTGTGAGTACAGTATTATCTTTATTTACTTACATGTATCTTTATGTAAGTCGCCATGTAGTGATGTATTTTCTGGGGGTTGTTTTACTTCAAATTTCAAAGAGTATTAGAACGAGAGAGAGAGAGAGAGAGAGAATATATATATATATATATATATTCAAGCAGCTTTGTGACATCATTGCATTATTATTATTTTTTTTGTGTGCGTTTTTCTTCGTTTTCTCCAGTAGGACAGACAGGTTTTTCAATCTTTCATGTCATCTCTTTTCTTATCCTCTCAGCTTAAAACAAACTTCATCTTTCACAAAAATCATTTATGTTTTGGATTTTCTCAAAAAATAAAGATGTCTATATATAATTTTATTTTTTTTTGTAGCTAGACACAAATCCTTAGATGATTCATGGAAAATACCCGGTATATCAATGAATTAGGTGCCCTGCTCTTTAGATTAGGCAATCATGACCTTCTGCGCATCTCTATACCTTGATGCTGTTAGTGCATCTGTCACTCATTTTACATTTAGCCGCTTTTTTAATCCATGCTACATCTTCTCTCGCTTCTTTCCCCTGCTGCCTTTTCCTTTAAAATCAATCCAGTTCTCAAAAATGTTTCAGTTTCTTTTTTCTCATCACATGGCCAAAAAATACTGCCTGTAGATTAAATATGGTATTTATGAGCATATATATGCCAGCTCCTCGTACCACACTTTAGTTTGATTTCTTTGAAGTCCATAAATAAGATTCATAGCATTCTCTTTAGGAACCACATTTCTGTTTCCTCCAGTTAATTTTGTAGTTGTTTTTTAAATTGTCCAAGCCTAACATCCATACATAAGGATGGGTTCAGTAAAACACTCCAGTGCCTTTTTTGATGCGATTTCACAGTTGTTGTGTCCATCTCTTCACATTCAAGTGCCCAAGTATTTGCATTGATTCCGGAAGGAATTACCTTTGGCTACTAAAAAATTGATCTGTGCACACGCATTGTTTCGATTGACGACCATTACTTCTGTATTTTTGCTCTTTAATCCATATCCTTTCCTTCTGCTTTCTTCTTCAGTGATGTCTAATAATTGTGGCAAGTCTTCTTTATTTTCTGCAATTAATACAGCGTCATCAGCGTATCTCATGTTGCTTACTTTGTGCCCTCCTATTTTAATTCCTGGGTATCCTTCTATGCTTCTCAAATCATTTCACTGTAGAGAGAGAAAAGGTCTGGAGCAAGCACACATCCTTGTCAGACACCGCACTTTATTATTTTTTTTGTTTTAATGAGCTGATTTACCCATCAACTCACATTGTTGCTGTCTGATATCATTTCATGTTTTATTTTTAATTGGTCTTGCCCATGGACCTCTCACAGACTAGCAGAGGGAAAGATACCCTCATTCCTCTTTCTCAGAGTGTGCTCTGAGCTGCCGCCCAATATAAGTCACGCTTTTTTACCTCTAATTTGAGCAAATATTATAAATTTGAGTTAATCTTAAAGCATTCTAAGATTTACACTTTTTATAAACATACATTTAATTTTTACACTGCTTGCTGTAGCCATTCTTTTTTTGCTCTTCAGTGAAGCCATTTTAATATTGAGCTATAAGAATATGATCTTCAGCTCAACACTGTATGATGTAACTGTCTAAACCTCGCCTCAATTCTCACTCTTTCTTTTCTCTCCCATTTTTGTCGTTCTGTCTTATTCTGGGCTTAGACTATGAGGATTTTCTCCTTTTCCCTTGTCCTATATCCTATATCATTTTTTCCCATATTAAATCTTCATTTCTGTTTTTCACTTCATATTAAGACATTAGCTCTAAACTCTTATTAGAGCTGGCTAACCAGAGTCAAACCTTTTTTTTTCTTTTTCTCCCAACTCTTGAGGCTTTTATGTGAGGGATATGTGGACCCAAGGGTGCAACTAGCCGATTTTTGAAAGGAGGACCTCGGGGTAGTAACAATATTTCTAATCCAGGTTAATTCGAGGCACTTGTGGGATTGACTGACAGTGATAAAAATAGCATTATATGAAAGAATATATTTGTGAACTTCTCTTCCTATATTTTTAGTTAAAAAACTTTGTACAGTGCTATCTTTATTTAAGCTCATGTATCTTTATGTAAGTCGCCATGTAGCGATGTATTTTCTGGCTTTATTTTTACTTCAAATTTCAAAGAGGGTTAGAACGAGAAAGAGAAATAGAGAGAGAGAGAGAGAGAGAGAGAGAGAGAGAGAGAGAGAGAGAGAGAGAGAGAGACAGACAGAGAGACAGACAGACAGAGAGACAGACAGACACACAGAAAGAGAAAAAAAAAAAAATATATATATATATATATATATATATATATATTAAAATTTAAGTTATTTTTGTTTTAAATATTTTATTATATAAGCCTCTAGTTTTAAATGTTACAAAACTTATAACCATTTCTAAAGAAACTCAAGTTTCAGTATACATTGTCGATTTTAGTGGAGACGCCTATAATACAAGCCTTTTCAGTTGAATATTGCTCACCCGATCGGCTGGTTAATCAGCACACTGTTACGATGACATTTGTTAATAGCTATCTAGAGCAACTCCTTCACAGTCAAAACAACATCGTTCTCAAAACATAGAGAGGACGTGTTTTTTTACATTGTGAATGTCAAGGTGGTGGTTCTTGTGGAAACGGTCGACCTAGTTTTGGATTAACAAAAGACACAAACGTTTGTTGCCTCGTCTTTTTTTCCTAGTCTTTATTTGGCTAAGGTTTCACCCCCATATTAATATTTCTTTTTTATGATTCCTTTTCAGAAGTAAAACGTGGGACCTTGTTTGAATCCTCAAAGCTTTCTTATCATCCAGTTACTATTTCTCTGGATAACGCATTTAAAGAGAACATGGAAACTATGTTGACTGGAGTAAAAACCTAATTAATGTTTTTGAAAAAATTTTATGTGAATTATTAATTGTCTTTTATTGTAATGCAATGTGAGCTGAAAGTCAAACAAATTAAAGTTCATTTAACAGGCAATGCCCTTATATGTATTATCTCTTTTAATGAAAATGTCATATTCGTTTATGTTATATACATAAGTTTCACTGACGTTATTTTTAAAAGACTGTTATGTGTCTTTTTAATTATTTTAGAAAACAATGTGTATTATAATGATTTCTTTTTATATTTTTATAATTTGGATTTCTCTGAATAAACTCAGATAACACTCTTTTTTTATCTGTCTTTGTTGTTTTTGATAAATGTCTTGTTTTTAATAGGTTTTCGTATGTATTTATGGTATTCATCAAGTGATTTCAATTCATTGCAATTTGCACAGAGTTTAAGATCCGTCATTTTTATACAAAAGAAATATTGAACTCCATTTACAGTAATAGAAACATAAACCCTTATTACCGAATTGATAATGCGTGGGTGGTATGTGTTGGGAACATAACATGGAATAGCCAACTGCCACAAAGATGGTGAATCAATATTGAATAATTAAATAGGGGTGAAAAAATCCTCTTTATTTCTATCTCTACAAATCAAGCATAATTAAATATTATTACAATAGAATAGAATTCGAAATTTTTAAAAAATTCAAAACGGTAGAAAGATTTCCCTTTTTTCTTTCTCTATACTAATACAATAGCAATGCTGTAGAATCGAAATGATCCCTATAAATCATCAAAATAATACCATATTATCAAAACATAATCGAATTTCAGACCGGAGTAAAATTGGAATTATGCTAATTATAGAAATTACCAAATTGGAATTAACCGGCGGCCATATTAGAAATATGCTAATTATAGAGACTTCCAAATCGGAATTAACCACGGCCATATTGGATTATACTAAATATAGAGATTGTCTAAATAGAATTAACTGGCGGCCATATTGGCATTATGCTAATTGTAGAGATGGCCAAAATAGAATTAACCGGCGGCCATATTCGATTTATTGTATTTATATAGATTACTAGAATGAAAATCGAATTATGCTAATTATAGAGATGGCCAAAAAAGAATCAACTGGCGGCCACATTGAAATTATGCTTATTATAGAGATGACGAAGATAAAATTAACCGGCGGCCATATTGAATTTATGCTAATTATAGAGATGGCCAAAATAAAATTAACCCGAGGCCATATTGGCATTATGCTAATTATAGAGATGGCCAAAATAGAATTAACCGGCGGCCATATTGGATTATACTAAATATACACATTGCCTAAATAGAATTAACTGGCGGCCATATTGAAATTATGCTAATTATAGAGATGGCCAAAATAGAATTAATCGGCGGCCATATTGAATTTATGCTAATTATAGAGATGGCCAAAATAGAAATTAACCGGCGGCCATATTGGATTTATGCTAATTATAGCGATGGGCAAAATAGAATCAACTGGCCGGCCATATTGAAATTATGCTAATTATAGAGATTACCAAGATAAAATTAACCGGCGGCCATATTGAATTTATGCTAATTATAGAGATCTTCTAAATAGAATTAACTGGCGGCCATATTGAAATTATGCTAATTATAGAGATGGCCAAAATAGAATTAACCGGCGGCCATATTGGATTTATTGTATTTATGTAGATTACCAAAATGAAATTGGATTTATGATAAGTACCAAGATAAAATATTGGTAAATAAGCTACTTATAGAGATTGCCAAATTAGAATTAATCGGCCGCCATATTGGAATTAAGCTAATTATAGAGATGGCCAAAATAGAATTCACCGGCGGCCAGATTGAATTTATGCTAATTATAGAGATGGCCAAAATAGAATTAACTGGCGGCCATATTGAAATTATGCTAATTATAGAGATGGCCAAAATAGAATTGACTGGCGGCCATATTGGAATTCTGCTAATTATAGAGATGGCAAAACAAGAATTAACCGGCGGCCATATTGAATTTATGCTAATTATAGAGATTACTAAATTGGAATTAACTGGCGGCCATATTGGATTATACTAAATATACACATTGCCTAAATAGAATTAACTGGCGGCCATATTGAAATTATGCTAATTATAGAGATGGCCAAAATAGAATTAACCGGCGGCCATATTGGATTTATGCTGATTATAGAAATTACTAAATTGGAATTAATCGGCGGCCATATTGGAAATATGCTAATTATAGAGATGGCCAAAATAAAATTAACCGGCGGCCACATTGGCATTATGCTAATTATAGAGATTGCCAAAATAGAATTAACCGGCGGCCATATTGGATTTATGCTGATTATAGAAATTACTAAATTGGAATTAACTGGCGGCCATATTGAAATTATGCTAATTATAGAGATGGCCAAAATAGAATTAATCGGCGGCCATATTGAAATCATGCTAATTATAGAGATGGCCAAAATAGATCTATCTGGCGGCCATATTGAAATTATGCTTATTATATAGATGGCCAAAATAGAATTAACCAGCGGCCATATTGGAATTATGCTAATTATAGAGATGGCCAAAATAGAATTAACCGGCGACCATATTGAAATTATGCTAATTATAGAGATGGCCAAAATAGAAATTAACCGGCGGCCATATTGAATTTATGCTAATTATAGAGATTACTAAATTGGAATTAACTGGCGGCCATATTGGATTTATGCTGATTATAGAGATTACTAAATTGGAATTAACTGGCGGCCATATTGAAATTATGCTAATTATTGAGATGGCCAAAATAGAATTAACCGGCGGCCATATTGGATTTATTCTAATTATAGAGATGGCCAAAATGGAATTAACCGGCGGCCATATTGGCATTATGCTAATTATAGAGATGGCCAAAATAGAATTAACCGGCGGCCATATTGGATTTATTGAACTTATATAATTACCAAATTGAAATTGTAATTATGCTAATTAT
>JAWDGP010005444.1:17500-39055 GCA_033675545.1 Elysia crispata | reverse complement strand
TGTTAAAGATCAAAGCTTATTAAAGCTAAAATCTAAAGAGTCGCCACACAGAGACCACACATGTGATTTTTGTGTCAAGACTGAGAATAAAAATAAAACTAGGTGCGTTTGATAAATTTTTGGTTAACTTTTTTAAAAGAGGAGAAAAAATGTAGCATGTATGGATTGTTTTTGAAAAACTACACCTAGCCTTAAGTGAATCACATGATAATAGTTAATACGCTTGCATTTGTGTGAGGTCGATAATGCATTATGTATCAGTTGTTACAATATGTGCTGCATATGATGTCTGCACCGTCAACGCTGTAACGCAATTTTCACTGTTGTTGTTGTCATTTTTTTTTGGGAATGATCCCAGTAAACATGAGAAGTTTTGCTGAAACCAGCTTTTATGAAAGCATGACATTTGTAATAATGTTCACTAGTGATTTTAACATAATTCATCTAACTTGAATAAAGTTTTGATCATCTGAACTTCATCTCCGCCAAAAGTGAAAAAGAGCGCACGAAGAATGGAATCACCGACAGTCTAAAACAGTGAAACTATCTTCAATTAAATAAAAGAAATTGATTGGTAATAAAAGTAATTAAATTCACAATCATAACAACAGCGTGTCTGAAGTACGAATAGTGAATGAGGCTAGACGCAGTCAGGGAACAAAATCACGCAACCTTTAAGACGACCATGGCTTGGATAAATAAGGACAAATAGAAACGTACATCCTTTTTTTCTTAATTTGACTAGCCAAAAGCTCAAGTTTCATTTGAAATGAAGTAAATATTGGTCTATTCGTCTATTGTAGCAATTTTTAATCACATATTCATCACGCAAGATGTTCAGTTGCTACATGAAAGGAAGCTCATCATATTTTTTTAATCCTTTCGTTCAGGCGTATCGATTAGATTAATGACAGTTTTAAAGGTTCATGAACAGGGCAAGCAAAAAAAAAAATAAATTAAAAATAATTTGGCAGTGATGGCCTTCTTTGGATTATATTTCATTATAAAAACGAAGCATCTGTAGTTACGCAATATTTAACACCACGAGTAAGTGCGTTGAAATCATTTGCCATGTGCGAATTTAAGGTATCTTGTGAAAGATTTGTTCCTTGTTGAGAAACAAAGAACCTTTTACCATATCTTAAAAACGTTTGTATGTTTCTCTGTTAAAGCCATGACGCAAATCTATCTCGTAAAAATCGCTATTTTTAACCATATAGGACCACACAAATAGAAAGACAGAACAAATTTTTTTCAAGCTTTTTATTTTATCACTTGAACACCTCTGGCACGATTTTAAAATAAAAAAGGGACTTCTAGACAAGCTTGATTTCAGTTTGAGCTTTTCGAAGGAAAGCACTATTTGTGAGAACCACCCACATGTATACCACAAACAGGAAGAGTGCCCTAGACTGATAAGATCTGCATGCGTCAAAGCAGTACTTTTTATAGTTATGTTTTTTTTAAAGTTTCAATTACCAATACTTCAAGAGAGAACTTACTTCTAAAAATATGCCCATGAAAAAGTAAAATTAAAAAAAAATGTTATTGTACAAAGCCTTTTTTTTTTTGGTTAAAGAGAAAAAAGTAACTCTGCAAACTTTTCATCCCGTGGAGATGGATACAGCGTTTCTTATATTTTAGATGGGTTAAAACGCGATGACATATACCATTTTGATCCTTCTGGAATAACACAGCTCATAAAGGGATCCAGACACTTTATGCTGCTAAACCCAACAATGCTTATAAAATAAAGATGCACACAATCTTGAAGCTCGACATAATTACTTTTTCAACAATGTCAATGCCATTCTTACCGAGGCTAGAACAGAGATCTTCCAGTCACCCAGAGTGGGCTGAGAGGACAACTTCAGCTTCTGCGTCACAACACCATCTTTGGGCCTGACATTCAGCCACTGCACGATCTTGTTGGAATCCTTGTCCTAAAGTTTCAATGAGATAAAATTAAAATTACATGTATGGTTTTCTTAAACATGTTTGGCTGCACTTTGTTTTTCATAGGTATAACAGTTCATTGCTCGTGCATTTCTTTATAATTCTAATGAAAAGGCAGACTAAGGTTTCTGTAGTTTCTGAGGTATAACAATTACTGTTCGCTATTATTTATTACCTCCATAATAATTATCAAGAGGCTGAAATAAAACTTGATTCATTGTGATCTTCTTTAAATCGAAATAAATTCGCGAGAAAAGTTTTGGGCGTCTCTCGGAAACCGCACTGGTAAGTGGTTCACAAAATGACCAAGAACGTAACGCTTTACGGGTTGATGAGAGTAGATCTGTAGAGCGCGGAAAATGTAAGGATAAATTAAAAAAAAAAACAAACAAAAACATCCACAGCACCCTTTTAAAGGTGAGAAACTATTTTACTTGACAGTTCAAGACACATAATTTCCCTATCTTTTGATGCTCTGCGTTTTGCTATTTCTATGGTAGGTAGTCAGGCAGATGGATAAGTAGACGGACCGATAGAAAAATAGATAAATAAATGGATAAATGATTAAATTATTTGATAGGAAAATGGAAATCACCTATGAAAGAAAGTGAAAGAGAAGGAGATAGACGGTATGAAATTAAAAAAAATATAGGGTAGCATTAGACGCGTAAAAGAGAAATAGAGAGATTTCATTAATGCATATATGGCAACAAATAGTTTGAAAAAACATTAATCAGGTTTAAGAAAGAAATGAACAAAGGAAGATGGATTGTAAATGGATAGGTAGATAAGGACAAAGCAACAAGGGAAAAGAAATCAGATAGATAAATAAAAATATAGTTAAAAAGGAAGAAAATATGTTTACACAGAACTTGGGATGGATAGATAAGGAGAGTTGAAGGAGAAAACGAAGACAAATAATCAGAGAGAGAGAGAGAGAGAGAGAGAGAGAGAGAGAGAGAGAGAGAGAGAGAGAGAGAGAGGGAGGGAGGGAGAGAGAGAAATAGAGAGAGAAGAGAGGGAATGAGAGAATTTGTGCTGAAAAGAGGAAGAAAGAAAAAGATAATTATTTAAATACATAAAGAGAAAACTATCAAAAACTACATGGATATATGAATAAATAAATAAGGATAGATTGATGGAAAGATGAGGATGAAGATAGATATATTGATAGATTGATAGTGACAGATCTAGATACACACACACACATATATATATATATCTATATCTATACCTATATATCTATATATATATATATATATATATATAGAGAGAGAGAGAGAGAGAGAGAGAGAGAGAGAGAGAGAGAGAGAGAGAGAGAGAGAGAGAGAGAGAGAGAGAGAGAGAGAGAGAGAGAGAATGAGAGAATTTGTTCTGAAAGAGGAAGAAAGAAAAAGATAATTATTTAAATATATAAAGAGAAAACTACCATACACGACATGGATATATGAAGAGATAAGGATAGATTGATGGAAAGATGAAGATGAAGATAGATACATTGATAGATTGATATTAAGATAGATTGATAGAGACAGATCTAGATACATATATAGTCAGACAAAAATTTATGAAGAAGTTGTAAGTAGTAAGATAGTGATGATGGAAATGGAGAAAACAATAAATGCAAACATTGCGTGGAACATTTTCAGAAAGAGAGATTGGACGGTAATTAAAAAGAGAGGAAGTTAGGGAGAGAGAGAGAGAGAGAGAGAGAGAGAGAGAGAGAGAGAGAGAGAGAGAGAGAGAGAGAGAGAGAGAGAGACAGACAGACAGAGACAGAGACAGAGAGACAGACAGAGAGAGACAGAGAGAGACATAGGAAGAGACCGAGTGAGA
Organism: Elysia crispata; assembly: GCA_033675545.1. Lineage (NCBI taxonomy): Eukaryota > Metazoa > Mollusca > Gastropoda > Plakobranchidae > Elysia > Elysia crispata. The sequence continues at coordinate 35,263 of JAWDGP010005444.1, read as the reverse complement.
ACAAAATCAACAACAACCCCCCCCCCCCCCAAAAAAAAAAAAAAAAAAAAAAAAAAAAAAACAAAAAACAAAAGAAAAAACAAACAAACAAAAAAACAACAACAGAGATTGAAGATTATATATATATGTTTCGGGTGAATAATCGAGGAAAATGTAAGTATTTATGTTATTATAAAGATACATTTTTCAAAGTGAGAAATAAAATTAACAACACATACACACAAAAAAAAAAGAAAGAAAAAACGAAAATGAAAAAAAAAAGTAAAGCTATAAGAGAATGAATGAATACAACAAATGCCTTATGATCTATTATAATTCTTGGATTAATGTTTAGTCTACTAAAATAACTTTAAATAATGATGTCACTTTAAAATTAAACTTACGTAAATTCTGATATGAAGGGGTTTAAGGTAAGGTTTAAAGTCGGAGTACATTCCAAGCACTCGGAAGTTCACTGAAATTTAAAACAAAATTGATTTTAAACAAGTCCATCTATTCAAGATTTCACCCTCATTATCAAATAAATTGCTTTTAACTATTTACTCGCATGTAAGTTCTGGTTTAGATCTATTTTAATGTTTTAAAGAAAAAAATATCTAATATTACCTGTAAGTTTAATATATTATTCAGGATTCATCATTTCAAAAGATCCTAGGCAAACATATTTATTCATTGCTTCTGAATGCTTTCTTTTTTTGTTGTTATCGTCCATGCACTTATCACAAAAGATAATCTCTTCTGTCCTTTGGCAGTCGAAAACGAAATAAGAATATCCGAACACTGACCGATAGCTCTCTTTAACTTTTTTAATTCACCAATTTTCGAATGCCAGAGAGCCAAGGTGCTTCAATGATTCGCTTTGGTTCAAATTATTTACCATTGATGAGGATGAAGAAGCTTGATGTTAAGCCTACAGGTTTAAGACGTAAGACATTCCACCTTCAATAGTGGAATAAAATTAGTCTAGTAAAATTTTTACGGTAGGTCTATGAAAGTCATTGGCTGCTTCATGAACCATTCTCATACTTCTCGGTCTCTTTTTTTCATATTCCCTTTCAGCCATTAAATTTAGAGTTTCCTTTGTCGAGTATTTAATGTTATTTTCCTTTTGTGGGATGCTTTTTATTGCTGGTTTGACCAGTGTTTTGGGGTCGATTCCTCGCAATGTTTTAAACATTTATGTTGGCAGACATACGAAATGTCTCTGTGATTCCTTTTGGAAAAACTAAGTAGAGATTTTATGTTGATTTTTAAACATTTTTTCTCTACCTTTAGGCCAAATGCTTAAGGTATTTTGCTTTCAAGATGGAACTTTTAAGCGCTCTGCAATCGTTTTATTTCACATCTTTCATAAAATGGAAAATAGGATAAGTTTGTGTTCTTAATCAATGTCAGTTGTTGCTTCTGACGTGTTACTTGGAATCATATTTATTTGAGGTTTGGCCAATTTGAACTGACCTGTATCTCCTGCCTTGTAAATGCCTTTGTCAGTCTGTATGAAGAGAGAGAACTCTTTGCTTGAGTAGTCAAGAGTTGTCGAGTTAGTGAACGTCAAGCCTCCTGCTCCCTCCACAGTCAGAGTGTATGAAGTTTTGGTAATAGATCCTGGGATCTGAACAAATAGAGATCATTCTTTTTTGTATATCATAATTACAGTATAATGCTTTGTAATGTATTGATACAAAATATAAACATAGGACATTTTATTCCTAAAGCTAGAAGATCAAGATTTAATTTTAGTTTGGAAATGCACGTACATGGGTAAAATATGTGTAGTTTGTTTGGATTTCTAACCATCATAACCAACCATACATCGCATGAGGACAGTAGGCCCTACATGTACATTACGCGGATCGGATACTTTGCTTCAATTAAACCTAAATTAATGTTTCATCAGGAGATTTGACCAGTTTTATGCAAAACTATAAAACTATGCACCCGTTCCATCACATAAAACAAATAATTAAGGAGCATTTTCAGTTCGTGGAGAAGGTACAAATTAACAATATCAGTAGATGAATGAAAATCTTACTCGTATGACTGTCATGTAAAGTGATGATTGGTTTCTATAAAAATGACCATGCTTACCTTCAAATGAAGCGTTCCTGGGTTACCTGAGAGGATACAAATCAATAGTTGTTACTTAGGTTTTCACTTCTTTACTTTAGTCCGTATTCAATGCAAAATATTGAAAATTTTTATGATATTCCATATGGTTTCCCCTTCTTTTTTTCCCATTTTCTGAGGGCTTTTTTTTTTTTTATTATTTACCCTGCTAGCCCTACTTCTCGTCCATAACTTTGTGCACATCTTCCTCATCCTCTTCTTTTCGTCGTTCTTATCTTCCAGCTCTTTTTTGTTCTTGTTCTTGTTCTTTTTCTTCTTCTTCTTCATCATCTCTTTTTTCTTTTTTCTATTTTTTTTCGTTTCTCCTCCACAATCTTCTTCCTTTTCACCCTTTCTATATTTTTTGTTTAACCCACTTTAAAGCACCCAGGTATTTACACATGCAGAGCTACTTGACACAATGAATTATCCTCTTACATCTCAGAATCTAATGACACTCCCACCAATTCCAGAGTTTCGCTTGAGTTTTAAAAATGTGGAAATTTAATAAAAATAAAAGGATTCAGGGGCAAGATGCTTTAAGAATTGATCATAATTCTAAGCAGCATTAATTTTAAAGAACAGAGTTGCTTCGCTCCCCTCCCCCCCCCCCCATCACCTACCAGCCTGGAAGGTCCCTTGAGCACTGGCAACAGGTGCGCTCCTGACTGATTGGTAAAAGATAGATTTGACGTCCTTGTGAATGGTAGCTGTGACGTCCACGTCTTGTGGAGCCTTCAGAATGTTCACACTCACTGTGAAGTCTGAATTCGGCCGCAATTGGGATGGTGACATCATCACATACGTTCCCGAGCTGGTTTAGTTAAATTTGATTCAAAGAAAAAGTGTTTTTGTAGCTAAGCAGGTTTGTTCCCCAAAAGATCAATGGAATTGAATTTTAGAAAGTTTGTATATTTCTACAGATGTTTTTTCTTTGCATAAAAGCAAACGAGAAAAATGATTGTAAACTTGTCAATTTTATTATTCTTGTTTTTTTTTTTAAATTCAATTTCAGAATGCCTGCAGCAGTTTTGCGTCCTTTTAATTTTCATCTGAAAGTTACATGCACTATCTTTTACAGACGATTCTTCGAGGGGTTTATAATTAAGTTTTTATGCAAACCTTCAAACCTCAGATCAGTTTTAGAATGAACGCTTTTCTCTTCAAAGGGAATTTTGACCTCTTCAAGTTCTTATTCCTTGAACGTTTACCTCACATTTGGGCCTCTGTGATTCCATCCTCTCTTTCATGTTTTGAAAAGATTTAACTTTAGTTAAGGGAATGTTGGCCTTTCTTTATCAAATAAGGGTGTACTTGCTTTTTAAACCCTTCACAAGACTTCATTTAACGGCCTGACACATGAAGGTGTACTCCACAACCTTCAAGACTTGCAACTTTTGATTATTTAATTTATAACAAACTTTACATATTATCTTTAATCTACTATCTGTAATATTAAAACAACAATAACTACCGTTTTTTTTGCATAACAAATTTCATACGACGTGTATAATCTATAACTTATAACTTTGAGACATGAAAATGGTGATTAGAAATTTTGATATACCCAAAAAAAAAAAAAAAAAAAATTCACAGCATTTGTCTTCATATTATTCTACTTACCTATAATTGCTGGCTTGCGTTATGCTGGTTGCTGTGGCAACCACCATAAGCAAAACTATCATCATCATTCAGGTGAGGCTGAAAAAAAATTATTGTTTAAAAAGAAATAAAATCTTTACATCTTTTTTTCTAAATGCACATTACTATAACTGTAAAATAAATTAGGCTTGTAGATACAATTTTTTCTCACTTACACGACAAAAAAAAAACAAAAAAAAAAAAACAAAAAAAACAAAAAAACAACAAAAAAAAAAAAACGGTTGATCGCCAAGGTTTTAGGCCTAATTATCGCAAGATCTCTATGTTGTTTACTTTTGTTCTTTTTCTTCATCATCAACAAACTTTAAATATATTTCGTAATTTGACTCATAATATACTAGAAATAGAGGCACCCACAGGCACTCCAATAAATGCGCCATGATATGACATCCAGAAAAAAAGAAGAAAAAAAAGGAAAAGGGAGTTCGGGGGTTGTTTCCTATGCATTTCATGATATTTATTTATGGTGTCTGCCTGATATAGATATCATTTATTTTGATACAGATGAAAATCCTTTGGTTAAACAAAAGATGATCAGTACTTCTGTAACTCAGAAGTCGCTGAGGAATGAACGACAATATTTCACACTGACATCAAGACGATCTAAAGAAGATATCTAAGACTGTCTTTTGAAAAATTGCCTTTTCACTTTGTGATATTAGATAATACAGTATTTCATGATTATAGAATTATCGGCAAGAAAATAATTAGAAGAATGTTTTATCAATTCCAGTTACAAAACAAGCTCACACGTGTTTTTACCTGTTAACTTGTGGGTTAGATGAGAGTGTTGTTATCTCTTAAGAGTCAAGTATGATAGCTACAGACCAAGATTTGATGCTGGTGACTTCACGACTTTCTTGATTCTTCAACGGTGTGCCGCTGACAGAATTAGTAACGTTGAATAGGAGGGTAATGCTCTTATATAGTCTACGATACTTATGACGTTGACTCAATGACACAAAAAACGTTTGCGGTATTTTTTTTTAACAATAATTCTAATACCATTTTTTCCTTTATAAAACCTGTTTGTTCTACAATCATTCATTTTCTTTGTTATTTCATTGCGGGTTGCATTTGAGCGTTCCCGGCTTTCTTCTCTCTGGATCTGTCTTACCATTTGTGATTTCAATTAGCCTGTTTAACTATCTCACTTTCTTTCTATTTATATGTCTACAGAGAGAGAGAGAGAGAGAGAGAGAGAGAGAGAGAGAGAGAGAGAGAGAGAGAGAGAGAGAGAGAGAGAGAAAGAGAGAGAGAGATAGAGAGAGAGAGAGTGAGAGAGAGCAACAAACAGACAGAAAGAGAGAATGAGAAAGAGTCACAGAGAGAAAAAAATAGACAAAAAGAGAAAAAGAGAAAGGCCAAAAAAAAAAGACTCAGAGATATACGAAGAAGAAGAAAAAAAGAAAAGAATCATAATATTATTATTATTATTAATATGTCTGTGCCTTTCTTACCATAATGTCCTGATTGCTTTATTCTACTGCTACTACGACTACTACTACTACTACTACTACTACTACTACTACTACTACTACTACTACTACTACTACTACTACTACTACTACTACTACTACTACTACTACTACTACTACTACTACTACTACTACTACTACTACTACTACTACTACTACTACTACTACTACTACTACTACTACTACTACTGCTACTACTACTACCACTGCTACTACTGCTACTACTGCTACTACTACTGCTACTACTACTACTACTACTGCTACTACTACTACTACTGCTACTACTACTCACTGCTACTACTACTACTACTGCTACCCGCTGCTGCTACTACTACTACTACTACTACTGCTACTGCTGCTGCTGCGGACTACTACCGTCACCACTACTGCACTACTGCTACTACTACTGCTGATTAATGCTAATGGGACTACAACTACTACTGCTACTACCACTACTCACTACTACTACTGCTACTAATACTGCTACTACTACTACTACTACTACTACTACTACTGCTACTTCTACCACGCTGCTACTACTGCTGCTGCTGCTACTACTACTACTACTACTACTGCTGCTGCTACTACTACTACTACTACTACCACTACTGCTACTTCTACTACTGCACTGGCTGCTACTGGTACTAGGCACCACTGCTACTACTGCTACTAGTACTACTGCTACTACTGCTACTACTACTACTACTGCTGCTACTACTACTACTACTACTACTACTACTACTACTACTACTACTACTACTACTACCACTACTACTACTACTACTACCACTACCCCTACTACTTTACTACTACTACTACTTCTACTACTACTACTACTACTACTACTACTACTACTACTACTACTACTACTACTACTACTACTACTACTACTTCTTAAAATGATTAGCTAAAACAACATAAAAAACAAAAATAATGATTGTTATCAAATGATTTAGTAGTTAACAACGAAAAAAAGGAAAAAATAACACACACACACACAAAAAAGAGTTGACACAAAGCTTAGTAACCCAAGCGGATAATGAAGAGGAAAAACGGGAAGAAAAAAAGAAAGAAAAATGAGAAAGCGATGGAGAAAAATAAAAAAAAAAGACGAGCTCAAATACAAACAGGCGGAAAGAATAAAACAGAGCAAAGAGTAAAGGAAAAGAAATAAATCGAAGGTGCTTAAACAATAGAAGTAACCGTGACAGCACAGAAATGTCTATAAAGACGCCTCCTGCGTATTTTTTTTCTAAATTATACTCAACGTACGCAGTAGATGTGTTTCCGTACTGCCGCCTTCAGACGCACTGTCTTATCGCACGGGATTCTTATAGTCGATGGGCTACTCAAGCAACCACTAACTTATCTATCAATGAACTGAAAAATAGGTAGATAAACTATAAAGTTTATTCTGCTACTACTATGGGGTCTCAACAGTTATTTTTCAGCATTGACTTTACTTTAACCGTGAAAAACGACATATGTTGAACTCTCCAGTTCAGATTTTACGTATGAGTAAGAAAAAAAATGGAAATTATTTTGATATGAAACATGTCAAAACCTCAAGACACGCTTACTATCACGTGTTAGATTCATGAATAACAGGAGTTAAATCTTCATTAAGACAGAGTCATTAGATTGCAATCTAATAAAATCTGAAAACCAGTCGTTAGTCTCTCTATATCTTTTTACGTGTTAACAAGGTGCAGAAATGTTTACACGAGTTAGGGGCATGTATACATTGTCCCCCAAAAATGGTCATAGAACAACATTAATTGAGATCTGATCTACAAAAAAAAGGAGTTTGATATAGACATATGGCCTGACGGGAGTCGGTCTTCATAACTTAAATTGATAAGATTTTATATTTTTTAGCCACACATTTCTCAGTTGAAATGTGAAAAAAAAATTACCTAAAAGCGGGCAGTTTTTTGGTATTGTATCCAACAAAGAAAATAATGAAAGAAAGTTTAGAGAAAAGTTTTAAAAGATTTTTTAACCCTATAGATACACTGGTTATGAAATTTGATAGAGCGGAAGCCGTGTTACCACTATAGTGTACTGAGTTTGTGATTGTAAATATACGAGGGCATATTGATAAGTTTTGCCTCCAAGTCCATAACTTTGGAAATAATGAAGACAAACAAATGATACTTACACCAAATGAAAGGTCATTTTATTTAGCACCAGATGACATATCATTTTTCAACATAATCACCGTCCCGTTCGATACAGAGCCGCCACCGACGGACGACCTGTTGGATGCCGTCAGCGAAGAAGTCAGCAGTCTTGTCTCTGCACCAAGAAAGAACAGCATTCTTCACATCTTCGTCTGTCTCGTAACGGTTGCCCTTGAGGTAATCCTTGAGTTTTGGAAAAAGGAAGAAATCGCTCGGAGCAAGATCTGGGCTATAAGGCGGGTGCGGTAATGTCCGGAGGCCTAAACGATCTAAAGCCGTGCGAGTTTCCAAACTTGTGTGAGGGCGAGCGTTGTCGTGATGGATGATGGTGCTTCTCACGATCTTTTGGGACAGTGAGGGTGTGGTTCACACAGAATTTTGGAACAAGGCAACACCGTGAATTCTACGAAATATGTGAACACACTGGAGAAACTGAAAGCGAGGTTGCGACGGGTAAGGAGTGAGAAAGTTTCCATCATCCATCACGACAACGCTCGCCCTCACACAAGTTTGGAAACTCGCACGGCTTTAGATCGTTTAGGCCTCCGGACATTACCGCACCCGCCTTATAGCCCAGATCTTGCTCCGAGCGATTTCTTCCTTTTTCCAAAACTCAAGGATTACCTCAAGGGCAACCGTTACGAGACAGACGAAGATGTGAAGAATGCTGTTCTTTCTTGGTGCAGAGACAAAACTGCTGACTTCTTCGCTGACGGCATCCAACAGGTCGTCCGTCGGTGGCGGCTCTGTATCGAACGGGACGGTGATTATGTTGAAAAATGATATGTCATCTGGTGCTAAATATAATGACCTTTCATTTGGTGTAAGTATCATTTGTTTGTCTTCATTATTTCCAAAGTTATGGACTTGGAGGCAAAACTTATCAATATGCCCTCGTATTAATTTAATTAATTAATCAAGCAGCAAAAGGGTCTGGAAATAGAAAAATCTAAAACTTTCGACACTCTTTTAATTCGTGATCTTTATTTTCTGGTCCTGATTTTTCTTTGCGTATCATCGATTTGTCTTCGAACATCAGTCAATATCATGATTCCAATCATACTTAGTGTAATGGGGTTTGATGTTTAAGAAAACACACTTTAGTAAAGACAAGATAAACATTATGCATAACAAATAACCACTAAGATTTTCTTCTAAGTCTCTTTCGCTGTCATTATCTCCCCTTTTCCTCTTGTATCTCTTATCCGCTATTTTTATATGGATCTCTAATTGTCTAAATGCTTATCTGTCTTTATCATAATTTTCTCTCATTTTCTCTCCCAGAGATCCTGAGATGTTTCTTTTTCTTTCTGTCTTGAAATCTTTCTGAAGGTAGACAGAAAGCTTTACACTTGTTTTGTTCTTATTTTTCTCTTATATATATGTTTATATTATTTCTTTCCTCATCTGTTTCGTTTTTCTCCTGTATTTCTCGTTGTCCCTCTGTACCTTTTTATCTTTTTCTGTGTCTGCCTGTACCTGTGTATCTGTCTACTTTATATTAATTATAAAATGAGATTATTGTCATCATCAGAGAAGCATAGGCTATGTAAACAAAGAGTAATGATAAGTTAAACAAAAGATTGCAACTTCAATTGAAAATCAAATATCTTTAGCGAAAGTAAATCTTTGGGAAATAAAAGAAAACAACATGATAACAATCAGAATAAAAGTAAATAAAAAATATGACGATTGCTATGACTGTCGAGTAAAGATTTGAAATGATGATGGTGAGGACTAATACGATATGGAAAGATAAGGAAATAAAAATGATAGCGATAGATAATAAGATTGTGATGATGATGATAAACTTGATGTGGATTTCAAATAATGATGGTACGGTGACAAAATAAATAAGAACAAGCTTTAACTGGTTTTGTTATAAGGACGCATTTTTTGAAACTGTTAGATGTTTTTTTTTTAAATATTATTTGGTTATCTTTCCTATCATGCCGTAGCATATTGTATGACAAGATAAGTTTGTGACAACGCTTTCTTTACCAACTTGGTTCGGACATGTGGAGCTTCTAGCTCAGTAAATTCAATAGATTAAAAAAAAAATATATTTTCTGCCCCTAAAAGTCACCGCAAAAGTATACTTATGAATATTTGCAAAAGAGTAAGCAATTTTTTTTGCTACTGCAGAAATCATGTGACATAAGAGTGTGAAAAAAAAACCCACATAGAAGGATTAGAGTATGAAAAGTACCAAAAGTATCTTGAAGATTGTTCGTAGTTCTGAAAGTTTTTTTTTCAAGAAAAGAACAGAAAGCTACAGCTGCAAAGAGATCTGTTCCATAGTAAATAGTTGTTTGATAACGTAGATCATAAAAATACTGACAGATTAGAAGTTGATAAGACTTTTTTTTGCTTCTTGATGGTAATATAATTCTTAAAGGAAAATGTATAATTACTTTTCAAGCCACGCAATATAAAGATTGATATATTTATCTCGTATTTCTTTATATTAAAGTCAGATAAGTTGAACTACACTGTGTGGATAAAATTGGGATTTTGATATGATTGATGCAAATTAACATTAGTTTTTTTAATTGCATTTTACCTAAAAAAATTCTTATAATGTTGCACATTGCATATGATAATTACACTATATTTTTTTTAAAAACATGCCATAGTTATGTAGGTGGACCAAAAATACTCTTCATTAATTACGAATATGAAGGCTTATGCAGCATTTAAACAAAAAAGCTTTAGTTGACAAAGCTATCTTGAACGAAAATGAAAGACATCATGCGAAAGTATGATTACTCGTATTAAAAAAATTAAACTAAAAAAAAACGGCATTAAAATTTATTCTTAACATACTCTCATCTGCACTAACCAACTGATGTCGATCTTGACAAGTTAAAAAAGAATAACAAAAGATTAGAATCTTATCGCGAGTAATTTTTAACTACCACTGAAAGGGCTAGACCATAAACATTAAATAATCAAATAATTTAAATTCATTATTCCATGTAAAAAAAAAAAAAATTGAATAATTCTGAGTTTCTTCCAAGTAACAAAGTTAAGCAATTTTATTTATTTTTAACTGCTTTTTGAATTAGACGTATGTTCCTTTGTTAAAAGCATTTCTCATTGACACACAAGGGTTGGATTTCTATATCATAATAATTCACAAAGTTTCGATAGAAAAGTTTATTATCGCACCATTAATCAAAATTTTAGTTCATTTTTTTTGTAACAGAATCAGACACATCACTATCGTAAGATTGCTTTACCAAGTCCCTTTAATTGAAAACATAATCGTTTTTGTTAAAAAAAATAATAACAGGGAGAACAAGTAAAGTGTAAAATTAAATAAAAATTAAGACGCACCTACTTAACCTATCCATTTCACTTCTTATGTACTATCGCTAATTCTAAGATATATTCGAATAGAAAACTAATTGAATGAAAAATTTATATGCTTTGGAAAAAAAATCAAAAGATTAAACATGAATTGAAAGACTTAGAACCCCCACCCACGTTTTCAAAAAAAGAAAAAAAAATCGCGCCTTTCATTTTGATCAATCTTTCAAATTCAAAAAACTTGTACCCTTGAGATTGAAAAAAAATTCTCTCTCTCTCTCTCTCTCTCTCTCTCTCTCTCTCTCTCTCTCTCTCTCTCTCTCTCTCTCTCGCTGTCTGTCTGTCTATCTCTGTGTTTCTCTTTGTTTGTCTCTCTGTCTCACTCTGTCTCTTTCCCTTCTACTCCTTATTTAAAACGTAGCACAAATTACCTTCGTCAAATTGTTAATTAAACCTGACTGTAACAACCAGTTTAGATGATAGAAATTGGTTTTGAAATTATATTTAAATCAATGTCATATAAAGAGTATTTTTGTGACACAGATGATGTTCAAACAATAACAGGGGCGCTGACATGTTTCCGTGAAATAAAATACTATTTACAATCAAAGGATTAAAATGCTTTCATTGTGCAGTTTACAAATGAACAGCAGTTCTATCCAGTGTCTGAACTCAGGAATAGTTCATTGCGATAAATTGACAAAAATTTATCACACATGCAATTACACACTTCAACGTTCAAAAAGAATTTTCTCCGAAATTGATTCTATTCTATTTGAAGAAAGTATATTTGTATCCTGGACAAAAATTTTTTCTGGAACTTCTGGCTCCTATGATAATTTATCCTTCTTTATGTTTCAATCTTTATGAAAATTCTCAGCAACTCAAGAACATTATTGATTACGAGGTATACAGTAAAATAATCCATACATACCATTAAGTTACTGTAAAGTAAATTCAAGCCATGTTGTACATTTATATGTGATTCTTAACCGACCACTAAGTTTGAAAAGTGCATAAAATCCTTAGCTATTTTATAAGTCAACCTCAGCAGATACTTAAAATCAGAGAAATTCCTTAAAAACATAGAAGGAATCACGGCTATCTTGTGAAATCATCCTAACTTTATTTTGTGATGATTTGTATGATATTCTATGAACACTTCATTTCACCTTTTTGCTACAAGTGGATGAACCCTGTATTCAGAAATTTTTTTTTCAAAATATCGTGCTCATTGATAGCAGTTTATGTAGTGCTTGTCTAGTTCATATAATCGTGTACAATACAGTAGATAAATTTTTGAAGCTATTAATTGTGTGAACTTTTAATCTAATTCATAAATTAAAAAAAAATCCTGATGTTTCTATAGTTTAAAAATTCTATGCCTCAATGGGTTATAACTTATAGTATAGGTGCTGTGAATCTATTTCATTCGTTTTATGTTGTGATGTTTTCCCTTTTTTTCCTTTTTCAATCTATTATTCAACAGCAAAATATTCTACTGATATGTAGGAGGATTTGTGTTTGAGTCCTAGGTGGCTCATCATTCTGGTGGTCGAGTCAGATCTCATCAAACCTTGTCGGTAACCACCGCCTCCGTCTAAGATTCTACGTTTAAGAAACTTAGGAAACGCAGAAATAATCGAACCCCCCCCCCCCACAAAACTAACAACTATTTCCTGATTATTATTTTTTGAGTTATCAAACAGGTTTTGGTTGCTACTTTGCAGCACAACCCAAGGGCGGTAGATTGACTCATTCCTATAAATATCAGTAAGATTGGATAATGAAACGAAAAATGTATGAGCATATTGATTAGAAAAACAGAGATGGTATCAACAGAAGATGAAAGACACCATGGAATCCTCTATCACAAAACAAACGATAAAAAACACATTTTACGAATTGGGTTGCATTGAAGAGAAAAAAAACAACAACTGAAAAAGCAATCTTCGAAAAAGAGGTGCTGGACTGATCGATATTTACAATTTATTTATATATATGTCCAGCCATACAATACACCGTATATCCTACTAACTAGACAAGAGATTCCAACCAGCTATGCAACGCTTGCAAAGAAAGAAGCAAAGTTGATACAGTAAATCAACTGAGCAGAAGGAGGGCAGCTGGGTCCAATGAGATACTTCCAAAAGTTCTCAAAGCCAATTCCTTAGAAACAGCCGTTGCATCTCTTATTCAACAAAGCATTGAGTGATAAGAAGACAGCTTTTTGATAAATGGTTAGGTGGCTGCCGTTATCTCAGCAAATGAATGAAAAAGAAGAAGAAGAAGAAGAAGAAGAAGAAGAAGGAGCAGCAGCAGTATAAGTAGTAGTAGTAGCAGCAGCAGCAGCAGCAGCAGCAGTAGTAGTAGTAGTAGTAGTAGTAGTAGTAGTAGTAGTAGTAGTAAGAAGAAGAAGAAGAAGAAGAAGAAGAAGAAGAGGAGGAGGAGGAGGAGGAGGAGGAGGAGAAGAAGAAGAAGAAGAAGAAGAAGAAGAAGAAGAAGAAGAAGAAGAAGAAGAAGAAGAAGAAGAAGAAGAAGAAGAAGAAGAAGAAGAAGAAGAAGAAGAAGAAGAAGAAGAGGAGGAGGAGGAGGAGGAGGAGGAGGAGGAGGAGAAGAAGAAGAAGAAGAAGAAGAAGAAGAAGAAGAAGAAGAAGAAGAAGAAGAAGAAGAAGAAGAAGAAGAAGAAGAAGAAGAAGAAGAAGAAGAAGAAGAAGAAGAAGAAGAAGAAGAAGAAGAAGAAGAAGAAGAAGAAGAAGAAGAAGAAGAAGAAGGAGAAGGAGGAGAAGAAGAAGAAGAAGAAGAAGAAGAAGAAGAAGAAGAAGAAGAAGAAGAAGAAGAAGAAGAAGAAGAAGAAGAAGAAGAAGAAGAAGAAGAAGAAGAAGAGTAGAGGAGGAAGAGGAACAACAACAACAACAACAACAACAAGAAATGCATCAACGAACCAATGACAATAACAACAAGAAGAATATGTTTAAATAGGAGAAGGGAAAGAACAAGAAGAGAAGAGGATGATGATGATGATGATGGTGATGAACAAGAATAAGAAGGGAAGAGAATGATGATGATGGTGATGATGATGATGATGATGATGATGATGATGATGATGATGATGATGAACAAGAACAAGAACAAGAAGAACAGGAAGACGATGATGAAGAAAAAGAATAAGAAGAAGAAAACAAAGATAACCAAAACAACAACAAAAAAAGGACAAGAAGAACAAGGGAAAAAAAACGAAGAAGGAGAGTGAGTAGAAGCAGAAGAAGAGGAAGGAGAAGAAGACAAAGAAGAAGAACAATAAAAGCAATACCCCCCTCCCCCCGAAAAAAACGAACAATATGAAGAAGGAGAAGAAGAAGAAGAGAAAGAAGAAGAAGAAAAAAAAAGTGTGTTGCACCTGTATGTCTTGCGTTGAGTTTCTAATCCAAGATATATGATTTTTTAAGTGACAGTTTTCAAAAGCTACAACGTTAACAAATTGATAATATATTGTACTTTTTAAATTAAAAAACAAAACCTATCAGTCACCTTTTCCGTGTGTCCATCCGAGGCCTTGCTCAACAGAATAAAATAAATCCTTAACCTTCTTATTATTTAGCGGTGAAAAATTGTCAACGTAAAGCTTCATGATTTCATAGCTATTTTAATTTTTTTGTTATTGTTCCGAGAAATGAATTGCTAAAAAAACCCCAACAAAACAAACAAACTATATCTCGTCTTAGGCCTATTTATGAAAACATTTTGTATTTTCTTCTGGGTGTAAACCTAGACAATCAATCATACATTCAATTCCAAAATAAAATTCAAAAAGTATGTGCAGAATTTTCGTAAAACCTAGTTTAGGACGCCCTTTTCACTTCTTGCAACAACCCGTTTTCAATGCAGCAGTATGTCCTGGATCCAAACATAGTTTTTTTTTCGTTCTGAAAGCCTGTCACAAAAACTTGATACCTTCATTTATTGAAATAAAATATCTTAGAGACTTAGTAAAGATATTGAAATCCGACCATGAATAAGTGTTTAAAATATAGACAATACTTGAGTGCTTGTTTCTGTAGAACTTCTAGTGCGTTTTTTTTTAATATAATGAGAAAAGTAATTAACATCATATGAGAAAATAGCTGTCATACTGATATCTTGCAGGCTGAAGATTGTATAAAAATGTGGAAAAGTTAAATGAAATGTCTTTCTGAAGGACATAAAATTGAGCCTACGAGAAGTCTTTGTATCTAGGACGAAGCTGTTGCTGTAACCACTAAGTTACTGCACTCAATGTACCGGCGCCACATAAAATTGTTATGATAATTACAATACGGCTTCGAATTGTTATTTTAAAACTCGGTCCTTTTACGTGACTGGTGGCCTTGAAACAAGACTGAGTATTGTATGAAAATTAATATTAAGACAAGTAAACAACTTATTCTATACAGTTTAAAAAATACGCCTTAGCCTCTCTTAGTCAAAAATAAGCTGCCGTGTGAAATGTTATTGCAGAAATAGAGACTTAGTATACTCGTGCTAAGTCAATGGCAATGTAATATCAGCATAAAATAGTTTACGTTAGTATTTTAGTTCAAGTTCTCTTGTCAGACAAAACCGCTAATGAAAAATTTGTCTCGCATGTTTTAAACTATTTTTTTTCTCTGAAGACTCATTATGATAGTGATTTTACTTAAAAATAGACACATGTACTGTCGGGGACTTTAAAAATTTATACTTTGTGCTTCAATCGCTTTCACACTAATATTTCTTCTTTGTTTCGTTTTTGGTGTCATTTCACATACCTTATTAATTTCTGCATTGTTGTGAAAAATAATATGGAAAGGCTCTTTGTTATCCTTCAGAGTAGCCATTTCTCTCAACCCACACTAACAATATTATATTTTTCAGCAATTAAAAAAAAACAAGAACATTCGAAAAGCACTACAAATTTAAACTTAAGCCATTTTTTTCACATTTCAAGTGAGCATCCTTTAAATGTAACAAGACGTCTCCGGAGAGGACTGCAATAAACTTGATTATCAAGTTTGCCATGAAAACAAAAGTTAGAGAGAAAACATGCATACAAAGGAAAACGAAGCAAATAGATATTGGCATTCACTTTATTTAAATTCTGCAACCTACAAGTGAAGAGAAAAAGAAGAAAAAAAGATTTTCTTTACTTGAAAAATATAAAGGGTTAATTGTTTTTTTAAATCAGTACCAAACATTCGTTTATTAGTATAGAAAAAAAATTTGACTAAAACATCACTATGCAATACATTTCAATTTAAGCTACATGTAATATGAAATTGGTAAGGAAAACTATTATCATACGATGTGTCCAGACTACATGTATTTAGTCTTGTACGATAACATACGCGTGTTCTTGGGCAATGTGTGATTTTTCATTGTGAATGCTCTATTTGAGTATTATTTTAGCTCCAGTCCAAAATATTGATAATTAATTCTCGAATGTTTTCTATAACTGGTTAAAATTCACCAAATAGGTTCTACATAAAACTTACTAAAAGTTGCTGAATTCCTTATTATGCTCTGTTTTTTACAAACAGTTCTCACATTCAGGGCAAACCTCACAAAGAGACGATTCTTTCAGTACCTTGGACTCGTAGAACTGAGTTACTTGGTTACCTGTTTAAAATTTTAGGACGAAAAAATAAATTGAAATTCAATTGATTTAGAATTCATAAAGGTAGTTAAAGAGGACCCATTTGCATAATGATCCTCTTGATATCTTTCCCAGACAAGTGTGGTTTGTAAAAATTGAATTTTTGTACGTTAGCCTGATATTTTTTTCGGGAGAAAGTGGAAAGAAGATAGGGGAGGGGAGCGGATTTAAAGCCTTCTATTGACTTCTTATTTTGTTTTCCTTTGTCAGCAACTTATTTCATATTATGGTTCTCGTTATTCTCAGAACTAAAATAGTTTGGATAGGTGTGTCATAGTGTTGATTTAATTTTACACTTTGTTTTTCCATTTTTGTTGATAGTGCATTTTTTTTCTTCTTACAGCAAATGATTACGTTTTCAAGCAAATGGATTTGGTGAGTTTAAGCATATGTATATGAATATTTTTTTGATGAAATAATGAAGCAAACATTTTATTTTTACTTTGAAAACAAAACATTCAAGCTTAGTGTTATAATGAGTTAAACAATCCATCCTACCGGCTATAGATGATCGTTTTATCATACCATACAATAATTTTCAAAATTATCAATTTGTTAAATGTTAAAGATATAATATCCAAATCTTGTTGATCAATGACAAATGCACTAAGTACAAGAAACTGACTTTCTCAGTACAAAGTAAAAATATAACATTGATTCTCCATGTTTTGTGGAAAATGTCACATTTCTTTATATTTTACTTGGAACTGAGTTATGTTCTTAAACTTACACAAGAAGTGAGATATGAGTATTTTTAACATATATCTTATTTCAGGAATTAAAAAAAAAAACTAGTCTGAAATAAGGATAAAGTCCTATAAAGGGGAGTTAAGCTAAATTAAAATTCATTTTGGACTCTTTGTGATGGCATGCTAGGCTTAAATTAAACCACAGAAGTTGAACTCTTAAGTTCCTTCAAATTCAATGGCTTTTTAATAGAAAGAGAAATATTGTGTCAAATTGGATTAATGTAAGTACTGTGAGTCTTCATAACCTAAATAATATCTTCGTCTTCCAGCTCTCGAATATAGACTGATTAAAGTACGAAATGCATTACTTTAAGGAGTGCTAGATTGCTCCTTGGAAAGAGCGTTGAGTCCAAAAACTAAGTCTGATCATAGGTTGAGGACAACTGCGTTGAAGTCGGACCCAATCTAAGCAGCCGAATCCTAGGCTTGATGAGTAACTCAAGGGCATTAAACTAAGCAAAAGTTTTTACTGACCAGGCTCATAATAGTCATAGACTCGAATGGCTGTTGGCTGATACTTAGCAACCATACCAGTTCTGTAAGCACGGAATGTCAGGCAAACATCAGACTTTCCGATCTAAACAATGGAAATTATAAAGCAT
>JAWDGP010005444.1:0-12500 GCA_033675545.1 Elysia crispata | reverse complement strand
GCCTGACCCTGAAAGATAGACATGAACAAAATGGCGCAGCCAGTAATGTATATCATAAATGAAACATCAAAGGTTTGGAAGGATAAATAACCTGCTTTTGTTGATAAAAAATATTTTACGAATTAGATTACTTTTAAACATCCTTTTTTTTTTTGGGGGGGGGGGGGATGCATGTTCCACTTAATATTTCACACACATAGATTTTTTCGATTAGATGTGAAGAAGTCAGTGAATTTTCTTGTAGATAAAATAGAACTGATCAGATCGCAGCATTTTGACCTGTTTGTCATTATCAGAGATTGAAATCAATATTTGGATAAAAATATTAATAAGGTTGAAGAATTTGATTGTGTAATAAAATGTTGACAATATTTAACAAACAAAAGGTATTAAAATCGAAAACAGTAAATTCTCTGGAAAAACTGGCCATGAAGTCTGTTACACATTACAATCACGATACATACATAAATACAGATGTCTCAAATGAGAAGGAAACAATGACAATCAATGACAAATACAAAAACTCGATGAAAAAAAAGAATATTTCATAGAACAGAGAAAAATTTGTAACTGGTTGTTTTACAAAGAGACCAATCACTAATATGCTTTACCAACAGGAGCAGCTATTGAAAGCTACGCGTCACTCTATCATACTAATGAGATATGTTACTGTATTTAAGTGAGTGGACTAACAAAATGAGTATAAAGAATCTATCGAATTCGACATCTTATCTTTGCGAGCCAGTACACGAACCCAAGACTTTTTGACCTGAGATCCGAATGTATATCATTGAGCCATGACTCTACACATCGAAAAATCTTTTATTTATTGAAAATAATTTCTTCAAGAAATGAGTGATACTCATAATATATTGCACTCATTTCAAGACATTATTTTTGATTGACAAAAGTTTGAATACACTTTGGACATTGACCTTGCTGAGAGAAGCCTACAAATTGTTTCAAGCTCGTACTTAAGTATTGGTACAGAATCCTCTCTTTATGTCATCCCCATTAAGTACATTAATTTTAAATGGGTGTCGCCTGAAAAAAAGATAACGAGCCCCTAATACAAGATAACGAGCGCCCCCTCCCTCCCCCTTACCTGCATTTTCTTGTCCAAAACTTTGCCGGGCTCGGGGAAGCTTCCGTCAGCTGCCTGTTGTCTGATCATCCAGTTGATAGCCCGCCACATGATGTCTTTGTCCACAAAGATATGGGACTTGGCCTGGTGGAACACTCGCATCACAAACGCTGTTAACCTGAGTTGGCAAAATTCGTTTTTTTTTTCAATCAAGAAGAAAGCAAGCGAAGTTTTTTGTCGTATACATGTATATAGGTCCGCAATGATGATAATTTTTATTTTCCTGTTTCCTACTGGACCTCTCTCTCGCTCACCTCCCAAACCTCAATTTCGATTTTTCTATGTGGTATTCATATCCCTCTCCCTCCATCCCTCCCTCTCTCTATCTCTTTCTCTCTTTCTTTAAGTATATTTTTCAGACTATGAGCTTGTGGCATTTGGACTATTAAATCTTGGACAATAATAAAGACTAATCCGTGATTAGGGGATCATAAACCCTGTTTCATTTTTAAACAGATAGTTTTTCGACAGCTACCTGAAAAAGTTCGTGTCCCCCTAACAAACTCACCAAAAAAAGATTTAAGAATATTGTCGCTTGAAGCAGACAGAATTCTAGCTTCACTCAGTCTAGAGCAATTTCAGCGAATCAACTAGGGTGAACACATTTTGTTGGTATTACAGACGATTTGGGTCGAAAGCACAACGCTGTGACCGCCCCTGCAAACACTATTCAAGTTTTACATATAATCAAAGGCAGAGAAACGCCAAAGCGCTACATTGTGCCGTTTCAACTTCAGAGAACCACAGCTTTTTGTTACAGACAGCATTTCTAAAAGGTGCTTTCTAGTTGACACAAGAGCTCAAGTTTCTGTTACTCCAGCGTCTAAACTAAACAGAGAACCACCTTTACAAACTGCCGATGTTTCTATCATAACTACTTACGATACTCACGTCGTTTGTCTTCGTTATAGTTAACGCAATTTCCAAGCTCGGCTCATCGCAGCAGATGTCAGCTGCCCGCTCCATGGCGCTGATGTTTTACGAACACACAGCTTGCTTGTCGACATGAGGAACCGTCGCCTAATAGAAGCAGACACATTTTCAGGAATTCCCTGCTTTGTCAGTGCAGTTACACCAACCAACCTTGCGCTTGTCGAGCCTTCAAGTAATTATGAATTCTCGGATCTACTGAAACCAACATTTTCAACTGCGGAGGTTAAACACAGTGTACACCACTTCATCCCAACTAAAGACCGCCCGAGCTCGTCTGCTTGCTCCAGACAAGTTAGCAATGGCCAAAAAGGAGTTTTCTGAGATGGAAAAGATAGGCATTATTTGGAAATCAAGCAGCCCTTACTCATCTCCTCTCCATATGGTATCCAAATCAAACGGCGGCTGGCGCCCATGCGGCGACTACAGAAAATTAAACTATGTCACCGCGCCAGATCGGTACCCCATTCCCCATATCCATGACTTCTCAGCCCGCCTGAAAGGAAAGACCATCTTCTCGAAAATCGACCTATTTCGGGGCTGTCACCAGATTCCAGTCGCCCCTGAAGACATTCCTAAGGTAGCAGTGATCATTCCGTTTGACTGTGAGAATTCTTGCAGATATCTTTCGGCTTAAAAAGTGCTGCCCAAATGTTTCAAATACTTATGGATTCTGTCCTTCAGAACGTTGATTCAACTTTAGTTTATCTTGATGACATCCTCATCGCAAGTTCGGCAGAAAAAGAACATCTGGATGACTTAAAAGCTGTGTTTAGACGTTCGACAGATCATGGACTTGTAATTCGCCTTGAAAAATGTCTTTTCGTTGTATCTTCCCTAGAATTCTTGGCGCACCAAGTATCAAAGAAAGGATCTAGTCCAACACAAGCCAAGGTTAAAGTCATCCAAACATTCCCTTAACCATCAACTGTGAAAGGACTGCAAGAGTTTTTAAGTATAATTAACTTTTACCACCGTTTTTTGCCTCACATTGCTGCCACCCTTAGTCCTCTTTACAGGGCACTAAAGCCATCCAAGCCTCGACAAGAGCTAGTGTGATCACAAGAGACGAAACAGGCTTTCCTAAACGGTAAAACTGCTTTGGCTAATACAGCAATGCTGCTTCAGACTTGCACTGGCTGCCTTTTAGCTCTTACTTCTTTAGCCTTTTTCAACCAACCACGAAAAGCAGAAACAAAATACAGTCCTTTCGATGGAGAATTACTTGGAGTATTGGCATTTCATCACTTCCGTTTCGTGCTTTAAGAACGGAATTTCACCATTTACACAGACCATAACCCATTAGGGCACGCTTTAGCAAAAGCAACAGAACTATGGTCAGCACGATAAAAAATACATCTCTCTGCTATTTCCGACTTCAGCACCAACATAGCACATGTCTCTGATAAAAGCAACATTGTTGCCGACTGTCTGTCTCTTTCCTGAACAACCAACGCAGTTTCCTTAGGCATAGATTACACAACAGTGGCTAGAGCCCGAGCTGCTAGTATTGACGTACAAGATTACAAGACAGCCTCCACTTGCCTAGAGATTACCAATACAAGATTGAACGAGCAAGACCAGATCTTGTGTGTGACCTTTCAACAGGCCGTCCACGTCCGATTGTACTTCCTGATTTCAGACGCACAGTGTTCGACGTTGTCCACAATCTCTCACATCCAGGAGTCAAAGCCACAGTCAAAATGGTCTCGGACAAATTTGTTTGGCACGGGATGCGGAAGAAGGTCAGTAGGTGGATAAAAGAATGACAGCATTGCCAAAGTTCAAAAGCACGAAAATACACAAAAGCTCTACTAGAACATTTCTCTGGACCTAAGAACTTCTAGCTTCACATATCTCCTGACGATTAACGACCGTAACACACGCTGGCCAGAAGCTTTTCCTCAACGAGGCATTACAACACCCGAGTGTGTGCATGCTCTCATTACTGGCTGGATTGCTCGTTTCGGTGTCCGTGGAGATATTTCGTCAGATCGCGGGTCATAGTTCACATCATCGTTATGGAGTGAGATAGCGGCTCGCCTCGGAGTCAAGCTTCACCATAAATCTGCTTATCATCCTCAGGCAAATAGCATGATCGAACCTTTCCATCGAACTCTCAAGACTGTCCTAAAAGCCCGTCTCACCGGTCCAAATATGGTAGAATAACTACCTTGGGTACTTCTCGGGCACAGAAGAGGTTATTCCTCAGCAGAGATTGTTTACGGTGAACCTTTGACAATCCCAGGGGAAGTAACTCCACCTGAATCTACAAAATCTATGAATGACTTACTGCTGCATTTCAGGTTGAACATCCCGCTTCATGCACCTCGTCCAGCCTCCCATCACACTTCTGCTGTCCCCATCTTTGTCAGCTGCAAAGCATGTATACATATACGTGCGACGAGATGGCACTAAAGGTCCGCTAAAGAGGCCTTATTCGGGTCCTTACGCAGTTCTGACTCCAGGGAACAAAATTTTTCTCATAGACATTGGCGGTCGCGCTGAAAGTACCTCAGTAGATCGCATTAAGCCAGCGATCCATTTCAACCAGTCATACTGTACAGTATAGTACATTCAAACTCACCACATGCTTCCAGAGGAATCTCGATTTCCAAATGCACTAAAAGAACCATCTTTGTGCTTGAAAGTCAGTTCACGCTGAAACCCTGGTATGCGAAGAGTATCACCACATTAAAGGAAATTGGAGTTAATGTAAACAACAGATGTGAACTTACGATTAACTGCGATATAAAAGCAAATCATGAAGAGATGTTTCTTCTAAGGTAAACTGTGCTAATTAGGGTGATTGAAAGAAATAACATTTTTGTAGCCAGTCTGTTTATAGGAACAAAAAAATTAAGATCAATGTTTCTTTAGTGCAGTTCCATCCGATAACACTTTGTTAAATCGATATATTTTCAACAATTGCTTTACCAGTTAGGTAATCATATTTTTTAAAATATGTTACAGAACAAGAAAAAAGACTTATGAAACCTTTTCAGTCCCAAATTACAAAGCACCTAAAGGGTGGAAAATACATAAGTGTGGAAAAGCTTTGCCAGTTTTGGTACCAATCTTTCTTACCTGTCATTCTACTTATCAAGTTGATTCCACTCGATATGGCAGCAGCCGAAGGTAGTAGGAAACACAAAACAGACACATAGCCATGTTTTACTTACTGTAATATAGTATTTACAGTAACTGTTTTTGGTGACCTGGTGTAATGTCAGTTATGTTGAGGAGGCTCATTTGCCTCTTATCTGAAAAGGTATCGTTTAAGAGCGCTAAAAATATAAACGCCTAAAATATATTTATCTGATAAATTCCCTTGCCTGTTCAGTCAGAATAAAATGTTTCTCACCGTTTTCCATAAAACCCAAAGCCTTCGACTCAATATCTGGGGTCAACTGATGGACGGACTTGAGGTAATCAGTGACATAGACATCCGGGGCAAGACCAAGCATTGTCTGCTCTCCACAGCCAGTAGGCATGCTTAAGAGTGAGTCAAGACCAGCAATAGTTGGACCCATTAGATCGCCTTAAAGTACAAAAGTATATAAAAATATATAAACATTTGTTTTTGTTTCAGAATATGCAGTCTCTCACTAAAACTAGATCTATTTATCATTTGCAAAAGAGTATAATTTTGTAGCACAGTTTATAAAAACAAATGCATTGTATCAAAAAAGGTATACAAGATGTACCTTTCAAACGGCTCAATAATTTTAGAAAAAATTCACTTAAAACGAATCTGTAGTTTGCGGATACAAAAAAACTGCACATGCCAATTTAATAGAACCGTTGTGTATTTTTGTAAAAAAGTTCAATGTTACCCACCAACAGCGGAAACTCTGACCAGTTCTGATCCTGCCACAGTCGTGGCTGGCAAGGTTAAGTTCACGGTCTTTGTGAAACTCGTTCGGCCCTCCGCCAGGTCAATGAGAACAGGGACATTGTATTCCTTAGGGACACCTTCAGCCTGGATTAATATTCGAACAAGATCAGTGAGAGAAAAAAAAGTAATAATAAAAAATTCAGGAGTATGTTGGCTGTCTGTTCATTGAGAGCAAGGACATTGTAATCTAATAACAAAATCGGCCTGGTTTGTGTCGAACAATATAACAGAGAGAGAGAAAAGAGAAAGAGAGAGAGAGAGAAAGAGAGAGAGAGAGAGAGAGAGAGAGAGAGAGAGGGAGGGAGGGGGAGGGAGTGGGAGAGAGAGAAGAGGGAGGGGGAGGGAGGGAGAGAGAGAGAGGGAGGGAGTGGGAGAGAGAGAGAGGGAGGGGGAGGGAGTGGGAGAGAGAGAAGAGAGAGAGAGGGAGGGGGAGGGAGTGGGAGAGAGAGAAGAGACAGATAGAGAGAGAGAGAAGAGAGAGAGTGAGGGGGAGAGAGAGACAAAGAGAGAGAGAGAGAGGGAGAGAGAGGGAAGTGGAGGGAGTGGGAGAGAGAGAAGAGAGAGAGACGAGGGGGAGAGAGAGAGGGAGGGGGAGGGAGTGGGAGAGAGAGAAGAGAGAGAGAGAGGGAGGGGGAGGGAGTGGGAGAGAGAGAAGAGACAGATAGAGAGAGAGAGGGAGAGAGAGGGAGGGAGGGAGAGAGAGAGAGAGAGAGAGAGAGAGAGAGAGAGAGAGAGAGAGAGAGAGAGAGAGAGAGAGAGAGAAGACATTTGCCTGCATCAATGTAAGACAAGCTGATAACTTGAAAATTGTTGGAAAACACACCTGATGTACACCTATTGTTGCAAATGATTTCTCGGCTTCATGTCTCAAAACATTATTCATACAAACCACTACACTAAACAAAGTCGCAGACTAAAACAAAAAGGGGAAAAAAGAGAAGCCTTGAGTTCACATTTCTTTTATTAGCACAGTGACTTAATATTTTAACTTAGTTAAATCACATATATTTCTGAGGGACTTTCATAAAATAAAGTTAGTAGTACCTTAAAAGACTAGAAAAGCAAAACAAGATTTACTGTCCCCTTATAGGTTTCGCACTGTCCATAGACAAAATTCAATCAATCAACATCTTGTGTAAGTCCGAAAATCCTTACCTCCACTAATAACTGTCTTCTGACAGCATCGGCTGCAATGGTGGTCTGAGCCTTCACCTCCAGGTTGATGCGACCTACCTGTGACGGTATGATAGGGAAGTACACAGACTTGGCATCTCCGGCCACAACCTATTTTCAAAACATAAAGGGATCAAAATTATAGATGATTTACAGCTACCCAACAAGTGAAATATAGAGACAAACAATCCAATTTGATCCATCCAAAATAATATTCTTCTAAACTTTTAGAGTTTGTAATGGATGTTTACCATAATTTATTTTCTGTCCTCTTTAAAGTAATTTGATTCAATAAGATATGAGTACGATCATATTGTTTTTCATATCTAGCAGAACTATAGTTTCAGAAGTTTCTCAGGTATTCTTCTGATATTCTGATTCACAGCCTTAACAACATTTTTTCAATCGAAATATTGGAAGTTTTTAGTCTCCCGTACCACAAACAATCGCAATGTTTTACATTATGCCCATATTGATAATAATAATATTTCGCTTATGCATTTTCACTGTAAGCCCTTGTCTCTGAGCGATATAATATTTTTTGCGATCTATTGTTCCTAATGTTCATTTAAAAAACTTAGCCGTCTAAAATTTTTATTGAAAGCAAATCAAGGAATTGAATCTTTACCATAACATCTTGAAAAACTTCCTCTTGACTATATGTTTCCAGGCCGTTATCGTCAATGAAAATGTTGAGGAAGTCAGCAGACATAGCTAGGGTTACTCGAACCTATCATGGTAAAAAAAAAAAAAACACAACAGTGTACCATTGAAAAAGCGAAAAACATAGCTGACCAGGGAAAACAGAAAAAAGAAAGTAGAAAGTGGTGCATGGAATGGAGTACGATTTTAAACGAGACTTGCTTCAAACATCAATCACTCTTTATAGCTATTATTTTCATGTGTTTCGGAGAGTCAGTGCCCCTCAGGCTGTAACATCCACCCTAATATATGCATGGCCCTTCTTTGAGGATTCGGACTCCACTTTGTCCGGAAGTGAATTTGGCTTACTTTCCAATGTAAAAATTCTATATAAAAAAGCATAACATCATGGGTGTGTCATGGACCAAACAAATAAAAAAGTAATAATGCATTCTATAAGAAGGTATTGCACACAGATCATGCAAAACTCCAATGTAACTATTAAATATTGATTTTGACTTTTGAAACTTAAAATATAACGTTTCAAAAAGATGACACATATTTGCTTATTCGCCGCAAAATGACCTTTCCCACGCTCAACCCAAAACTAAAAGAAGCCCGGAGATCTATCTGGGTCGGACATTTATGTATAACTTAAATTATCATGCTATCTGAACAATGCATATATTCAAAGATGTATCAATAAGGTATTGATTACTACTAACTTTGTCATACAACAAGAATAAAGAGTGCCAATCATGTACAGTTTTTTTAAATTACAGAGACATGATACAACAGGTTGTTAGTGTATTAGACCTGCGATCCGGCATTTTTGGATTTTGAAGCTGTTAATCCCCATTGCAACAGCTAATATTGCAGGACTTGGAAGGAAGACGATTAAATTTAAATATTGAACATCTATGGATGAAATACAGTTATAAGTGTATTGCATGCGAAGGGAAATTATGAAAGTAACATTTTTTTTACCGTGACGTTTTGCTGGAGATAATTGAAGACATTTGCCTGCAAGGCCAGTTGCTCGCCACGAGTCACAGAGTAAGGCAGATTCAAACTTACGAAGAATGATTTGAACACTGTCAGCTGGTGAAACACAAAATATAAGATGAACAGTTGTACTTTAAGATGATTGAGCACAAATTGTCTTATTTGCAGAACAAAATAATTTGCCCATTTACGTTTCAGATAAAAAAAAAATCACATTTTTACCTGCTAATATAGTAATAAAGTGCGTATTTAAAACTATATATTCAAATTTTACGGATTAGAAATCTGCAAATGTTTGGCTGTGAAGAAAAGTAGTGGAATTCCCAAAAATGCCAAGCAACAGCACCTCTGATTTCTGGGCTTCAAAATTAACAGATTTCACCTTTTGTAGTCAAATCATTTTTATTCCGAAAAGAAATAAGAATATTAACAATAACATGCTGGCGTCCTAGTCCGTAGTACTTCGGAACTTAAAGAACCCTTTGTATTCTAAGGGACATTAACCGCTTATTAAAGCTGTTATACCTTGGCTTGGGTTGGAGCTATTCCGAAACCGGACACCTGGTTGGTGGCAAAAGCACTCAGCTAACCCAGGACGTGAGTAGTGTCGGGAATATTGGCTGTGGTGGTGAAGCTGCGAAACACATGGTTGCTCCTGCGATAGAGTGGCTTGATTATTTCCCAGGCGTTTTTTTTCTTTAGTGTTACAAAATTCCCATCAGTTTTCCCGTTATTTTAAAGCTAATTAAAACTCAAGGCTCTTGAGCAGAGATTGCATTATCATAAGTTGCTCCCTAAACAGCGATGGAAGATGAGATGATAAATTTACACAATTCGAAGTTACAACCAATTCGAGGCTATTGATGAAAACAAAATGGGCGTTGCCTCAGTTTTTTTAAAAAATAAAACGATAGGTATTATTTCTTTATAACTTAAAGGCTCAAAGCAGCGAAAAGAACGCTTTCATTATTCGAAAGGAAGAAATAAATTTACATGGGACATAATTGCGATATTTTAAACTGTTGTTTTTTTATATATCCAGAAAAAGGTTCACAACGATGATCTATGATGATTAAACATTTAAGCTTATATGCGTGATCAAATGTTGTCAAATAAAAGCACAACATATTAACATGTCCATTTATAAGGCCCAATTACAAAATGAAAAATTGAAAAGAGCTTTCATAGTAAAGATTAAAATTAGTGATGAAAGAAGCAAAAGTGTAAAACTAGAAGCATTAAGAGAGCAGACTTTAGTAAATAGTAGGCGTTAAGTAAATACAATCTTTTGTCAGATTGTTAAAAGCAATGCTAACGCGCACGAATTGTCACTAATAGAAAATATAAAAGTCCGAAAAATATTTTGCATTGATTATTTATTAAAGTGCGTTATTTGGACCAAACAGATACAAAATTTGAAAACAAAACGGCTATTTAAAATCCTTCCTAACCTTTTCTCTCTCTCACTACTCTCTTATTTAATGTCTCCCCTCTCATCCCTTCTCAATCTTAATTTTTTTGTCTTTATCTTCTCTCTACCAATGTACATTTCTCCCAATTCTTCAGTATTCTTTAGAACATTGCGCTCATTTGTTTTAGCTATACAATTTTTTTCCAGAATCCACTTTGTTGTAAGTTTTTCCTGGACAAACAATAAATCAAAATAAAGAAGGAGTTGACAGGATTCAATTCTAAAGTAAGCATAACTATTTCAAGCAACCTTCTGAGGATGACTGCCCAATGGGAGAATCCAAGGAATCACTTCAGAGAAATCACTCCGATTAATGATTGACCCTTCAAGGTTATAGAAGTCTAGTTGTCGAGCACTTATACCTGCAAAAATTCCCTCAGCTACCACCTATACAGAAAGCATCAATGTAAGTGTTTTTCAATACAGATCACGAAGTAGGTACGAATCTTCATAAAGAAAGGATCTTTTCAAGTCCTATCCAAATGTGTTTTTAAAACAAAAGTCAAAGTTTCGTGCTTAAAAAAAAAAACTGTTGGAGATTTAAAAAATATGACGCCTGGTATTGAACTATCCAAGGCAAAAAAGGAAGAATTGGATGTTTTTAATCTTGACAAAGATTATTCTTTGAAACCATTCTGTTCCTATCATTAAGTTTTCTACTCTGCACTTTGTAAAGTTTATTTGTAGCAACACAATTGTCATTTTTATTTGCATCTAGCAAAAACTATTTGTATCTCAGACAAAAGACAAATCCTTTGATGATAAAGAACATTTTACTGTAACTTCTCTGTTATTGTTATGTTAGAGACTAATGACTGAAAGAGGAGCCATTTAATTTCCCTTTACAAGTTGGTTTTTCAGAGGTCGCAGCTTTTTTTTTTTGCTTAAAGTTGTATCGCTTACACAAGAAAGATAATACCAGTTGTTAAATGCTTTGTCTACAGACAAATGCGAGATATAACCCACTTGTTGCCAAAGGGAATTAGCGTTTTTGCTGTAATTCGTAGTGCGTAGGAAGTGTTTTATTATTGTTGGCACATGAAGGAAATCTTACATAGTGAGTTATCGACATGAAGAGGAAAGTAAGCTGTTGTTTGATAAAATTTTTTTGAAAAAACTTTTCATAATCTCCATGATTAGCAGTTTCGTGTCTCCAGATACTTATGACTGTTCAATATATATGTGTGTGTGTGTGTGTGCTGAGGATTGAACCAACACTAGAGTTATATCAAAAGTTGTATACCAAAGAATCCGGTTAAATAATAGTATAAATACAAGTTTAACACCAAGAAATGTTAAATCCAACTTAATCGCATTTCCACAAAGAGGTAGAGAGCCAGGTAAACAGTGAGCGAATGAAGGCTGCTCCCTTCAAGAGCCCAACTGTTTAAGGCAGGTAGAGAGCCAAGTAAACAGTGAGCGAGTGAAGGCTGGTCCTTTCAAGAGCCCAACTGTTTAGGGCAGGTAGAGAGCGAAGTAAACAGTGAGCGAGTGAAGACTGCTCCTTTCAAGAGCCCAACTGCTTTAAGGCAGGTAGAGAGTCAAGTGAACAGTGAAAGAGTGAAGGCTGGTCCTTTCGAGAGCCCAACTGTTTAAGGCAGGTAGAGAGCCAAGTAAACAGCGAGCGAGTGAAGGCTGCTCCCTTTAAGAGCCCAACTGTTTAAGGCAGGTAGAGAGCCAAGTAAACAGTGAACGAGTGAAGGCTGCTCCTTTCAAGAGCCCAACTGTTTAAGGCAGGTAGAGAGCCAAGTAAACAGTGAGCGAATGAAGGCTGCTCCTTTCAAGAGCCCAACTGTTTAAGGCAGGTAGAGAGCCAAGTAAACAGTGAACGAGTGAAGGCTGCTCCTCGAGAGCCCCAACTTGCTTTAAGGCAGGTAGAGAGCCAGGTAAACAGTGAAGAACAGCGCTGCTCCTTTCAAGAGCCCAACTGTTTAAGGCAGGTAGAGAGCCAGGTAAACAGTGAGCGAATGAAGACTGCTCCTTTCAAGAGCCCAACTGCTTTAAGGCAGGTAGAGAGCCAAGTAAACAGCGAGCGAGTGAAGGCTGGTCCTTTCAAGAGCCCAACTATTTAAGGCAGGTAGAGAGCCAAGTAAACAGCGAGCCAGTGAAGGCTGCTCCTTTCAAGAGCCCAACTGCTTTAAGGCAGGTAGAAAGCCAAGTAAACAGTGAGCGAATGAAGACTGGTTCTTTCAAAAGCCCAACTGTTTAAGGCAGGTAGAAAGCCAAGTAAACAGTGA
>JAWDGP010005442.1:0-21874 GCA_033675545.1 Elysia crispata | reverse complement strand
TATTGTTAATGGAGGATGTTTGCTAGGTCCAAAAGGTGTTCATGGTCCCAGTTCGTAAAGGCTGGAGAGGATGACGTACCGTTTTTTTATGAATAGCTCCAAGTTTTACGATGGCTAAATCGGAAAACTCACCTTCTTTTCTTTTCTTTCCTTGACGACGATTCTCCTATTTCCGCAGCAAGCTGCGAAAGATTTTGCTAGTTACACATTACAACGGTGTAAGAGGAGTTCAGTTTCATCTCTTATGATATCAGAATTCTAATTTTCAAAAAGATTCAACGATGTCAGTAGATATTAATTCAATAATACCAAATGTAGGAATTAGAAAAAAATATATCGGCAGATTGTTTTTACACACACGCAGCCATACTTTTTTTTCTTTTTGTTCTTCAAAGGTTAATTCTATATTGACTTTGATTGTTTCAGATGATATTTTCAGATGATAGAAAGAATGGGAGGTAACTCTCTATCATAGGTAAAAAGATGTAGAAAACATCTTATACCAAAGGAAAAAGGTTTATCAGATGGTACTCTCGCATATCGCCATGGTGCTTCACAAAGATTCGATCACCATGCGAGTCATAACGAGAATTCTAGGGCGCATTTGGTCTTTAATGCCAAAGGCACCATTTTGTCTGCAACAACTGCGTCTTGGTAGAAAGTTCCTGTCCGCTTTCATCAACATTTCTGAGGTTCGCAGGTGACGTACGTACCTCTAATAATGAGTCAAACCGTCTAGCTAGGCCGAGGTTTTGCTGAAGAGGCAAACTGGTCTATAACAACATGCTGTCATGTTCATACACTGCTTACTTTGTGACCCTAAGCCTGTCGTGGTATAAGAGTCGAAGCACATAACCCATCTTTAGTCTGGAGAAAATGAAGAGTCTTGATAAAAATTTTTAAGGTCTGAAAAACCAATATTGACTTAATACATTGTATAACAATCCCTCTTCTTTTTGCAGCTACACCAATTTTTCTTCAACACTCCTTGCTTTTTCCAAGTTACGAATTTCGTAGACGAGCTTAATCTACAGTAAGGAAGGAAGAAACAACTAAATGTGTACTTTCTTATTTTATTACAGATTACTCTAAACGCTTACTCTACGGTAACCCCGCAATATGTGCCAAGAGGTCAACTTCTCAACAGGATTTTTTCCCCTTCAAATCTAGCTAGTCATTCACACATGTAACATCATTAGGCCATCTGAAGAGAGCAATAAAACAAAATCTCGAAATCATGAATCATGGGAAAACTAGGTATTTATTACATGGAAAATTTTCTTTGACAGTTCATTGAAAATGCTTTATTGTTGTACCCTATCAACATTTTTACAATCTATCTTAAAATGACGTCATTGTGCATTTTATTAAAAAACATTTTAGAATCAACTAAAAAAACTACTTGAAAATCTCAAACCCGAAATTTGGATGCGTCCTCATTGTCTAAATTCGAAGCACAGCATCTGTTTTACGGTGTGTCTGAACTTTGAGCCCGTGTTGTAGTAGATGAGAAAGTTCACGCTAGAGTTGATCAACGAGAATAAAAAAGTCAATCTCGCCACAGACCTGTAGGACCGACTGTACGCGCCTATCACACGAAACTCTGGCCAAGTCACGGAGGCCAAATGCCTTAGAGTTGTCAGTCCTCCGAGGAGAATAAAAGCCATTGCTATGGCCAGAACTGTCTTGGCAACACGCGTGTCTTTACTGCTCTTCCGGCGGGAAGAGTTCTGCAAGGTTTCACGGTTGGTGCTAGACTGTTTTTCTCGCCACGTTACGCTCTTTTTGAGGCTGACAGCCAAAGCTATAGAGCAAACTAGAATGATGGCTAGGGGGATGCTATTTATGCAAATCATTTTGTACATGAAGTTCACATGGTTTAGAGTGTCTGCAATATACGAGTTCCTATACTCCACTCCTATTAGAGATCGATTTTTTTTCTTATCGAACTTTTTTTCGAATAAGTAAAGGTAAAACGTGATGTATGTTAAAGGAAAGATCGTAATAAAAAATATGGTAACAACAATGAAAAGAGCTCTTCCTGGGCTTACAATAGTCTTTATCTTCATGGGAAAGACAACACACAGGCATCTCTCAAAGCTGATAAATGCAGTAATCCAAGCCGTTGTCCCGCAGAAAATATCACTAAGACCTCCGCCTGTCGGAATCACGACCTCCCTGGGTTTAAACGGAAGATCCGAGTTACCGAAAGCCGGTATAAAACACACAGCATTCCAGCCCAGCGCAGCTACACACAGGAAGTCTGACACACACAGGGCGCAAAAACTGATGTTGATTGACGTAGAAAAGCCGATCTTGATGAGAGTAACCATGATTAGGGAATTTCCGATTATTCCGAAGAAGGCCACGGTGATCATGGCGTAGCTGATGCATTCCATTATATCGGAGAAAATCCAGCCCGGAAGGTCAAGGTCAGAGATGTTGACGGAAGTGTCAGGGTCATCAGAGAGTCTTGTGATTGTTACAATAGTTGCGGTGCTCGAGTTTCTCATTTTCTCTTCCTCTTATATATAAAAAATGTCCTTTCTTATTGTGTTACCAGGTTAGCTAAATAATCGGATAACAAACTGAATACTTAACAAAAACTGTTTTTGCAAATTAGCTGTAAAATGGTGTAAAACATTATGCACATCTTTTTACCGAACTTTCTTAAAACAAAAAAAAATTATAAAGGAAATCAAGTAATATATCTTTTAGAAAATAATCTAAGGTTTATATACCTTTACTTCGCAAAGCAGTTAAACTCACTAAATCCTTCTTTTTTCTCGTACATATTCTGGACTTTAAATTAAAAAAAAAAAAGCTAGTTAAAAAAAAGTTTAAAAAATCAGGGCAAAATTGGTAGTTCATAGAGGTATAGAAAACATGAGTGTCAGAAATATTTACTTGGTTCCTTCTATGAACTGAAGAACAGAAGGTATCAACAAATATACTTCTGCAAAAGCAATGTTAAGTGATAGATATTCAAACCTATTACAACCAGAATTTTCCAATCTAGTATTACCGACCAATCAATTACATTTTTTAATTATAAAAAAAAAAAAACTCTTATGAAAATGAAATATGAAGTAGGCCTAGGATACAATAATCTAATTTAAATGAGTTATTGACTAAACATTCTGCGCTTGTATTTGATGGCAATCTTGTGTTTATTTAATAGAAATAAAATAGATCCAAAAAATGTAAATAAAAAAACAACACAAGTATAAAAGAATGAAGAAATAAACCTCAATCATTAAATCCTACAGTAGACTGCCATAACTATAAACCTAATGATTTAATGAGTCTTGTTTTACTACACCTTTTACATTAATATATTATCGTTTTATTTTCATTTTCTTAGCATGCAACCGACTTAAAACATAAAAAAATGGATTCATCTATCTATTTATTTCGAAAAAAACAAAAAAGACCAGAAACGTCTCTTAAACTTAGAGCCGCATTACTAATCCAAACTTACAGTGACGTTTTTATTTGACAATTTTTTGTTAACTTGATAAATTCGATGCTAAGATTTTCAATGATTGTTTATCAAATTCATTACTTGATTAAAAAACCATGCAAGTTTTATTTTTAATTTAACCTGTTCTTTTTTCTAAAAAAACCTTTGTTTCTCAATTAAATTTTTTCTTTGGAAACCTTGACATATGACTCTGTTAGTAATGAGTACGACAAACTAATAGCAATGGGGATTATATTTACGCATCTATATACAATAACATTCTAATATCTCAAAGTATGAGTCAGCTTTTGGGAAAAAAGAGCAAAACCTATTTGCAAAGCTTAATACCGGTTTTTCCAGTCAATTAAATTTAAAGTCAAATGTAACAACACCGCATCAATACATCAAAGATTTTAAAGATTATCATATTTTCAAGAAGCCTTTAACATTTCAAAACATCACCGGTACATATTTTTCCCGTCAATGCAGTACCCTTTGATGCCTTCTAACCAACCATTAAAAAAGATCTAAACATAACATAATTTTCTGAAAATTTCTGGCATATAATAATTTACAATAAGCGAAAGCACTAATTTTGTTGTAATAACCAGCTTAAAGAGAATCTTTTAAATACAAATGCTCCACACTCAATCACCCCTTATCGAGTGAAGGATTTTTTTTTCAATAAAACAATTTAAGGATGGGGACGAATTTCAAACTTATGAAACATCGCATGGCAATTGAGAATATATAATCTTAGTGTAATGGTAATTTGATGACAAATTGATCGATAAGAAAAACTCGAAAACAAGAGAGAGAAAAACAAAAAGAAAAGAAAATTTATTTCAATCACACGAAGCAGTCCATATCCATTTGTCATACAGGCGAAAAGGAGCAAATAATATTGTTTTCTCTTATCTTCAACACGAATGTCCCTTATTTACATAATACCACCTGGTTAGTGGAGTAGATATTCGACAATTTACCTTTACATGTAATAATTTAAGAGTGATTGAGAATATGTGTAATTTTCTTCTTTCTAATTCGAGATTTTTATAACTTATGGTATGCATTTAAACGCAGCCATTTCTTCTCCCTGTTATTGCCCCGGGGATGAAATAGATTCAATAAAAAGATAGGGTTCAAGTGACTTTGCTTCAAGCCGAGAGAAAATACAAGTCGATGTTAGGCAGACAGGAAAAGAAGTCACTATTTGCAGTCTGACAATAAAAGTGATAGTAATACAAAATAGTCATGAAAATCAACTACAAATCGCCTTACCTAAAGAGGCCAGGAAGCTTAAAATTAAAAATGTGATTAAAAATAAACGTTTTTCAATCAGACAAAAATCCAATGACCGTCTCACATACACATACACAACAATCATGTGACTAACTAAAATTATAATGTTATATACTTGAAAGATTTTAGCATACAATTCATATCAAATATTTACCAAGAAAAACGCTAACAAATTAAGATTTCAAAGTAGGCGAAGCGATATAATCATTTTCGACTCCATGCAAAAATGTTATTTTAAAAGATTTGACACAAGTAATAATGAATTTAAACCCCAGAAATTTTTGACAGTCAGGTAACAACGTTTTGTTGTTTACCTGTGTAATAGTGAGAAACGGGCATAAAAGTGTGAAGAGTTGAACTTTAGTTTTTTTGGTTTTTTTTTAAAGAACGTTTTGAATTCATCTCCGTAACAACTACATGTACATGTGTGTTTGCAAGTTCAACAGCTTAAATACAGCAGTATGAAAGAAATTGTTCTAGATCTTTCATTTATTTATTAGTTTGTAAAAGTGTACCCTATATGTTATAGATCTCGATTTCTTTAAAACGAATCAAAAGGAATAAAATATTATTACGCATAATACACGATAAAAGAAATCAGCTAACTTTGTACTTTCCCAATCTGTTTTTAGGTCCTTTTAAACGCTTAGTAGAAAGCTGTGAATGTTCGCATCAAATGCATAAAATTCACTGCCTTGCGGAAATTCTTAGCCACGCAGATAAAGAATAAAGAATATTTAAACAAAATCTGTAAACAGATTTAGATTTTACAAAAATTAAATTAGTTGCCTATTCTTAATCCTAGCACAGGATTTCCTTTCAAGTTTGCATACTCTCTAAAGGAATACACCTTTGTAGGGGAAATTACATTAATAACGTTTCGATAAAGTGCCTAAAAATGCGCTTCCCTGACATCATTCCAATCACAGTTTATAATGCCTTTCGAAACTGTTAAGTGTTAAAAGACGGAGAATCTTTAAAGGCTTTTCAAATCTTATGGAACTGTACAAATTAAATAGATTGCATTTCTCCCATTTAGCAAAGAGACTTGCAAAAGAACAAAAACAAAAGCAAAAAAAAAAAAGCAAAAAAAAAAATTAAACGTGCAGTAACTTATTGACTGCACCAACGTCTTAGCTTCATACAATAATATTTTTCTGTCTCATTCTCTGCACGTATCTAGACGTTTCGCTGTGATGTCGAGGAGAGGTACACTTTGTACTCAACACACTAGATCTGGATTCTGGACGTCGTCACAAAAAAGTGAATAATCATTATTAGTTGAGCTTATAAATGTTGATCCGATTAATTTTTCTCTTTTTGATTCTTTTTATTGGCCTAAGATAAAAATAACAAAAATGGTGCCTTTGTATCTTTAGATAAATGATAAGTAAAATGTACTGAAAATTTTCGTGGCTCTACCTTCTATGGCTTTCTAATCTAAAGCTCGAAGTTTTCAAGTGCATGTCAAAGGCGTCTTTTTTATTTTGTCTCTATTTGCCTCCCTTCTTCTTCTGTTTTGATTGCCTTCGTTTTTATTCTCTATTTGTCTACCTTCGTTTTTTACTGTATTTGCCTGCCTTCGATTTTTTACTGTATTTGCTTGCCTTCGTTTTATGCTGTATTTGCCTGTCATTGTTCTTTTTTTTTTTTAACTAAATTTGCTTGCCTTCGTTTTTTACTGAATTTGCCTGCCTTCGTTTTTTACTGTACTTGCCTACCTTCGTTGTGTACTGTATTGGTCTGGCATTGTTTTTTTTAACTGAATTTGCCTGCCTTCGTTTTTTACTGTATTTACCTGCCTTCGTTTTTTACTGTACTTGCCTACCTTCGTTGTGTACTGTATTTGCCTGCCTTCGTTTTTTTTTACTGTATGTGCCTGGCATTGGTTTTTTTTACTGATTTTGCCTGCCATTGTTTTTTTACTGTATTTACCTGCCCTCGTTTTTTTTTTACTGTATTTGCCTGGCATTGGTTTTTTTTTTACTGAATTTGCCTGCCATTTTTTTTTACTTAATTTGTCTGCCTTCGTTTTTTTTTACTGTATTTGCCTGCCATTGGGTTTTTTTTACTGAATTTGCCTGCCATTGTTTTTTACTGTATTTGCCTGCCTTCGTTTTTTTTTTTGCTGTACTTGCCTACCTTCGTTCTGTACTGTATTGGCCTGCCATTGTGTTTAATCCTACTCAAATTTAATTATTCCAGGCTGCATTGTTATTGGTCTAATACTTGTGATAGTCAACATTTACTCTTAAATATATGAAAACTTTGGCGCCGTGAAAGCAATGTTTGTGCTCAAAATATTTTAAAAGACTTCAAAAACAAAGAATAACAAGTACCGGCTTTTTAAATATAAATTATTCTAGGAAGACCTAAGGTTGGGAATATATTTTTATATATATTTTCTTATCTAAAGATCATAATGCAATTCTAAAAGACCCAGGTCTGCAAGAGTCAGCGTATTGTTTTAAAGGTCTAAGAATTAAAATGTATTTGGTTTTCAAGTTCTTACGTATGAACGTTTGTTTTATTGTTCAAAAGAGACTCCAAAAGAGACTCTTTCTGGTGGTTTTATCAGCTGTGCAAGAAAAAATTCAATGTCTCTCCACTTGCGATTAGTTTTCATTGAGACAAGTCACTCAGAAAAGTATTAATATTGTCTCAAATATAAAACCTGTTTTTAAGGAGCTTAGTGATAATTTGGTGTGAACCATGATCTCTCTAGATGGTAAGACGGAGAGTGCCCACAGAACTGTAAGTCGAGGGTTTGAACCCCATAGAGAGTATGCAGTTTCGGTCGTCCTCATCTAGAGTCAATATTGTATAAATATTGTTCAGCTTTTTCTAAAACGAAAGCTCTATATGATTCTATTTAGTGGTAGAAATGGGAGCAGTAGCAGAAACAGAAGCAAAAGTAGCAGCGGCAGTCGTAGAAATAGTAGTAGTAGTAGTAGTAGTAGTAGTAGTAGTAGTAGTAGTAGTAGTAGTAGTAGTAGTAGTAGTAGTAGTAGTAGTAGTAGTAGTAGTAGTAGTAGTAGTAGTAGTAGTAGTAGCAGCAGCAGCAGTAGTAGTAGTAGTAGTAGTAGTAGTAGTAGTAGTAGTAGTAGTAGTAGTAGTAGTAGTAGTAGTAGTAATAGTAGTAGTAGTAGTAGTAGTAGTAGTAGTAGTAGTAGTAGTAGTAGTAGTAGTAGTAGTAGTAGTAGTAGTAGTAGTAGTAGTAGTAGTAGTAGTAGTAGTAGTAGTAGTAGTAGTAGTAGTAGTAGTAGTAGTAGTAGTAGTAGTAGTAATAGTAGTAGTAGCAGCAGAAGAAGTAGAAGCAGCAGAAGTAGTAATAGTAGTAGTAGTAGTAGTAGTAGTAGTAGTAGTAGAAGAAGAAGCAGAAGATGTAGTAGTATTAGTAGTAGTAGTAGTAGTAGTAGTAGTAGTAGCAGCAGCAGCAGCAGCAGTAGTAGTAGTAGTAGTAGCAGCAGCAGCAGCAGCACCAGTATTAGTAGTAATCTTAGGAGTTCTAGAGCTCGTGGTAGCTGTTGTTTTCATTGAAGCTGGCTTTCGTTTATTCGTAGTCTTGGAAACATAAAGTGGCGAGAGCCTTGGATATGGCTCATTATCTGAGTTCTTCATATTTTTATCTTGATATACAGTATCTTTGGTTTTTTTTTCGATTTTGATTACCGAGTAAAAGTATGAGAATGGTGTGAAATCACATTTACAAACGATAAGTTGGTAAACTTGGGCTGGGGGAATTTCGACTCGCTAACTGTCTCTTAAAATTGCAAAATACTTTGAATACCGAGTGATTACACAGAACTTAAATATAATATGAAGAAAGGATTGTATTCCATTTTTATTTGAGGAATTTTTATGCCTAGTAGTGTGTCACAAGTTTCTATTCTTGAAAAGAGCAATAAATTACAGACTAATAATGTTTGTCTTTGGCCATTTGATTTAGAAACGTCAAATAACTTTTAATGATTTGCTTTAAACCCTCGACCACACTCTGAGTCAACACTTTTTACGTATTATATTCATAATGTTCTAATGTGATAAACAGGTCAGCAACCAGCTAGTCATCTTGCTCTTCGTTTTCATATCTTTCATTTTGAAATAAATTAAATCGGTATAATCAAAATTATTGAACATTTTTTTTTAATAATTTTGTTGAAATATATTTTTTCAAGATAATTGTAAAAAAAAACAAATATCAGCAGCAGCTGTTCTTGCAATAAAACAACAACCAGGAACAATATGATAACCAATCCAAATTTTATCACTAGTTTATCATCATTATTATCATCATGATCACTTTTCTTATCAAACATTTTTTTTCCATCAGATCCTCATCACTAGTTTCCTCGACATTAGTTTTAACCCTATCATCATCAAAACATGAACAGCTCATCATCTTTGTTAGAAAACTATCGCCATCGACACCTTCATTATTAATAATAAAATAATCATCTTTTCTTTTTGATTATCATCATCAACACAATCCTCGCGGTGTGTAGATAGATCAGTTGGTACAGCAGCGGGATTACAGTACAGAGGTCCGAGGTTCGAATCCTACTTTGGTTATCAGGTGGTGGGGTCAAATCCTATCCTAAAGCCTGACGGGGGCCTAATAGTTTCTGCGAGGGCAGAGACAACAGCGGTATTGTATTTAGATAATGTACCTGAAGCGCCGATTGCAAGACTAAAAAAAACAGCAATCATCAGAAAGCCTGTTTTTGATCGTCATTTATTTCATCATAGATACTTTTGTGATCATTATCAGAGTGAGAATCAAAATACAAAAAAGACAGAAAAAAACACTGGTCTAACCATCTGATCGTGATAAACTTTTCCGCCGAACTCGTTTTTTCCCTAAAGGCGAAACATTAAAAGTCATATGCGACAGCACCAGATCGGAGCAGCCCAGAAATACATAAAGCCAATTCCAGCTCTACCTTATGTAATGAAAATAGTTACGAGATGTTGCATTCCTTGGACAAACGAATCATGGTCCAATAACCTTTGTTAAGTTTAAACCGTCCAAGTGTTCGTGTGAAAAGATGTGTATGTAGTTCCATTCTCTCTGCGTAAAACTGGTTGAGGAATGAATCAGGGGCCATAATTGCATCGCAAAAAGAGACATCAGCGTGGGTATACAGAATCATGAGATCTGTGGTCTGCCCTTGACTCATTGAACTGCTGAGTAAAGCAAGAGCCACGCAAAGCCTGGGCAATCTTTACATGTGGATTATCTCTGTTGGAGTGGGGAGGAGAAGTCGCATGAAAAAAACCTTCTGAAAATATAACGGCATATAAAAGATTTCATGTAAACAGTATATACAGTGGTTTCATATTTATTATTATTGGTGTCTTTAGTCGCATGACAAAAAACAACTGAAAATATAAAAAGCTTCTGAAAATAATACGGCATTTAAAAGATTTCATATAAATAGTGTATACACTGTTTTCATAATTATTATTGATGTCTTTAGTCGCATGAAAAAAAATATGACAACATGTATGAGATTTCATATAAATAGTGTACACACTGTTTTCATAATTATTATCAATGTCTTTAGTCGCATGAAAAAAACCCTGAAAATATAACAGCATATATGAGATTTTATATAAATAGTGTATACACTGATTTCAAATTAATATTATTGGTGTCTTTAGTCGCATGACAAAAAACAACTGAAAATATAACGACATATAAAAGATTTTAAGTAAAACGTGTATACACTGGTTTATTATTGATGTCTTTGGTTAACCATGCAGTTATCTGTTGTTCTTCATCGGCTTAATTACAAGCGAGATAGAGAACAGTGAAAAGGTCAGAGGTTGAACAAATCAATCAACAGCCGTGATTCACGTATATGTAAAAAAGAAAAAAACTTTGTTTTCATATACTACATCTACTTCTTTTGTTTGCGTAATCTTCTAATACTCTATTGTTTCTTCTAAGTACTTTTACAAATTAAGCCTAGCTGTGAAACAATAATTATTTACAATACTGACTTGAGAAATATTTAATATAATTTATATCTACCTGGGTTTTTTTTAATTTTATAGGAATAACGTTGTTCAATAGTTTTAAAGAAATACTTTAAACCTAGCTAAACAGAACAGACCTTCATTCGCCAAGTGCAGCAAAACAGTAATTCCTCCCCAATTCCCCCCCCTTTTTCTTCACCCCTTCCCCACTCACGACTTCTATAAAACTAGGCAGGAAATGAGGACCATAATTTTTATTTTTATAATCAAGCCTTTCTAGACCGCCTAGGCATATCAGATTTGGTGCAAAGTTGTAAATTGCTCTTAAGATTGGAGTGATGATATTACTTTTTCACAAAAATGGTCTGTTTTGGAAAATTATCGTTAAATTGTGCATTTTTCTTAAAAGAAAAAGACGAATGTGCGAACTACTTCCAGTAGGGACAGCTGGGCAGAGATGGCAGAAATGGAACCGAAAATACGCAAACAATGTAGGCGGCGGCAGATCTTAAACCGCCTGGAATAGATCTAAATGTTATATTGGAAGATCTAAGCAAAGAACCTAAAAAAGTTGCTTTGACATGGGTACTAGATCTAGAGCCAAAGTATGTACAGCAGCTAGACTCAAATCAAAAGGTTAATATTTAGATCTAAATAGATCTAGATTTTACTTTTAGTCTTAGAATTTCAAAACGATTTAAGTTCAAGATCTAGATTTTGTTTTTGTAATTAGAATTATCGAGATATCTAGATTCTTGGAAAAGATAGATAGATATAAATTGATCATGTAAGTAAAGGGTTGGATTCAAAATCATTTATAAACCTTTTTAATTCACAAAAGCAGCCCCAAGAAAATGCCACCAGGATCCCGTTCCTAGAGCGGTTTTTTAAGCTTGTGTAAGACAATTGTGCACATAACACTTTACAGTTTTTCATTTCGAGCTTGGCCTATACCAGTGCTTGACCAGTTCTCAGCTTCTCGATTAAAGCTAACGGTCCCAATCAAGTGCATCCGTCTTTTGACGATCGTGAGTGTCCTAGAGGAAAGCGAGAATTACTGAAATGCATTGCAAGCGAGGGAGGACTTTTATGTCATAACACAAACACATTAACACGTCGCCAAACTCTTGAAAATTACCAGGTACTTAAAACTCTCGCCTAGAGTTAACTGCTCACATGCCCTTCTGAAGGAAATGATGACATCGGATCAAAAGGGGAATATACCTATTTTATTCCCTCTTCTAAGGTAATTTCTGGGCGTAAGTTCTGATTATGGTTGAAATGGAGACAAAATTAAACCACTTTTTGTTTCCGAATAATCTTAAAAAGCAAAATAGAGACGGTTTGCCATGGAGAGGTTATACCGGCTGATCCCATCACTAGATAAGTCGGCAAGGGTTTGAATCCGAACCTACCTGAATGCCGTTATAAACATAAGACCAATCTAAATCTCTGTGCAAAATCCATTCTTCAACCTTCAGTGCCTAAAGGTTTCTTTTTACGATGATGACAATGGGATAAAAAGGAAATTTTCTTAATTGTTTGAAATATTTGCGGCCGAGTGATACCTGGTTAATTTTTAGACAGAGGAGAGGGGTTTGAGGGAGGAGAGGGCGAGAGAGAGAGAGAGAGAGAGAGAGAGAGAGAGAGAGAGAGAGAGAGAGAGAGAGAGAGAGAGAGAGAGAGAGAGAGAGAGAGAGAGAAAGAGAGAGAGAGAGAGAGAGAGAGAGAGAGAGAGAGAGAGAGAGAGAGAGAGAGAGAGAGAGAGAGAGAGAGAGAGAGAGAGGGAGGGAGGGAGGGAGGCAGACAGAGGATTATTTTCAATCTACAGACTAACTAAAAGTTTAGGAAAGATTATTCTATATTTAAAAAAAAAAAAAAGAATTAGAAAATATCTCTATGCAATAAAATGTTCTCTTAGATTAGGGAACTTACACGTATACGGTGTGTATTGTGTAATTAAAGGGTCGTGTAAGTCTTGCAGAGTCTAAAGAGACAACTTTGCATTCGAAACAAAAAGCCTTACGAAATCTTATGTTTCAATATCTTCGAAATATTTAAGAAAGGGAGACATTATTCATCTATACATCAGCTCCATCTGTAGTTACCAATGATGTAAATACGCGTCCAATCTTTTGATAATTACCAGCTACTCGTCACCGACGCCGGACGTAGGCTGCTCACTTACATCTGAAGGAGGCCCACAAATCTAATATCAAAACGGGGATTATACGATTTTTATTGCTTTCCGCTTCAAACATCTGAGTTTTTCTTCTACGTTTGAACACCAGCTTTTTAAAACAAAGAGCTAGTAGGATATCCATGTTTATAGTTCTCTGTGAGAATTTAAGCAGTTTTTTTTTCATTGTTTTCTGTATGTTCTAACTGCGAATAGAACGTAGGCCGCTAGCTTTAGTCGAAAAGCTGGGCACTGGTCAACCACTGATATAGCCCATGCTCTTATGCTCTTACAATAATAATTACTACTACTACTACTACCGCTACTACCACTACTACTACTACTACTA
The DNA here is from genome assembly GCA_033675545.1 of Elysia crispata. Taxonomy (NCBI): domain Eukaryota; kingdom Metazoa; phylum Mollusca; class Gastropoda; family Plakobranchidae; genus Elysia; species Elysia crispata. The sequence continues at coordinate 8,599 of JAWDGP010005442.1, read as the reverse complement.
CTACTACTACTACTACTACTACTACTACTACTACTACTACTACTACTACTACTACTACTACTACTACTACTACTATTGACACTAGTGCTGCTGTATCTGCTGTTACTACTGCTATTGTTTCTGTGCATTGTTATTGCTGTTTATTCGACCACTTATTAGAATTTTATAGAGCTTTGGTTTTAGAAAAAGCTGAATTAGAAAAAAAAATTTGTATACTCTCATTATTAAATTTGTTGTACCAAAAGCGTTTTAGACCTTCTCATGGTTCTCGAAACTTCAGTGTCAACCAATACACATGTACTCTGATCTCAGAGAGAAACTTGCGGTTGGTTTACCTGTTTTTCGTCTCGTAAGTTACCTGAAAAAATGATTCATTGTTTGTGACTCTCCTTCAAGCTTAGTAAGTGACTTGCAAGATTGATTCTGATTCCATCAAGGCATGGAGCAGCTGTGAGACTCCCAACTGAACAGGCCGAGTAGCCGAAATAAACAAACCTTTTCAGTAAGTGTAAGGGTGAGCTTTATCATTTCGCTATTTGACAGATATAAGAGAGTTAGATATTTTTTGTTTTGTAGACCTATAGGCTAAATTATAAATTTGTTCTGAGTAAAACTCTATCCTAACTATGCCCAAAAGTTAAAAGAAATAGATCGGTATAACTCAAACATGCAAAAGTTTGTTCATATGGATGACCTGGCCCGTAGTTGAGGAAGCCTCGAGCAGCTATGATCGAATCCAACATTTCTTTACTGTCTACCCGTTACTCACCCGACGGCGCTATAATACTCATGCTTGTCTTCACACCGGAGTCTAATCAGGATTCGTGTGAAATGAGCCTTGTTCAAGGAATCGAAGTTACCCAGGACTCGGATAATGATGATTCGAATCGAGTTCCTCTTGATTAAATAAAAATATTCGAATGGCATTCACGATATTTAGTTCACTTTTTTGCTCTACACCTCTGCTTTCTTAACAGGAATGTCTTCATGACAACATGATGCGAATCCAAATGTTTCAAGGTTCTATTAATTAAAGAGAAAGTGAGTACTCCACTGACTTAGTCGAGGAATCGAAGTCACCCAGGACTCGGATAGTGATGATTCGAATCGTCTTCCTCCCTATCAAATACAAATATACGAATGGCAATCACGATAACACAACATCCACATGCAGAGTTTGTATCACCTATGATAAAAATTTCGTAAGAGCATAGGATTATTATAAAGACCGAGCCTTAAAACCATATTCTTTCAAATTTATTGAGGTTTCATACAGAACGCAGTGAGACAGTTTTGGACACAGTATTGATGTAACATATCGAATGAATTTCAAATGTGTAGGAGTTGTACAACGACGTTCTTTAAAATGAATAGGATACAATAGAAAGAAAATTTAAGAGTTTGGCAGCTTAATGTTTGAACGCACGAAAATTATTAGAAAAAAAGACATATGAATAAGCAGAGCTATAAAAATTAATACATATCGAATCAGTTTAAATAGTTTTCTATATTCACATTTATCAAAATCTTCTTTGCGAGTATGATAGCCACAAGAGATACCTTCTTAACATTTCGAGGTAAAGTTTAAGGAGATCTCTTTGAGAAAAAACGAGAGAATATCTCTCGGTATCTAGAATTGAAGCAGTAATAGACAAAAATGTTTAGTGACGCGTTGAAATAAACAAAAGTTTCAGTTATGAGACTAGCGAATCCATACGCAACTCGTTTCCTGCTTCTGTTTGAAAACTCTGGATCCACTAAACGTATGGTAGATTGTATTTGAGAGGGCAGTTGAGAGAGTATGAAGACAACACAAACTAGCGTGACAGATTTAATAACCTGAATGTCTCTTGTAGACAAATTGTTGGAAGCTTCCATGTTTCTTGCGAATGAATTAATGCCAGTTGTAGTTTTGTAAACCGCAAGGGTAGAGTTAGAATTTTCTGTCGATGCGACTTGCGTCGGATTCTGTAAAGATTGTCGAAACCTGGATGCGGTTTGAAGCTTAGATGCAAGGATCAGAACACAAGTTGTCACGGTGATGTAGGCTATCCATGACACAATATTCCTGTTGATAATATCGTTAGCTTTCAGCATTTTTTCAAAGTTATCCGTGAAATAAATGGACCTGTAGGTCGAGTTTGTCAGCGGGTCTATACCCCAAGTGAGGCGGATAATGGTGAGAACTGGAATCCGAAGTGTCAGTGCCAAAAGAAATAGAAACCCAAGGATTGCCAAAGTTCTTTGTGACGTAAACATTGACTTGAAGTGAAGAGGCCTCGCAACACAGGCACATCGCACAAGCGCCAGGAACACTGATATGAAAGAAGAGTAGTCGTAGAAGACGTACGCGTACCAATAGATCCCGGCGTTCAAAATCTGTGGGTTAAACGGCCAAACATGATCAGGATAGTCTAATGCCATAACTGCAGCGACGTTCATTGGACACCTTAGCATTAGATTGAGGAGGTCAGAGAGAGACAAAAATAGCAATGTCAAGGTCACATTGTCTCTCAGACCAATCTTAACAAACACGATAATGTTGATTGTGTTTGAGGCCAGGCCGAAAATCGAAATGGACAGAGACACATGGTAGATAAACGAATTAAAAACTAAGAATTCTGACATTAGAAAAGTATCAAACATCAGAACATAAGATAAGTTTGCCATAGCTGTAACGCGAAAGAAGTACCGACAATTCAATCGCATTGATGTCCCTCGCACAATGTTTTGTCCTGGAAAAAAAGTAGAGAAAATTATTGCCCAGTGAAAAGAGTATTACCAAACAAACAAATTTGGCCACTCCTAGCAAAGGCAAACCAAACTAAACTCAATAAAAGCAAAACTGCTTTTCACATACGTCCACAGAACCTCGCCGAACTGATGTTGTTATTAGATAAGAGAATATTTTGGCATTCACTCCTTTGGTGACGAAACTTTATTGTCAGTCTTTGGAGAGGCATGACTATTGTCTTCCTGACAGTTGACTTTGTTTTAATCTCTGGATAGCTGTTGACAAATGGAAGATTTTACAAGATAAAGCTCGAGATGCAATGTGTAATGACTCAGTTTGTAAAATATAGCTTGATAATGTTTATGAATATAAAGCTCCGTCTTACTCGTAATGTCGTTAAGCAACTCTATTCATCAATTTATTAACTTTCGAAAGCAAATTCTGAGACATGATTAAGGAACTTTTTCGATGCTCTACACTTATCTTCAAACCTCTATCAAAATACATTTTGTTAAATAGTTCTCACTATAAAATTAGTGACATTTGGATGTCGCGTGCCTCTAAAGCTACAGCTAATGGAACTTGTCTACCATCGGTTTTAGAATAATTAATGTAGGCACGACGGAGGAAAACAAAAGAAAGAAAAGCTCCTCTATCTTTCTCTTTGCCTTTGTCTGTCTGTCTGTCTGCCCTGCCTCTCTCTCTCTCTCTCTCTCTCTCTCTCTCTCTCTCTCTCTCTCTCTCTCTCTCTCTCTCTCTCTCTCTCTCTCTCTCTCTCTCTCTCTCTCTCTCTCTCTCTCTCAACTCAGCGCAGACACTCTTTGCAGCTAATTTTCACTTCGTGGAACATCAATATCGATTAGACTCAGTTTTAAAGTTAATATCCGTTTTTTGTGACAAGATCTAGGTTTTACAGTAGAAAGAGAGAGATTTCCCGAAGAGAAGCCGTACTTGGTTTCCGTGGATAGTTTTATTTGCTCTACCCACGTACTGAAGTCGTCATTATTTTCGTGGGGTCGGGACGAGAATGGGGAAAAATAATATTTATGTTAAAAGGAGGGAAAGGTTATAGAGACAAGGCAATTTACGATTGAGAGAATTGCTAAATAGAGTAATTATGCGTGTGCACGAGAATTGAAAAACGTATAAATAGATATGAGAAAGAGAAGAAAACATGGAACGATCGGCGAAAAGAGAAGAAAAAAAATGAAGAGATGAGAAAGAAAGATGAGAGAGATATACAGAGAGAGAGAGAGAGAGAGAGAGAGAGAGAGAGAGAGAGAGAGACAGACAGACAGACAGACAGACAGACAGACAGACAGACAGACAGACAGACAGAGAAAAAAAACACGGGAAAGGTAAACAGAGAGACGGAAAGAGGGAGCGAGGGAGGGGGGAGAAAGAGAGAGGGCACAATATTTAAATAAATCAATGTCGGAACTGAGACAACCAGACAAAATAATTCGAAACCACAAGTAAGAAAGAATAAAGATATAATTTATTACTTATTGAATCATATGATGAGTATTATTTAAAAAAAAAAAAAAGCGAAATTACCTAATGTGGAATAGTTGTTTCTTTTTGATAAAAAGCATTCAATGTACAAAAGACTGCCATTTTACAATAATATGTCGAGCACAAAAACATTGAGTAATCACAAAGTTGCAAAATGGTTTAAAACCAATAGACGTTAAAACTATTTTTATTAGCAGCCAGAAAGCGCAAGTGTAACAGACAGCTTTGTGTTGGTGTAAATTGTTGTGATTTTAGCCCTCACTCATGTAGATCTAACTCTCTGTAGTCCCAAGCAATTATTTTTTTTTTAATCTTTATAACCATTTACAAGTTGTTGTTTTTTTTTTCTTTGTGTTTTTTTTTTCATCATTTTTATAACTATAGTTGTGTTATTATTGATAACCACCTTGGTGCAATGAGCAGCTGGCATTATGTAAAAAGAAAATTTAGAAAATCTTTGATGATTGCGTTCAAGTGTTTAGAATTCTGAAATTATCCAAATACCTGGCAAATATCAACTTGTGAATTACACGGCTTATTATTTTCATTGAGTTACCCTTTCAGATGCTAAAATTCGTTGTTCAAATTACTCAAAAAAAAATAAAATACTTTTGAATTTTTGCATTCGACAAAATAAAGATGACAGAAAAAAATATGTGCCAAAAAACTCATCTTTTTCATTATGATAACAATTCATCCATTATGATAAGTTTGAAGTTGCGCCAGTTTCTCTCTCTTCCATTATCGATCTGTATAAAGAGTGGACTGTCTTTAAAGAGGTGCTACGTATTTATCATGATACTCTGATTGCTACAGAGGACGTCAGTAAAATGTTACTACGCCTCGCGCATCAGTCAAGTATAATTATCAATAGGTCGTCATTCAAAGAACGAAACTAAGAACAAAAGGAAAATTAAATAAATTTTCATACGGTCCAATGTAAAGTTAAAAACTACGCTTCAAAAAAGCTTCTATACACGTGAACTAAATATAGGCGAGTATTATTCTTTGTGTAAATCTCTTCTTTGTAAGATCATTTTTTTTTAATATTATAGCTCGATCCGTAGTGACTTTTTTCTAAGTTGCCGCATTGAAACTTTTTTCTTCACTCTCACGAAAGCATTAAGATTTTTTATTGTTGACTATTTCTTTACCTAAATTTTAAAATATTTTGCGATATATATATATATATATATATATATATATATATATATATATATATATATATAGACCCTTTTAATGAAATTAATATTTTAATAGCAATAATATTAACAATAATGATAATGATAATTGTAACAATGACATCGACAACAACAACAACAACAACAACAACAAAAACAACAACAACAAGAATAATAATAATAATAATAATAATAATAATAATAATAATAATAATAATAATAATAATAATAATAATAATAATAATAATAATAATAATAATAATAATAATCTATATACAAAGGAGCTAGGCGAAAAATAAATCTATCTAACCGAGCATTTCTAGACCACCGAAGAACTTCAAATTTGCCAAAAAGTTGTAAATTGTCCTAAAGATTTGAGTGGTAATATAATTTTATAATCAAAATAGTGCTTTTATAAAATTAAAGACAAAAATGTGATTATCATTTTCTTCAAAGAAAAAGGCGAATGTGCGAACTACTTCCTGTAAGCACAGCTTCACAGAGATGGCAGGAATGAAACTGAAAGTACGCATTCAATATAGGCGGCGGTAGATCCAAAAGAATCAGGAATAGATCTGTATATGTGAGATGTAGGAATTGAATCTAAAACAGATTCTTGGCCATAGGTTTCCATCTATGCCCTACAAACAAATCAAAAAGTTAAGATCTAGATCTAGATAAATTGTACTTTTAGGCGTAGACTTTCAAAAGGATTTAAGTTCTATATCTTGATTTGTGTTACGAGTAAGAATTATCGAGATATCTAGATTATAGATTATGGGTAAAGAAAAATAGTTGGAGGCGTAAGGTAAAGGAGAGATATCAAGACCATTTATTAGCCTAGTTAAAACACACACGCACCCCAGCCTCGACAAATCGACACCAGGATCCCGTTGGTAGGACGGGGTGTTCCAGCTTGTAACAACAACAACAACAACAACAACAACAACAACAACAACAACAATAATAATAATAATAATAATAATAATAATAATAATAATAATAATAATAATAATAATAATAATAATAATAATAATAATAATAATAATAATAATAATAATTAAAATAAAAATGGAAGAAGTAGTAGTAGTAGTTGCTGTAGTAGTGGTAGTAGTATTAGTATTAGCAGCAGCAGCAGCAGTAGTAGTAGTAGTAGTAGTAGTAGTAGTAGTAGTAGTAGTAGTAGTAGTAGTAGTAGTAGTAGTAGTAGTAGTAGTAGTAGTAGTAGTAGTAGTAGTAACAGTAGTAAGAGCGGTATTATTGTTGTAGTAGTAGTAGTAGTAGTAGTAGTAGTAGTAGTAGTAGTAGTAGTAGTAGTAGTAGTAGTAGTAGTAGTCGTAGTTGTATAGTGGTAGTAGCAACAGCAGCAGCAGCAGTAGTAGTGGTAGTAGCAGTAGAATAGTAGTAGTAGTAGTAGTAGTAGTAGTAGTAGTAGTAGTAGTAGTAGTAGTAGTAGTAGTAGTTGTAGTAGTAGTCATAGTAGTAGTAGTAGTAGTAGTAGTAGTAGTAGTAGTAGTAGTAATAGTAGCAGCAGCAGCAGTAGTAGTGGTAGTAGCAGTAGAATAGTAGTAGTAGTAGTAGTAGTAGTAGTAGTAGTAGTAGTAGTAGTAGTAGTAGTAGTAGTAGTAGTAGTAGTAGTAGTAGTAGTAGTAGTAGTAGTAGTAGTAGTAGTAGTAGTAGTAGTAGTAGTAGTAGTAGTAGTAGTAGTAGTAGTAGTAGTAGTAGTAGTAGTAGTAGTAGTAGTAATGATAATAAGAAAAAATAACAAGATAAATTTGTTTTAAATAGATATGCTTATGATGATGACACTAATAATAAAAAGATTTATTGCAAACGTTCACAATTATTTCTAAAAACAAATCCACATTTTTTTTCAGCGCGAAATTGTACTCTCTCTCTCTCTCTCTCTCTCTCTCTCTCTCTCTCTCTCTCTCTCTCTCTCTCTCTCTCTCTCTCTCTCTCTCTCTCTCTCTCTCTCTCTCTCTCTCTCACTCTGCCGATCTCTCTCTCCCTGATAAAATTTTCGAGGAATCACACTTTTCTTCTAAAGTGGACAGCTACAAAAAGAATAAATAAAGTGTTAATAATGTTAAATACTTGATGAAAAAAAAAATAGAAAAATAGAAGAGGTTTGAAAAATTGTAGGGGAGCATTGAAAACATGAACAAAACCAACAAAAACAAAAACAAAACAAACAAACCTAGGTGTCCAAAAAAAATAAAAAATGCAAACTCAGTCAACATATCGAAATATTTTAAATTAATGCCTTTTGAATAGCATGCAGACAAATAATTTGCAAAAAATAAATAAATAAAGAACCCAAAATATACATTCAATAGTACACTACATGCATTAGCCACTTTCTTTAGTTAACATTTAAAATCTGGATTCAAAAGATTCAGATTCCCATTCAGATTTTAAATGAGTGCCACATAGCTTTCTTCATCTAAATCAGGTTTTACATGAAACCTGACTTTAAGCCAGTAAATCTGTTTTGTATCGCACCTCACCAGAGTTATCATGCAGCTCCGAACTCTAGTTTCTCTGTTGATAGAGAATCTTATGATGGTTTGCAAGAACTTGCAGCCAATATTTTTTTCTCTTTTGAGTGTTGTAGATGGATTAAGTATCTCATATAAAACATCTTTATTTCCGTTACAAAACCGCAGGGCTCCCCAAATAAATTACGGTAGTGGTGCACTTTTATTCATCATGGAAAACATGATTTTGCAGCCTATATAACTTTATTGTTTACTCATTCTTGCTGCTGCTTTATTCATTTTATTCTTTCTTTTTTTTCCAGGTCTCATGTCATGGATATGGAGTTCAGAAGCGTAGAAGGCTCTAGGTTCTACCACCAGTCACTTTGCAAAACAAAAGCTACAGTTCCTTATTAATTTTTTGCTGACATAAACATATAGTCCAGAAAAATTGACATCTGGACTGTGGACAAATGTATGCCGATGACCCATCACAGATACAATGAAGGGCTCGACCTCATGCAGTGAAAAGTGGTCTCCATCACAAAGTCAGAACGTGCAACTGCTAAGAAATTATTACAGAAAAAATCAGACCCGAATCTTTAAAATACTATCGAGTTAACCTGGTCTGCCTAAGATTATAATTATTCAAGATCTAATCACAATCTGTATTACTTATGAAAGACAAA
>JAWDGP010005441.1:75000-100299 GCA_033675545.1 Elysia crispata | reverse complement strand
CAATGTTTGCCCTAAAGCTTAAGACAGCATGATGGCTCACCAAGTGTGTGTGTGTGTGGTTTGTTTGAATGGTTGCTCTAAAGCTTAAGACAGCATGATGGCTCATCAAGTGCGTGTGTGTGTGGTTTGTTTCAATATTTGCTCTAAAGCTTAAGACAGCATGATGGCTCACCAAGTGTGTGTGTGTGTGTGGTTTGTTTCAATATTTGCTCTAAAGCTTAAGACAGCATGATGGCTCATCAAGTGCGTGTGTGTGTGGTTTGTTTCAATATTTGCTCTAAAGCTTAAGACAGCATGATGGCTCACCAAGTGTGTGTGTGGTTTGTTTCAATGTTTGCTCTAAAGCTTAAGACAGCATGATGGCTCACCAAGTCTGTGTGTGGTTTGTTTCAATGTTTGCCCTATAGCTTAAGACAGCAAAATTGCTCACCAAATGTGTATGCATGTGTCAATGATAGTAATCTTTCTAGCAATTTGTTCAAGTGTTTGCCCTAAAGCTTAAGACAGCATGATGGCTCACCAAGTGTGTGTGTGTGTGTGTAGTTTGTTTCAATATTTGCTCTAAAGCTTAAGACAGCATGATGGCTCACCAAGTGTGTGTGTTTGTGTGTGTGGTTTGTTTGAATGGTTGCTCTAAAGCTTAAGACAGCATGATGACTCACCAAGTGCGTGTGTGTGTGTGGTTTGTTTCAATATTTGCTCTAAAGCTTAAGACAGCATGATGGCTCACCAAGTGCGTGTGTGTGTGTGTGTGTGTGTTTATCATGACATTGTAATGTTTGTAGCGATTTGGTTGAGTGTTTGCTCTGAAGTTCACGACAGCATGATGGCTCACCAAGTCTGTGTGTCATGACAGTGTAATCCTCCCCGCGGTTTGTTTCAATGTTTGCTGTAAGAGTAGGACAATAAAATGGCTTTCCGATATTTGTGTGTGTGTGTGTGTCTAATCTTCCCAGCGGTTGTTGTTTTTGTTTTTTTAAGTAATTGATGTGACGGGTGAGATCAAGATAAAAAAAATAGCTTACCAAGAGCGTATGAGTATGTCGCATGACAGTGCAATCTTTTTAACTGTTTGTTAACCCTATTGGTGTGAGCCAAAAATACTGAAGACGACCCAGGGGATTTTGGATCCGGATAAAAGAACCTATCCAGGGTGAGTGCCCATGCTTGAGATCTGCTTCCACCATACATTATACAATATCGCGTCACGGGCTAGAAAACAGCGTTATTGTCTCTAGCTGCGCGCTGTAAACACTTCAGTCTATTCCCACTTCTCCTCCGAATGGCCGTAGCGGTCTGATCCACTGTAGGGTTAGCGAGTTGAGTGCCGCTGCTGGAGGAGAAGTGATTACCAATATTCCATCATGTTGGTGAACAACCTGATATGAAGCATCCAATCCTCAGGGCACTCTGGGCCACAAGGTCTGTGTTTGACTTGCTCTCCAGAACCACGTCATGAAATACTGACAGACTGAGCGTAAAGGATAGCGGAGCTGGGGCGTCTAGCGAAAACAAACCTTGTTAAGAGAGAAATCAATTGGACTGAGCGATGCGCGGAACATGTCTAGATTGGGACCTTAGTTTGTCTACGTGTTTACCCTTAAGATGCCTTTGTTTATTTCAAAGTCGGGAAATTCGTTTTGGAAATTCAGAACCAAGAAGAGCCAATGGTTTTCAGCATGACTTAAGTGATTCTTTTATCCTCTTTAAGATTTTAAGATTTGATCTCCTGTCTGAATTTCCTCATCAGTCTACTTTTGTAGTCTAAGTGTTTGCATTATCAGTTTTGAGACTTAAGCTCTTTTCTGAATTTGCTCTTTGGTCCAACTTTTGAGTCCAAATGCTCTTTCTTTAGTTTTAAGTTTTGATCTTTCATCCGAATTTTCGACACGACCAAAAATTGAAATAAAAAATATTATTCATTAGTTTTAAGATTTGATCTTTTATCCATATGTTATATTCTTATCAAAAAGATCTTGTGCAAAGGGGCAGTTAATACAAACATGTAGCCAAAGTCTAGCCCTCAAATTCTCTTAACTCTTTTCTTTCTCTATCCCTCTATGCTTCTTTTTTCCATCTCGTTCCCCTATTTTCACCCTGTCTTTCCCCTACGCCTGTGTGTGTCAATGTTTGATTACGGTCGCTCCAAACGTCTTCCACTCCTCACGACCCAAGACGATTTGATCATGTTGAGTTTTGTGCCCCTCCCCCCCCCCTCCCCTGCCTCGTCCCACCACTCACATTCTGGCCACTCGTCGGAGACTCTCACCGGGTACCTGATCATGTTTCAATTTGCCCGTGTTTGGGGTTTTTTTCCTACCCCAACAACTATGTCGTAATTTGCCCTATGTAAAGTTTAAGCCAATGACTTAGAAGATGGTCGGGAGTGAAGAAGCTTCTTGTCAATCGATTTTAGTCCGGCAGATCGATAGTTCTCAGACCAGGCCTCCTATTATCGCTCGCCGTTCGATATTATCTCACAAAACATATCGAAATGGGTCCCTGGAGACTGAAGCAGAAGTCATCTGGGTTGCCTCAAGGGTTGCCTCAAGTGGCTCAGTCAACAGAGCGCTGGACTGGCAATACGGGGGTATAGAATGGAACCTTGGTCTAGGCTATCTAGTCAGGTCAAAATATTGCATCGCTAAAAGGGAGGAGAAAAAAATGTGCGACAACAAAGGACTCACGTTTCCTTTTGTTTTTGTTTTTTTTTATTTATTTTAATGCTTTTTAAAGTCAGTTTTTTTTTTTCAAATATTCTAAGAAATGTGATTCATTATCAGTTCAATCTCTTTTTTTTTTTTTTTTTTGCTTATTTATGTGTTTTATGTAAGACAATAATATTATTGTTGTTGCTATAAGACATATTTTCTTTGGAGTGACGTTGTAGTATTAATATTCAATTACAAATATTATACACATTTAATCCCATTTCTATCCTTCTTTCTATTTATCTATCTATCTATCTATCTATCTATCTATCTATCTATCTATCTATCTATCTATCTTTCTATCTATCTATCTATCTATCTATCTATCTATCTATCTATCTATCTATCTATCTATCTATCTATCTTTTTACCTTTCCTACTTCCTCTCTCTGTCTATCTGGATGCCTTCATTTTCATCTTTTTATCTATTTGTTTATCTATCTATCTACCTGACTATCTAAACATCTTACTGTCTCTCTCTTGTTCTATTTATCGCTTTATCCATCAATTGGATATGTTTTGATGCACTCACTTTAAAATTTTTCTTTTGTTTTGAGTCTTCATTATGTCTTTGAATCTTTATTTTTATCTTTTTCTCCCATATTTTTCCCGTTTCTTTCGCTGTTTCTCTCTCTCTCTCTCTCTCTCTCTCTCTCTCTCTCTCTCTCTCTCTCTCTCTCTCTCTCTCTCTCTCTCTCTCTCTCTCTCTCTCTTTCTCTCTCTCTCTGTCTCTCTCTCTCTGTCTCTCTCTCTCTCTCTCTCTCTCTCTCTCTCTCTCTCTCTTTCTTTCTCTCTATCTCTTTCTCTCTCTCTCTCTCTCTCTCTCTCTCTCTCTCTCTCTCTCTCTCTCTCTCTCTCTCTCTCTCTCTCTCTCTTTATGTCTGTCTTTCTCCTCTTTTCTCGCTATGTCTCCGCCTCTTTTCACTGCTCTTCTCTCTTCTTTCTTTTCCTTTTTCCCCACTATTTGTCAGATATTTACTCTCTCTTCATCTGTTTTACTCTCACTCCCTTGCTGTCTTTCTCTCTTTGTTCTTTAGTTGATTCGATATCAACATCTTCGTGCCTCCTTGTTCCTTCTTTCCTTCACTCAGGCACCATTTTGTCGTTTCCTACACCTCAGTGTCAGCACTGCTGAACATCTTGCTATCCACCAATTTCCATAATGGCTGCAGAATATCCCATAATACCTCAGTTCTCCCCCCTGTCCGAGCCGTGGCTTCCACAGATCTTATTTCTGAGCCTCACCCAGACTGTCGCAACCTGGGCTAATCGGATTCTGGACGGCATCTCTTGTCCTCCTGCTTGACCAGTGGTCACTTGGTCACTCAATGTTCCTCATCTGAGCGTGACAATGGTCACTCTAAGGGGATCATGGGTCTATCTGGTCAGTGGTGAAGATATTCTGGACATCTTCTAAGTGTCCTGTTAGCTTAGCGGTTATCCCTGGTTGGTGGTTGGTGGTTGAGGTGATCCCGAGAAGGGAACATGACCGCTGCAGAGTTGGCCGGATTGAGAGAGGAAAAGTCTGGGAGGATGATCTCCGGAGAGACCAATGATTTACAGTGACACAAAAATCTTCCTCTTTTACTTCGTTAGCTGTTGGGACAGGAGAGAGATTGTCATAGGGAGAGAGAGAGAGAGAGAGAGAGAGAGAGAGAGAGAGAGAGAAATCAAAATGACAGCAGAGATAGTAGGGAGAGAGAGAGGGGGGAGTAAGAGCGAGAGAGTGAGGAAGGGAGAGAAAGAGAGAGAGGGTGGGAGGGAGAGAAAGAGAGAGATATATATATATAGAGAGAGAGAGAAAAAAAGAGCAAGAGAGACACAGAGAAAGAGAGGAGAGGAGAAAGATAGAATGGGAAGGATGGAGAGAAAGAGAGAGAGAGAGAGAGAGAGAGAGAGAGAGAGAGAGAGAGAGAACACAAAAGCTGGAAGACAGAATAATAGTGCTAATACCATGGAAGAAATGTGGGTTGAGGTGTTTGCAGCCATTTCTTAAAGAATGGCTACTGCTTTGAGCATTTCATACGAGAAATGTGAAAAAAACTTTAACCTGTAAAAAATGCGGGAATGGAGATTAAGACAACAGTGTTAGCCCAGCAATTTTGACCCGTTTAAAAACCTTTTCAAAGATCATAGACATGAAATTTATATTGAAACTTTAAGATTCACTTTAATTTATCTCTATGATCGAAAAAATTCCTATGTGCACCTGAACAAATGGCAAAGAGTTTTATTGTCAGGCAACTTCACATGTGACCGTTCATGGAGCTTGGCTTTTTGTTATGATAATTATGCTCCGCCAGTCAAGTTACAAAAGAACTAATTATAATTACGGAAATATCACTAAACAGAGATGGTTGTGGCCTGTGGCGCTGTCAAAGTGGACGATACACTTTTTCTTAGACCAGTATAAATAGTATCGTCATGCAATACCTGAGTCAATGAAAAAGTATTGTCATGAATCGATACCTGGATCAGTGGAAATAGTATTGTTTTGAATCGATACCTGGATCATTGGGAATAGAATAGTCATGACACGATACCTGAGTCAGTGGCAATAGAATCGTCAAGAAACGATGCCTGAGTCAGTACAGTGGGAATAGAATCGTCATGAAACGATGCCTGAGTCAGTACAGTGGGAATAGAATCGTCATGAAACGATACCTGAGTCAGTGGGAATAGAATCGTCATGAAACGATGCCTGAGTCAGTGGGAATAGAATCGTCATGAAACGATGCCTGAGTCAGTACAGTGGGAATAGAATCGTCATGAAACGATACCTGGATCAGTGGGCATAGAATCGTCATGAAGTGATAACTGAGTCAGTGGGAATAGAATCGTCATGAAACGAAACCTGAGTCAGTGGGAATAGAATCGTCATGAAGTGATAACTGAGTCAGTGGGAATAGAATCGTCATGAAACGAAACCTGATCAGTAGGAATAGAATCGTCATGAAGTGATAACTGAGTCAGTGGGAATAGAATCGTCATGAAACGAAACCTGAGTCAGTGGGAATAGAATCGTCATGAATCGATGCCTGAGTCAGTACAGTGGGAATAGAATCGTCATGAAACGATACCTGAGTCAGTGGGAATAGAATCGTCATGAAACGATACCTGAGTCAGTGGGAATAGAATCGTCATGAAACGATGCCTGAGTCAGTGGGAATAGAATCGTCATGAAACGATACCTGAGTCAGTGGGAATAGAATCGTCATGAATCGATGCCTGAGTCAGTGGAAATAGAATCGTCATGAATCGATGCCTGAGTCAGTAGGAATAGAATCGTCATGGAACGATGCCTGAGTCAGTACAGTGGGAATAGAATCGTCATCAAACGATGCCTGAGTCAGTACAGTGGGAATAGAATCGTCATGAATCGATGCCTGAGTCAGTACAGTGGGAATAGAATCGTCATGAAACGATACCTGGATCAGTGGGCATAGAATCGTCATGAATCGATGCCTGAGTCAGTGGGAATAGAATCGTCATGAAACGATGCCTGAGTTAGTACAGTGGGAAAAGAATCGTCATGAAACGAAACCTGAGTCAGTGGGAATAGAATCGTCATGAAGTGATAACTGAGTCAGTGGGAATAGAATCGTCATGAAACGAAACCTGAGTCAGTGGGAATAGAATCGTCATGAAGTGATAACTGAGTCAGTGGGAATAGAATCGTCATGAAACGAAACCTGATCAGTAGGAATAGAATCGTCATGAAGTGATAACTGAGTCAGTGGGAATAGAATCGTCATGAAACGAAACCTGAGTCAGTGGGAATAGAATCGTCATGAATCGATGCCTGAGTCAGTACAGTGGGAATAGAATCGTCATGAAACGATACCTGAGTCAGTGGGAATAGAATCTTCATGAATCGATGCCTGAGTCAGTGGGAATAGAATCGTCATGAATCGATACCTGAGTCAGTGGGAATAGAATCGTCATGAAGTGATACCTGAGTCAGTGGGAATAGAATCGTTATGAATCGATGCCTGAGTCAGTGGGAATAGAATCGTCATGAAACGATACCTGAGTCAGTGGGAATAGAATCGTCATGAATCGATGCCTGAGTCAGTGGAAATAGAATCGTCATGAATCGATGCCTGAGTCAGTAGGAATAGAATCGTCATGGAACGATGCCTGAGTCAGTACAGTGGGAATAGAATCGTCATGAAACGATGCCTGAGTCAGTACAGTGGGAATAGAATCGTCATCAAACGATGCCTGAGTCAGTACAGTGGGAATAGAATCGTCATGAATCGATACCTGAGTCAGTGGGAATAGAATCGTCATCAAACGATGCCTGAGTCAGTACAGTGGGAATAGAATCGTCATCAAACGATGCCTGAGTCAGTACAGTAGGAATAGAATCGTCATGAAACGATGCCTGAGTCAGTACAGTAGGAATAGAATCGTTATGAAACGATGCCTGAGTCAGTGAAAATAGTGTCGTCATGAAACGACTCTTCGATCAATTAAATAGAATTCTGAGAGGAAATCCCAGAACTCAACAGATGCTCGCTTCTATTTTACTCAGACCAACTTTCTGAAAAAAAAAATTCTAGATCAGTTGCTGGCTCCGAAAATTTGACGGATCATATATCCATAGTTTACCGTGAAGGCATGGATCCAGCTGTTAGTTTGGGTTAGAACTGCCAAGCACTGCCAATCTGACGCTTTATCGTGAAGATTAAGGTTCAGTAGAAAATTATATCGGTTACAAATAAATATCATCTCGTGCGTTATGGAAATACAAAGACTCTCCAATTATACTTGTTTTTGTTAGCTCCTGCCAGGAAGTAATTTTTCTTCTACAACTTTTTATTCTCATCGTTTCAGATATTCGGATAGTTTGAGGGACATCTGTGGCTATCTGAATCAGGTGAGTAGGGATGCAGTTTCATAATAATAATAATAATAATAATAATAATAATAATAATAATAATAATAATAATAATAATAATAATAATAATAATAATAATAATAGTAATAATAATAATAATAATAATAATAATAATAATAATAATAATAATAATAATAATAATAATAATAATAATAATAATAATAATAATAATAATAATAGTAATAATAATAATAATAGGAATGCATATACCAGACTGATGCACTAGATTAGTTTCAGGCAATAAAGAAACACCCTGTTTTGATGATTATAGAATGATATTTGATATCGCCTCATCAGATCTGATGGACTACATTGGTTTCAGATGACTAGAAAATATTCTCTGTGTCGATGATTATTAGAACTGATCTCGCTAGATCAGATCTGATGTACACGATTTTTCAATACCATCTGATATCAGTTGACAGTTTGTGATTGTTGCTTACAAATCTGAAATCAAACTGTGAAGTGCAGTTTTTACCAATTAACAGGAACATAGACGAAAGTACTGATGACTAAATTTTAGATCGGTTCCTTTTAATATTTTGAACACTTTCTTCAATATTTGATAAAATATTTGATCAGATTCTCTGATAGAGACGTGGAATCACGCGATGATTTATTCATGCTAAGTCAAACTCTCTGATACAGACGTGACATCACGTGATGCTTTATTCATGCTAAGTCAGACTCTCTGCTAGAGGCTTGGCATCACGTGATGCTTTATTCATGCTAAGTCAGACTCTCTGATACAGACGTGATGTTTTGTACTTACCGAGACAGACTCTCTAATAGAAAACTTGGCATCACGTGATTTTTATATACGTGCAAGGTTGGATACTCTGATGTGATTGGCATCACATGATACTTAACACATACTAAATCGAATCTGATAGACATGGCTTCACGTAATACATGCTAACTTGTATGCTATGCAGAGAACTGCAATTGTTCAGTTTTACTTGAAGTGAAATAAACCAATTCAAGAAACCAGTTTCAGGCTCCGTTTGTGCATGAACCGGATACATCCATATAGTAATACTTGAATCGGATGGAACTAACTAGAGTTTCGAGAAGCCGGTTACAGGTGCCGTTTGGAACATAAACCGGATACATCCATAAAGCAATACTTGAGTCAGACGGACGCCACAAGTGATTCAGGAAGCCATTTTTACAGGCGCCGTATGAGCAAGAACCGGATACATCCGTATATTAATACTTGAATCGGATGGAATCGATTTGCGATTCAAGAAGCTAGTTACAGGCACCATTTGGAAAATAAACCGGATACATTCATCTGGTGTTTGAACAAATCTTAGAACACACTGGTTATCCAGGATTCGTTAAGCGCGCTTTATCGTGGTGGAACTCCCCAGAATTCTGTAGTCTCTACCTACTGCTCGCCATGTTTACTTTAATTTTCGTCCAATTTCCCTCAAATCGGCGCGTCCAATTCATCAAGCGGTTGCGAGGTGGACCTCACTGGCACGTCTTTAGTGCCCATTGCTTGTGGAAGCACTTCAGGTTTGATGTGGACCACTCATCTCTCGCTGGCATTCCACTCTCCCCCTCTTCCCCTCTCCCCTCGGCCCCCTCCCTCTCCGTACAAGCACCTCACGGCCAAGCACCCCGTACCCTCTGAAAAACTGAAGTAGAGAGAGAGAGAAACAAAATATAATTATGTAAACTGTAAAGCTGGGGAAACAGGTGTACGAGATGAAACTACTGGGGTTTGGGTTTATGATTTTTTCCATTTTCCTCGCTAATATGGCATCAGCGTGTTAACAATTAAGTTCATCTCTTGTTAACACAGACTCGATCCTGTGAGCACACACACATACACACTTGTACAATGACTGTTATACTAGTCCCCGTGTCTCATCACACGCCAAGAAGCGATGCCCTATGACAATTCGTTGGTTTTCTAACGACACAAACGACGCGTGAACAGCTCCGTTTGTATCTGGAGATCTGAAGCTACGATTAAGGCGGACAAGTGAGGATTTTCTTGTCCCTGTGTCATCCAGCTCTGCGGCGGGGGAAAACGCTTGCCAATGCAGAAATTTATTGCGAGGTTGTCAGCATAATAGAATGAATAAAATGATGTTTATTGGGGTTAATAAAATGTAAGTATTGCTGTTGCTGTTGTTGTTGTTGTTCTTGTTCTTATTATTGTTGTTGTTGTTGTTGTTGTTGTTGTTGTTGTTGTTCTTCTTCTTCTTCTTCTTCTTCTTCTTCTTCTTCTTCTTCTTCTTCTTCTTCTTCTTCTTCTTCTTCTTCTTCTTCGCTTTAATTTGGATTTTCCCTTTATTCAGTTATCTATTTTGTGAAGCGGTTTTGCTCTATTGGACTGTCTATTGACGTGTTTGTCTGGCTACATGATAATGTCCATAAACATGTCTAACAGTATACTATAGGAAAAAAATACATTTTAGCTAGATTTTCCAAGCACAACTTATGCCTGTGCTGTTGACTGATTAGATGTCTGTTGTTGGAATTGACGGAGCTCAATGACGTTTTCCCATGTAGCTTTTAAAATAATACTTTCCATTTCTTGCTTTGTTTTTATTTTTTTCCTTAATAGGCAGGGGAAAACCGAAATGTCTGTGTCTTTGCAAAACCAAGTTTTGTTTTTTTCCCAGCATAGGTAGGCGAGGATCAAAGGTTACCTACGAACGGCAGTTCTCAGACGAAGGTCACTGTATGAACCTCGTTCTGGCAGCTTGTTTGAGTGTACCTGAGTTGTCTGACCGAAGGGCGAGTGTGGAGTACAGCATACAGTGCAATGTTTACTTCTGTTCACCATCTGGTCCCACTTAGTTATTCCCAGATACAAATCTGGCTGGCATGCATGCGTGGAGATCTGTCATAAATGGTTGCTGGCTGGACGGGAGGTGAGGCGTACCAGACCTACACCACACGGATGCGATGTTCTGGTTACTCCGTGTGGACATCAGGTTGTAACGTTAACTCCACTCGTAATGTGTAGGTTTTAAGGAAGAAGTGATTCTCAGGGAAGCGAAGGTGCGTTTGATCAAATTTTAGCTTTTCCCATTGAAATGATGGGCGTATCATCTTGTCCTCTTTTTGTTAGGCTGTGAATGAACACTGCGTTAAATACAACCAGCCACATCTCCACATTCGTTCACAATATTTGCCATGATCATGAGAGAATACATTCGGCGGAACAATTGGATCTTTCTTATGGCATGCGGTTGGACAGTTGGGAGTGGATTCAGTGATCCATGTTTATGAGGGTTGAAGACCTCAATAGAAAAACCACAAGAGGTAAGGGGGTGGGTTTGCTGAGTTGTTGAATCTGCTTTATGGTAAAGGTGGTTTGGGAATTTCATTATTGGGTTATGTCATCGTTGTCGTTTATTGTGTTTCATGGTACATTATGTTGTTTTGACACGAAGCTTTTATGGCTACAGTTCAGATCTACATTTTTTTTCTTTATGTCATTGTGCAAGCCTTATGTTGCATGTCAAAAGTGCAGTCTTCTTCGTTATGTCATTTTGTCATGGTCATAATAAGTTGAGAACTACGACCTGGTATCCCACCAGGTGCTGTGTTTGTAAATTCTGCCGAATGCTAGAAAGGCGATACGAACGAAATTAAAAGTTCAGAATTTTCGTTAAGTGGTTTTCTCTGTCTATAACACACCCCTTTTCTTTTTTTCCTGCTTTTTTCTTCATTTCCTTTTTTCTTCTAATCGTGTCTCGGGTGTCCTTTGAAACCATACCGTTGATGTCTTTACTTTATGCCCGCCTTTCCCTCTTTCTCCACCCTCTTACACAAACCAATGCCTTCATTCTCACCAAGCATACCGTGTGGCGTTCCCACTGGACAACATTACCCAGCATGCCACTGTCACCGCCAACCGGAATCTGCCTTTGACAGTTCGCTCGTCTGGAATTGAGGCCAAAAACCCAATTCTACACATTGCCAGTTTGGCTCGAGTTTTTTTGTGTCTGTAACTACTCTGCATTTTTATCACAATTGGATTCTCTTGGCTCTTGGCTCAAAACGTAAAAATTTCGTTTGGAAATAATTTTCTCCACAATATAAATTAACCTTTGATAATTCAGACATATATAGCAGCATATTTTTTTTTTTTATTTTCCTTACAAAATTTACTGGCTTATGAAACTAAAAAAAAATATCCTACAACTTTGAATATTTATTAAATTTTGTAAATCTGTTTACTTTTTTGTCTTTCGATGATATTTTAAACATTATTTGTCTATTCATCCGTTCTGATAGCAAAAGAACCATTACCTTAAGGGTCGATTTGATTAGGCTTTTCTAATTAAAACCCTTAAAGCTTCAGATGGTTCACAAAGACTTCAAATCGTTTTGAATCCCTCGAAATCACAATACTCTGTGCAAGGCGCTGATTTTACCGAATGAGAAATTAGCTGTCAATGGAGACCTTGGCTGCTAAGAATGAATAACACATTATTGTTAATATACATAGATCCAATAAATAAAAATTTCATTTTTTTTTAAATTACAAAAAAGGGCTATTAAACATAAAGTACCTGTTTAATATAATAGTGATTAAAGATCTCTCATAAAACTATAAACTAAAAAGAAACATTGTTTCACAATGATTAAGTCCTTCTCAGAGACACAGAGAAAATCTTAGTTCTGAGTAACGTTGTTTCATAGTAGTTAAGTCTCCCCCAGAGATAAAGAGAGAAAATCTTAGTTCTGAGTAACGTTGTTTCATAGTAGTTAAGTCTCCCCCAGAGATAAACAGAGAAAATCTCAGTTCTGAGTAACGTTGTTTCATAGTAGTTAAGTCTCCCCCAGAGATAAAGAGAGAAAATCTTAGTTCTGAGTAACGTTGTTTCATAGTAGTTAAGTCTCCCCCAGAGATAAAGAGAGAAAATCTTAGTTCTGAGTAACGTTGTTTCATAGTAGTTAAGTCTCCCCCAGAGATAAAGAGAGAAAATCTTAGTTCTGAGTAACGTTGTTTCACAGTAGTTAAGTCTCTCCCAGAGATAAAGAGAGAAAATCTTAGTTCTGAGTAACGTTGTTTCATAGTAGTTAAGTCTCCCCCAGAGATAAAGAGAGAAAATCTTAGTTCTGAGTAACGTTGTTTCATAGTAGTTAAGTCTCCCCCAGAGATAAAGAGAGAAAATCTTAGTTCTGAGTAACGTTGTTTCACAGTAGTTAAGTCTCTCCCAGAGATAAAGAGAGAAAATCTTAGTTCTGAGTAACGTTGTTTCATAGTAGTTAAGTCTCCCCCAGAGATAAAGAGAGAAAATCTTAGTTCTGAGTAACGTTGTTTCATAGTAGTTAAGTCTCCCCCAGAGATAAAGAGAGAAAATCTTAGTTCTGAGTAACGTTGTTTCATAGTAGTTAAGTCTCCCCCAGAGATAAAGAGAGAAAATCTTAGTTCTGAGTAACTTTGTTTCATAGTAGTTAAGTCTCTCCCAGAGATAAAGAGAGAAAATCTTAGTTCTGAGTAACATTGTTTCATAGTAGTTAAGTCTCTCCCAGAGATAAAGAGAGAAAATCTTAGTTCTGAGTAACGTTGTTTCATAGTAGTTAAGTCTCCCCCAGAGATAAAGAGAGAAAATCTTAGTTCTGAGTAACGTTGTTTCATAGTAGTTAAGTCTCCCCCAGAGATAAAGAGAGAAAATCTTAATTCTGAGTAACGTTGTTTCACAGTAGTTAAGTCTCCCCCAGAGATAAAGAGAGAAAATCTTAGTTCTGAGTAACGTTGTTTCACTGTAGTTAAATCTCTCCCAGAGATAAACAGAGAAAATCTCAATTCTGAGAAGCATTGCTTCACAGTCGTTACGTGTGTTCCTGAGAGAAAATCCGCCGAGGCTATGGTGGTCGTATAAATAAACCTCTTTCCAGCAACTGACAGAGTGTTAGGTCCAATCTACACTACTTCCTTGTATTACAGCCAAAATGCTAAGAAGATCAGATTCTAAACTTTTTTTTTTATGTGGGGTTTGAGTGGGACTCACAAATTTTCCCCATGTTTTCAGGCGCGAAAATCACCAACTCTTCAAACTGCCGTTGCACAGCTCTAGGGTATGTTCAGGAAAAAAAAAAGTAAGTGAAAAAAAGACCAAAACGGGTGAAAATGAGACGGGAACGAGTATGGTAATTTTTGCAGCTTTTTTTTTCGCTGCCCCAAGAGATTTGATGAAATATTACCTTGGGTGTGGACGGGTAATTCTCTTGTGGTAATCTCCGACACACATTCATCTCTCCTTCTCAATTATGTATGGTAATATTTCCCACGTTCTTGAGTGCCTTTCTGTCGTTACTTTTCTTCGTCTTTATTTTTTCTGTTAACTGATCGGCATCGTTCTTTCTCTCTCTTCCTCTCATTCTTTCTCTCTCTCTCTCTCTCTCTCTCTCTCTATATATATATATATATATATATATATATATATATATATATACACATATATATTATGTGTGTGTGTTTTAATCCCTGCAGAAGATTAAAAGCACTCTTTCTATTCTCTTATCTCTTGTCCCCCCCCCCCCTTGCCCAACCCAACAGTCTACTCGATCCGTATTCCTGCATGCATTACTCATTGTTCAGGAGATAATCATTGTATGTGTCTTTTTTTCTTAATATAAAATTATTCTCAATACATGTCGTGCTTTAAGCATGTGTTTTGTTTATTTATTTTTAAACTTCGATTCCGCCCGAATAAGTGCCCTCAAGTGTTCTTCACCAGGCGTTGGAAAAATAGAGAGGGAGAGAGACAGAGAGAGAGGGAGAGAGACAGAGACAGAGAGAGAGACAGACAGAGAGAGAGAGGGAGAGAGAGAGAGAGAGAGAGAGAGAGAGAGAGAGAGAGAGAGAGAGAGAGGAGAGAATAATATAAGTGGGGCATAGGAATGTTGACATCAAGGTAGAAAGGAAAGGATGGAAAAAGAAAAAGATAGAAAGAAGCATATTGAAGGTGAGAAAGAGTGGGTAATAAATTTTATGGTAGAGACAAAGAGATGGGAATAGTAAGATACGGAAAAAAGGTAAATTGGAAGGAGAGATAGAGAGATAGATAATTCGCTGAGTAGACACAAAGAGATAAAGAGGGAGGAAGAGAGGGGCAGACAGGAACAGGGCCGATAAGACAGACAGACATTTGTCTTCAGAATGATTGAAGGATGGACTCTTACACGCTTCTACTCACCCATAGAAACAACACATATAACCACACTTACACAAATGCGCGCATATATATATATATATATATATATATATATATATATATATATATATATACATATATATAATTATATATATATATACATATATATAATTATATATATATATACATATATATAATTATATATATACTCGTATAAAATAGAGAGACTGGATGTAGAGGAGAATGCGAGAGAGAGAGAGAGAGAGAGAGAGAGAGAGAGAGAGAGAGAGAGAGAGAGAGAGAGAGAGAGAGAGAGAGAGAGAGAGAGAGAGAAACTAAGAGAAAGAGACAGTTAATGGGAGCAGTACGGAACGATATGAGCCTGAAGAGAGAATCCAAATATTGGGGTTCTTGGATCGGTGATGGATAAAGACGGAGAGAAGATGCACTGGTAAAAGGGGGAACACTAGTTCTAGAAGGTTTGACACGGTGGGATGGAGGGACAAATAAGGTACCGAGATAGAAAGACAGAGGGAAAGGATATCAGCAGAAGTATGTTTGACATAAATCTTCCAGACTCTCTTTCTCTCTCACTCTCTCTCTCTCTCTCTCTCTCTCTCTCTCTCTCTCTCTCTCTCTCTCTCTCTCTCTCTCTCTCTCTCTATCTCTCTCTCTGTTTTTCTCTCTCTCTCTACCTCTCTCGTCTTTCTCTCTTTTCCGCATACCTTTCTTATTGTCTCCATCTCCTCCTCCTCTCTCTTTCTCTCTCTCTCTCTCTCTCTCTCTCTCTCTCTCTCTCTCTCTTTCTCTCTCTCTCCCTCTCTCTCTCTCCTCTTTTGTCCTCTCTTTTCTTCTTTTTTGTACCTTTTTTTTATTCACCTCCAATCATCTTTAAAAATTCTCTATGATTCCGTCTCTCAAACTAACCTTCGGGTTGGCGCTCAAGGATTTGCAAGTATTTTATAGCAGTTTACAAAACATAAATAGAATTCGTTCTTTTAGGAAGAAAACGCTGAAATGAGTTTTGGAAAAAAAATATTCAAAAAGAACTCAGCAGGAGATAATGGTGTGATTGATTCCCCAAGGCAGTTCATAAAAAGAGTTTGAATATTGTTAGCATCTTTGATAGTTACGTGATCAGAGTAGAGCATGTCATAGCTCTCTGGGGTGGGGGAGGGGGGGGGGGCCAAAGGATGTGAGGCTGGGAGAGGGAGTCCTAGGTTACCCTCCCCCCTCCCATCCATCCAGCTCCTAATTTCTGCGTCTGCGATCAAATGCCTTTTCTCTGTGAGTCTTACCCCCATCTCCTCAGCCCCTCTTATTCTTTACTGTTTCTTTCCCCTCTTGCCATCTCTCAGCCTCGAAAGCACATTTTTTCTCTTATGTGGAACTCTCAATATTATACTCTTTTTCTCGTCCGCATAGAGAAACGGAGAAAGACAGACATAGAGATGCACAGCCAGACAAAGAGGATCATTCTACAGGTGTAATCAGATTTGTCTAGCTCTGTTCCATGTTCTGTTGCAGTTGGAGACAGATGGACAAAAGCGACAAATCACCCTGGAATATCCAAACCTTGCATTCTGTCAATCCCCCCCCTCGCCCCCTAAAAAAAAAAAAAAAAGAAAAAAGAAAGAAAACAAGAAAAAAATCGCCATCCTTATCTTCTTCTTGTTCTCATCCTGATTCCATTTCTCTCAGCATTCAGAGAAAGATTTACAGCAGTAACAGCTCAAGTTGATTTTGATGACGTAAGGAAAAGGCTCTTGTATTGGTCTGATTGTATTCTCTTAGCAAAATATAGAAGAAATCAATGTTTATCTTGATCAGACCGTTTTTTTTTTCAGGTAAAAATTAGAAGGAATGTAAGTATAATAGGGTCCGAAGCATTTCTGCTCCTCATGGGTATTCTCTGTCTTTGTCTTTCCTTCTCTCTCTATCAATCTCACACACACTCTTTCGCTCTTTGACTCTCTCTCTCTCTCTATCAATCTCATACACCCTCTTTCGCTCTTTGACTCTCTCTCTCTCTCTCTCTCTCTCTCTCTCTCTCTCTCTCTTTCTCTCTCTCCCTCTTTCTCGCTTTCTCTTTCCTTCTCTCTCCTCTCTTTCTCTTTCACTCTCTCTCTCTTTCTCTCTCTCCCCTCTCCCTCTCTCTATCTCTCTCACTCTGTCTTTCTCTCTTTATATATGAGCGCCAATCGTTTTAGCTGCTAAAGTCTGTTTCGTAAGCCTCAACATCGAACATTCGCGAAGAAAGTAAAGGTCAACCCGGGCTTCCTAGCAACTGATTTCGTGGAATCCTCCAGATGTCTGCCGCCCTGGTCCGCCGTGCTATGCGCCAGCGCGGAAAATCGAACCCAGTGTAATGCGATGTTTTCATGGCTGATCGTTTAGCGATGGACCAGGGCTACACTAATTGGCGAGAGGTGGTCAAGTGAATGCATTTCTCCTGCCCTGAACTGCTAGTTTGAGTATGATTTTTGGACAGATAGACAGATCTTAAGAAAGATAAATAGACAGGTAGATAGTTAGAAAGTTAGATAAAATGATAAAGACGTCTACAGATAGAATGATAGATATATAGAAAGATCTGAAGGAATGAAGATAAATAGATATATTGATAGATAGATAGATAGATAGATAGATAGATAGATAGATAGATAGATAGATAGATAGATAGATAGATATAAAGGTTGATATATAGATAAATAGATAGGTAGGTAGATATATATATAGATAGAGAGAATGATAGATACATAGATGGATGGATAGATGCACCAGACTGACTGATTAGCGAAGATGGTCTAGAGAATTTCTCCTGACCTTCACTGCTAGCTTAAGTATGCATTTTTGGACAGATAGACAGATCCTAAGAAAAATGGATAGATAGGTAGATAGAAAGAAAGATAGATCAAATGACAGACCCATATATTAATAGAACAATAGACAATATGAAAAGATGGATAGAAAGACAGGTAGAAAGATGCAGGTGTAAAGATATAACGATATATAGATAGATCGACAAGTCGATAGCATTGTGATAGGTACAAAATGGCAGGACTTACAGATATCATTGTGATAGATAACCTTATATATAGATAGTTGGATAGATTGAAGAATATCGATAGATAGGCTCGTAATTTAAAGAAATACACGGGGGTTTTTTACCGAAAATTTTTCTCACACTCCCTTACATTCTCTCTTTCAGATTCCCTCACACTCTCTCTTTAACATTCCCTCCCCTTCTCTCTCTCTCTCTCTCGCTCTCTCTCTCTCTCTCTCTCTCTCTCTCTCTCTCTCTCTCTCTCTCTCTCTCTCTCTCTCTCTTTCTTTCTCGTTCTTTTTCTATCCATATCCCTCTTTCTATCTCTGTCGCTCTTTTTCCTCGCTCTCTCTCTCTTTGTCTATCTCTGCTGTCTCTCAATCTCTCTCTCCCCATCTCTCTCCACCTTTCTCTTCCTTTCTGTTATGTCAACCTATCCCTAACAATTTTTTAATATATATATATATATATATATATTTTTTTTTTTTTTTGCCAATCGAATTTATCGATTTTTATTTCTAAGAAAAACCCAATGGTCACTTTCTTTTTCCTCACCAATTGGAATCTTTACTGCCGAGTTGTTTTTTTTTTCTATTTTATTTTTGCATTCCAAGTGTTATATTCTTCCAGTTGCCTGAGCTAATCATATTTCCAGCTGCAGTGTACACTTACACCACACCAGCTCTGCTGATAAACTCCACTCAGCTCAACTCCAAGAACTCCGGAGTCTCTGTTTAACAAGACTCCTTACCAACCCCCCCCCCCTTCCCCCCCAATCTCCCAATCTCCCAACAGCTCTAACCCTATCAGATTGTCAAAATCCCCCTCTCGAAATAAATTTCCCCCCAATCAATGGAGGTTCTGAGATTCCCTCCGTTTACCCTGAGGCCGGCGTGAAAATTGGCCAAATATTTCCCTTCAATTTGCAAAAGTGAATCGTGAACGGTGAACGCTTTCCCCCAGTCTGGAAAAGGACTTTCATATCCCAGCTATTTATAACTGTGTTTAAAAGCAATTTTTTTTTTCTGTCTTAAAGGAGAAAGATTTTCATATCCCAGCTATTTACAGCTGTGTTTAAAAGCAAGCTTTATTCTGTGTTAAAATAGAAAGACTTTAGTTTCCCAGCTATTTATAGCTGTGTTTAAAGCATGCTTTATTCTGTCTTAAAGTAGAAAGACTTTAATTTCCCAGCTATTTATAGCTATGTTTAAAGCATGCTTTATTCTGTCTTAAAGTAGAAGGACTTTCATTTTCCAGCTATTTCTAGCTGTGTTTAAAGCATGCTTTATTCTGTCTTAAAGTAGAAAGACTTTAATTTCCCAGCTATTTATAGCTATGTTTAAAGCATGCTTTATTCTGTCTTAAAGTAGAAGGACTTTCATTTTCCAGCTATTTCTAGCTGTGTTTAAAGTACGCTTGATTTTGTCTTAAAATTCTCAGACTTTAGAAATAAATAGAATTGTGAATGTGACTATCTGACTGTATAGTTGATGAAATAAGAAACAGGGTTTCACCCTTACTCTTTAAGTTTGGTTTCATAGATTTGTCGCTGCTATGACCTACTCAGTCCCCAGGCCTTAATTTTACGATTATTTTTTTTCCTTTTTATTAAGTTACTGCCAGTTTCGGGAAGCGTTCAGCATTTTCTATCAATCGCTCAATACAAAAATACACATCAGCAAAACGGTAAACTGGTTCCCAAATGCTTATCAATATTTTTCTCCGGTCTTTGTTTCTCAAGTACATATTTTTTTTTTAATTTCACGGATTTTTTTTCCAGCTGGAGAATGAACTAGGGTTGTGTCCGATAAGGAGAAAGGAAGTTGTGGCGCTGGAATTATTGCCTGTATTTGATGATCCAAGTTTTCAAATGTTGTGGTAACCTCACATGGTTTGGTTATTTTAGCTGCAGTTCTTAAAACTCCTTCTCTCCCTCCTCCCTCCTTTCTCTGTGTCCCTTTACCTCACTCAAGTCAGGTGATTATACCTCTAGTACTTGAAAGTCCTTCCTTCCCTCCTCCCTCCTTTCTTTCTCTGTGTCCCTTTACCTCACTCAAGTCAGGTGATTATACCTCTAGTACTTGAAAGTCCTTCCTTCCCTCCTCCCTCCTTTCTCTGTGTCCCTTTACCTCACTCAAGTCAGGTGATTATACCTCTAGTACTTGAAAGTTCCTCCTCCCTCCTTTCTTTCTCTGTGTCCCTTTGCCTCACTCAAGTCAGGTGATTATACCTCTAGTACTTGAAAGTTCCTCCTCCCTCCTTTCTCTGTGTCCCTTTACCTCACTCAAGTCAGGTGATTTTACCTCTAGTACTTGAAAGTTCCTCCTCCCTCCTTTCTTTCTCTGTGTCCCTTTACCTCACTCAAGTCAGGTGATTATACCTCTAGTACTTGAAAGTCCTTCCTTCCGTCCTCCCTCCTTTCTCTGTGTCCCTTTACCTCACTCAAGTCAGGTGATTATACCTCTAGTACTTGAAAGTCCTTCCTTCCCTCCTCCCTCCTTTCTTTCTCTGTGTCCCTTTACCTCACTCAAGTCAGGTGATTATACCTCTAGTACTTGAAAGTCCTTCCTTCCCTCCTCCCTCCTTTCTTTCTCTGTGTCCCTTTGCCTCACTCAAGTCAGGTGATTATACCTCTAGTACTTGAAAGTCCTTCCTTCCGTCCTCTCCACCAAATTCCCCCAACGTCCCTTTTCTCTTTGCTTTGGGCCAGTTCTTAATTCTGTCTTATCTGCAGCCCAGTTATTGTTTTTGTCCTCGATCTTTAAAACGGTTTGTGTGTTTATGTCTTATCATGACCATGTCCAATTTTCTCAGCATCGTTCTTTCTTTTCGATTCTGTTTTTTCTACTTTCTGATGATTTTATTCCACGAAAACCTAAAACGCTTTCAGTCCTCATTTCTGATGATGCTCCGACTGATCCTACCTTCAAAAGCTGGAGATTAAAGTCTCGTCCGAAATGTCGTGACCGTTACAATATCTCCAGATCCCAGTCGAGCCATGTCTCATGGTGTCTACCCCATCTCCCAAGCCTTGTTTTCTCACCAAGCACTTCTGTTTTCTGGCCTCTCTCAGCTCAGATCTCGCTAACGAAATTACAGCGTTCTACTCAACATTAGATCCACTAACTTGTTTGGGTAGCCACACCAATTTGCTCTGCGGTCTCCTAATTACACATCGAGCTGTAGTTCTGAAATTGCGTTCATCAAATACGGCCGTTTATTGGGAGACGCGTTGTTTTATCTCGTACGGGAAATATTTAGTTTTCATCAGGTTTTTTTTCACCCAGTCAATTTTTTATAGGAGTTTTAAGAGAAAGGAATGCGTAAACCTTTTTTCAATAACATGTTTGCTTTGGTGTTTCTGACGCGATCAATGCCAACTGAGACACAGCATAATGTGAGGGAATGCGGTTATTGCTTAGAACTTCCGATCAATGATACTGAGGGTGGGAGTAAATCCTACTCGTCGCTTAGTTTTTTGCTTACACGACCTTTAATCCGCCTGTCTAGAAAATAGATAGGCCAGTCATGTCGGTGGCATATCATCAGTCATCTCCCTTTGTTTTGTTCAGTATTTTGAGTAAATTGCAGATAACTGATCATTTCAGGTGTGACATAATAAGTAAATCGATGGTAACTGATCATTTCAGGTGTGACATAATAAGTAAATCGATGGTGACTGATCATTTCAGGTGTGACATAATAAGTAAATCGATGGTAACTGATTATGTGAGGGGTGGCGTAATAAGTAAATCGATGGTAACTGATTATGTCAGGGGTGGCGTAATAATTAAATCGATGGTAACTGATCATGTCAGGGGTGGCGTAATAAGTAAATGGATGGTAACTGATCATGTCAGGGGTGGCGTAATAAGTAAATCGATGGTAACTGATCATGTCAGGGGTGGCGTAATAATTAAATCTATGGTAACTGAACATTTCAGGGGTGGCGTAATAAGTAAATAGATGGTAACTGATCAAGTCAGGGGTGGCGTAATAAGTCAACAGATGGTAACTAATCATGTCAGGGGTGGCGTAATTAGTAAATTGATGGTAACTGATCATGTCAGGGATGGCGTAATAAGTAAATCGATGGTAACTGATCATGTCAGGGGCGGCGTAATTAGTAAATTGGTGGTGTAATAATTAAATCTATGGTAACTGATCATGTCAGGGGTGGCGTAATAAGTAAATAGATGGTAACTGATCAAGTCAGGGGTGGCGTAATAAGTCAATAGATGGTAACTAATCATGTCAGGGGTGGCGTAATAAGTAAATCGATTTTAACTGATCATGTCAGGGGTGGCGTTATTAGCAATTCGATGGTAACTGATCATGTCAGGGGTGGCGTAATAAGTAAATTGATTTTAACTGATCATGTCAGGGGTGGCGTTATTAGGAATTCGATGGTAACTGATCATGTCAGGGGTGGCGTTATTAGTAATTCGATGGTAACTAATCATGTCAGGGGTGGCGTAATAAGTAAATTGATTTTAACTGATCATGTCAGAGGTGGCGTTATTAGGAATTCGATGGTAACTGATCATGTCAGGGGTGGCGTAATAAGTAAATCGATGGTAACTAATCATGTCAGGGGTGGCGTAATAAGTAAATCGGTGTTAACTGAACATTTCAGGGGTGGCGTATTATGTAAATCTATGGTAACTGATCATGTCAGGGGTGACATAATATGTAAATCTATGGTTACTGATCATGTCAGGGGTGGCGTAATAAGTAAATCGGTGTTAACTGATCATGTCAGGGGTGGCGTAATATGTAAATCTATGGTAACTGATCATGTCAGGGGTGACATAATATGTAAATCGATGGTAACTGATCATGTCAGGGGTGACATAATATGTAAATCGATGGTAACTGATCAGGGGTGACATAATAAGTAAATCGAGGGTAACTGATCATATTAGGCTCACTGTATTAAGTTAATCGTTAATATCTGAACATGTCAAGTTGACTCTTAGAAGTAAATATTATGTAATTGAATATATTTAATCGACTGTTTAGAAAAAGGCGCTCTTCATATAACATGCTTTTCGAACCCTTTGGAAAGATGGCTGCTAACTGGGCAAAATTGATTGTCAGCCTCAAACAGACTTTTTTTGACTGAAGTTTCGACACGTAACAATGATTGGAAAAAGAAAATGTTTGTTTGTACGGTTGAAAAAGACAAGTAGGAACCGATAAATGCTTGCTATTTGTTGCATGCCAGATACGAAGAAAACAACAAGAAGTGTTCCGTGAAGTATTAAATCTCCGGTTGGGCAGGATAACATGAAACGATGGGACCACAACTTGTTCATCTATGAACTCCTTGTGCAGAACTCATGACCTATCTACAGATCTGTCTTCTAATCTTTGGTGGTACTTTATGTGGTGGCTGATCCTTCAGCAGATCTGCCTTTTTAATAAAGTATCTCTATGGTGTGTACTTGTTAGATAGATAGATAGATAGATAGATAGATAGATAGATAAGATAGATATATAGATAGATAGATAGATAGATAGATAGATAGATAGATAGATAGATAGATAGATAAGATAGATAGATAGATAAGATAGATAGATAGATAGATAGATAAATAGTGAGAGAGTGAGACAGACAGACAGAAAGACAAATAGACAGACAGAGAGTTACGTGGAGAGAGGATGCGATCAGATAAATATGCTTTTCAGGGAAGCAGACAGGCTGACAAAAAAAAAGAGGGAGACAGAGAGACAGAAAATGAGAGATAGCTTGCGGCACTAAATGAAAACCTTATTTTTCGTGTCAGCTAAACAGACAGACCTGACAGGGAAGACCACTAAAAAAACCTTCTGTAGTGTCACAAGTTTCTGTAGTGTCACAAGTTTCTGTAGAGTCACAAGTCGAACCCTCTTACTCCGATGCAGTTTTCACTATTTTACCAGACAATCTAATTTCGTTGGACCTGGTCGGGAAAAAATGGTGAAAATTGTGAAACGTTTCTCTTTACGCTATATTTATGGTACTAAAAAATGTTTAAAAAAGGACAAAAGAATCTTAGATTTTGTTGGCTGAAATCGCAATGTGATAGAAAATCCGCCATGTCATGCTGTGTTAGAATTACTTTCTTTTTTTTTTTTTTTTTTTTCTTGTCAGTTAAGCACATAGAGAACATTGAAGATGGTTGTCGATGTTAGCATCACCTCCTTGTCTGCCTATGGAGGAGGGGGAATGGGCAGAGACTAGCTGTTGATTTGATTTCTCTAAATACAACCAGAGCAACAGAACGTCTTATTGGGCACATTTGTATTTTTTTTTTCCAGAAATTTCCTATCAAGTTATGAATTTGCATACGTCTTCGACCGAACATTTGATTCAACCATTCTTGGCTCTGATAGTTACATAGATCTTGTCACTGCTTGTATGCTGTTTACGCTAATGCAGCCGTCATTGTCGCATATAATTTTCTCGTTATACACCCCCTCCCCCCCACACACACACACACACACACAAGCCACCTTTAAACTAAGCTTATATAAATGTTGAATTCGAGTTTTTCTTTCCTTCCATGCTTAAAAAGATTTTGTTTTCGTGTATCACCCCTACCTTCCTCCTGGTTATTTTTCCTCCCCTGTTCCTCTCTCTCTCTCTTCGTGCTCCATCCCGTCCACTCTGAGAGGAGACGTGTGAGAGGAGATATATTGAGAAGACCTAACGGCTTGAGTCACGGAATTCTGTAGGCACCTTACTCGACAGGTTCGCGTGCCGAGTAACAAACAAGCCGCTCTTCTTGCTCGTAAGGTGTGTGTGTGTGTGGGGGGGGGAGGCGGGAGAGGGAGAGGGTTACAGGAGGCATAGATAGAGGGAGAGACAAGGAAGAGACAGTTACACAGAGAGGGCAAGAGTTGGCGTGAGACAATAGATGTAGAAGAGAGAGTAAAAAGAAAAGCAAGACAGAGAGAGAGAGAGAGAGAGAGAGAGAGAGAGAGAGAGAGAGACAGAGAGAGAGAGAGAGAGAGAGAGAGAGAGAAAAGAAGTTGAACAGCCATAACTGTCATCTCTTCTCTGCACTCTTCAGTCAATGAACTCAGAAAAAGATACATGATCCTTTCATGACGCCAAGCAATTTTGAACCAGTGCAAATGTTTTTGTCGATTGTTATTCTTGATGAAGAAATATTCAATTATAAGAATAAATGTTTGCATCAATTTTGTTCCTTTTTTTAAATTCTCCTTCAGGCAAAGGAAGGGAAAATAATGAAAGCAATCGAGACCGCGGCAGAAGATATCTATAGAGAAAGAAAAGATTTTGAGAGAACTGAAAGAATGGGTGACAGAGAGAGACAGAGAGAGAGAGAGAGAGAGAGAGAGAGACAGACAGAGAGAGTCAGAGAGACAGAGAGAGACAGGCAGTCAGACACGGACAAGAGGCAGACAGAAAGAAAAAAAAAGGAAAAAGAGAAGAGATAGTAAAAAGGGTAGGACTGATTTATATAAAAAAAACTATGTATCTCTATGCAAAAAAAA
>JAWDGP010005441.1:60000-72500 GCA_033675545.1 Elysia crispata | reverse complement strand
AATGCATGAGGCACCGGGCTCTAGTGCTGCTGTTTTTTTGACCATTGTCTGTCGGCACTGGTCATCAATGGTCATCACTGACCATCTCCTGCCGGGCTGACTGCGCCGCGTTGTCCTTGGCGATGTCTTCTTTGCCGTCTGCTGTTGTACATAGTAAACGGAGTTGGTGGAGTTTCTTCACTAGAGTTGGTAGAGTGCAGTTGTGCATGGGACGTTTCATAACTAGAGTTTGTGGAGTCAGTGGAAGATGGGGCGTCACCATACGTGGTATGTGTATGTCCACGCAGCTACTAATCTTCAATGGGTTAAAATGAGTAGATTACGGGGTGTTTCTACAGGAATAGAAGTCATCTTATACTCTCTCCGAGGCCTGAAATCCTCTTAGCGTGATCTAACTAGACCTAAGCATATTCTAACGTCCGCAGATAAATTGTCTGACTCCCACAAATGAAAAAGAGATAGCAGCAGAATATGGAAAATCTGGTGGTATCTAGCTGGCGCGCTATGTGTTTCTGTGAGCAGTTTGGACTTCTGCTGAAATGGCGTGATAAACAGAAGAAACATGGAGGAGAAAAAAGTGATAAAGGAGGACTTGCATGTGGGCAGAGACCTAGGGGCAGTGATAGATGGGGAGCTGTACCAGGATGATGTTTACCACTGTGTACCACCCGGTCACCGATTTTTCTCCAAGATGTGAATGAAGACCTTGCTGATCTGACGGATATTATGGACCAAAAATACAAATAAAAAATCAGCTGCAGCGGTCTTTACTGTATCACAAAGCCAGTTTGATTTATTTGCCTTGTTTTTAATTTATTTTTTTGCTACATATTTCTTTTTCAAAAGTGTTTGATTTACATCTCATTTCAGGTATGAGGGCATGAAAAGTCTACAGCCATATAAGCTCGGCAGACAGAAATCGCGGAAGAACAGATTCTTCCAAACCTGTAACAAAGACTGAGCACGGACGTAACCAAAACTAGCGGAGATACAAAGGTTGAGACCGAACAACCAGTGCTGGTCAGATACAAGGATTGAGTACGAGCGTGACCAGAGCTAGTCGAGATTCAAGGATTGAGCACGAGCGTGACCAGTGCAGGTGGAGATACAAAGGTTGCGACCGAACAACCAGTGCTGGTCAGATACAAGGATTGAGCACGAGCGTGACCAGTGCTACTCGAGATTCAAGGATTGAGCACGAGCGTGACCAGTGCTGGTCAGATACAAGGATTGAGCACGAGCGTGACCAGTGCTACTCGAGATTCAAGGATTGAGCACGAGCGTGACCAGTGCTACTCGAGATTCAAGGATTGAGCACGAGCGTGACCAGTGCTACTCGAGATTCAAGGATTGAGCACGAGCGTGACCAGTGCAAGTCAGATACAAGGATTGAGCACGAGCGTGACCAGTGCTACTCGAGATTCAAGGATTGAGCACGAGCGTGACCAGTGCTGGTCAGATACAAGGATTGATCACGAGCTTGACCAGTGCTACTCGAGATTCAAGGATTGAGCACGAGCGTGACCAGTGCTACTCGAGATTCAAGGATTGAGCACGAGCGTGACCAGTGCTACTCGAGATTCAAGGATTGAGCACGAGCGTGACCAGTGCTGGTCAGATACAAGGATTTAGCACGAGCGTGACCAGTGCTACTCGAGACTCAAGGATTGAGGCCGGACGTCACCGTCGCTAGTAGAGGGACACGGTTTTAGCAGGTACATCACAAGTTTCCCCTACGCCGACATCCGGTTGATCAGAAACTGATTTTGTCCCACACCAGACTAAAAAAGTCTTAACCTGGACACTCACATGTGGCCACCACATATAGCGTAGCGGATTGATCTCGTGACACGCTCTGAACCACGGATAAACCTGGCCATCACATACGGCGGAGCAGATTGATCACGTGACCCAAGCTACCACAGCCTGCACACAACACGCAGCAGAGCATATCGATCACGTGACACACTCTGAACCACGGATAAACCTGGCCATCACACACAGCGGAGCAGATTGATCACGTGACCCAAGCTACCACAGCCTGCACACAACACGCAGCAGAGCATATCGATCACGTGACACACTCTGAACCACGGATAAACCTGGCCATCACACACAGCGGAGCAGATTGATCACGTGACCCAAGCTACCACAACCTGCACACAACACGCAGCAGAGCATATCGATCACGTGACACACTCTGAACCACGGATAAACCTGGCCATCACACACAGCGGAGCAGATTGATCACGTGACCCAAGCTACCACAACCTGCACACAACACGCAGCAGAGCATATCGATCACGTGACACACTCTGAACCACGGATAAACCTGGCCATCACACACAGCGGAGCAGATTGATCACGTGACCCAAGCTACCACAACCTGCACACAATACGCAGCAGAGCATATCGATCACGTGACACACTCTGAACCACGGATAAACCTGGCCATCACATACAGCGGAGCAGATTGATCACGTGACACAGTTCAGGTCTGAAGATTAGCTGCTCACCTGCCATAAGGCCACGGGTGTCAGGTAAACTCTGATGATCACGTGATACACTTCTGCCTGGGTTGTTGAGAAGCCGTGGGAGGTGGAGAGAACTCTTGTATTTGGCGCCTGATCCCCTCACGATGCCAGGCATCGTTCGCACGGTGAAAATCTGATGTCAACGCGTACAGCGCAGGGTAACGGAATGGCGTGAGGAGAATCTCGCGGAGAATTAGAGCCCGTGATCGAAATGTTTGTAAAGATCAATCTTGTTTCCCCAGTTCCTGGACTCTGGAGTCAGTGAGGCGCTGGCAGCGTGATCGCGGACAATTAGGAGCGTGATGTAACCTCGGCAGTTATCGAGGTGAGGGGAGCATCATCCGTTTATTGATCGCCAGCGTGAGATAACGGTGGCACAAGACGCAGTATCTAAACAGCAGCCTGATTGCTATCGACCGCCAGCTCTGATCAGAGGGAGACGCCCGGTGCATGCATGCTGGTGCCGCTGACCTAACAACCATTTCCCAATCTTGTCTCTATCGCGGTTGACCAATCAGCTGGCAGCGTGCGGAGAATTTCCGTCGGGTGCTTAACACTGGTGGCAAGCCGTGGTGAATGCAGTTGTGAAATGTGTCACTGAGACAAGGAGAATATACTGTGTGGTAGTAATGTGAACTTGGCGGGGCTATAGTTCTCCGTGTCTTGCCACGTAACCAATTTGATTTCCGAGGCAGTGTGATAAGTCATTCATTTTGTTCAAAACTTATTATAGCCTTTTGCAGTTTGTTTTGTTACTGCTGTTTCGCGGTGGTTTGTGCTATGCGAACATTTTTTCTAGGTAGGCTTAAAAAGATTGAAAAAACTTGCAGTTCCTGATTCTTTTTTTCTGAGAAAGCTTCGTTTTTCGCATTGGATTTTCATACAAGTGGATGCTGCTACTGGATACAAAGTGGATTATCACACGAATTATTAGATTTTGCCTCCTGCATTTTATGGTAATGTTTTCGGAATCTGTACACATCATCAATACTTTCTATTCGATATTGAAAAGAGCCAGCAGTTTGGCTCCTAGGAATACACGTTTTGTAGGAGTTCGCTGGTGTCTCCAGAGAGTGAAGGGAAAAGCAGTTTGGCTCTTAAGAATACAAGTCCTACAGAAGTTTCGCTGGTGTCTCCAGGGAGTGAAGAGAACAAGCACTTTGGCTCGTACGGATACATGATCTGCAGGAATTAAGCTTTTGTCCCCCGGGGGTGAAAAGAGTAGTTTGGCTCCTAGGGATACTCGTTCTTCAAGACCTAAGCAGGTGTCAGTGAAAAGTGCAATGTTTGGAAATCTCTAGCACTGTTTTATTTCTTTTGTTCTTTTGTTCGCCACAAAACAAACATTCTCTTCCTTTGTTTTCTTACTGCTCCTAGTATATGTGATATACGCTTTCCGAAACAAAAAGTGAGCTCCCTCGTCTACACAGGAGAAGCCATATGAAAAGTGTTAACATTTTCTTAGAAACCGAATTGTTAAAACCCTATGAAACAATACCTCCATGACTTCCATTTACAAGCTTATTTATTCTTAGTTTCAAATGTGAAAGATTAACCTCACGGCTGTATCTGTTTCCTCAGTGAAGTCACACATTTCCTTCCGTCTTTTTTCATCAGAAAATCTTATAACTTTCTACGTATAGTCTTTTAAATCCATTTTAAAAACATTCAGATTTAATGAAAAGTCTTTCACCATAGTATTTCTTCCTCCCTCATACATGATTTTGATTCCCTCCTGATAAAGATATACTAGAAAATTGACCAGATTCCTGTAACTGTAATTCTTAGCTACGCCACCATCTAATCCTCTAACACTATAGTATCACGTGACATCTAGACAAGACCATCGTACACATCATTTCCACGTACCACACCACTCAATTTTCCTACCCTAGTACCACAAGAAATCTAGAATCAATCAATAAATCTATCATTTCCATCTACGACATCAGTTAAACCCCAAATATCCAAGTGTCACAAAAAGCTTCGACCAAATCTACATATTTGACATTTCCATTACGACAGGAACTAGATTCCCCTACTGTACTTCAACAGGAAGTCTACAAAAGACTATCGTATCCATCATTTTCACCTACGGCAGTAACTAGATTCCCCTACCGTACTACAACAGGAAGCTTAGAAAATACCCATCGTATCTCTCATTTCCACCTACGAGAACAGTTAGACTCCCTTTCCGTGCTACAATTGGAAGTCCAGTAAAAAACCCATCGTATCCATCATTTCCACCTACAGCAGTAACTAGATTCCCCCTACCGTACTACAACAGGAAGTCTAGAAAATACCCATTTCCACTTACGATAACATTTAGACTCCCTTTCCGTGCTACAATAGGAAGTCTAGAAAAAAAAACCATCGTATCTCTCATTTGCACGTCCGGCAGCAGCTAGCCTCCCACATGTCTGCCGCGTCAGGACCTCGGCCGCTCTATGCTTACAATGAAGAAACAGAACATCCGGACGTTGTCGCTGATCGTGTGTACCTTTACGTATCTTCTCGTCGGAGCCGCCGTCTTTGACGCCCTGGAATCAGAGTTTGAGAAATCCAAGAAGGAGGAGCTACTCAAGGAGGAGATAAGGTTTCGCCGGAATTACAATATGAGTGACGAAGACTTCGAGATTTTCCGGGAGAACATCATCAGGTCCGTTCCATACAAAGCGGGTACCCAGTGGAAGTTTGCTGGAGCTTTTTACTTCGCCCTTACGGTGATTACAACTATTGGTGAGTTGTTTTATCTCTCTTTATCCATGTCCTTCTTTTTCTCTCTCACCCCTCTCTCTCTCTCTCTCTCTCTCTCTCTCTCTCTCTCTCTCTCTCTCTCTCTCTCTCTCTGTATGGTGAGGAGAGACTGATAACGTATAGCAATATATTTCAACAACATGTCATTTACCAGCCAAGGATAGCTAAATATATTTCCAGGCTTGAATTGCAAGAATCCTCCACGTACTTACATTCCAAGTCACAGGTCTTTAAATACCTTCTTCTTACGTTTGTCATCAGTCGTAGATTTGTAGATCTATATCTCCTCTGCCTACCTATATCATCAGCTGAGATATGCAGACATCCTCTACTTACGATTATATCTTCAATTGAGATATGTAGATATCTTCTGCTTACGTATATCATCAGTTGAGATATGCAGACATCCTCTACTTACGATTATATCTTCAATTGTGATATGCAGACATCCTCTACTTACGTATAACATCAGTTGAGATATGTAGATATCCTCTGCTTACGTATATCATCAGTTGAGATATTTAGACATCCTCTACTTACGTATAACATCAGTTGAGATATGTAGATATCCTCTGCTTACGTATATCATCAGTTGAGATATGTAGCCATCCCTTCTTACATATATCATCAGTCGTAGATATGTAAATATATTCTTTACTTACGTATATCTTCGGTCATAGATCTAAAGATATCCTTTACTTACATATATCATCAGTCATAGATATGTAGATATCCTCTACTTACTTATACCTTCAGTCATAGACCTGTAGATATCCTTTACTCGCGTACATCACATCGCGTAGATCTGCAAATACCTCCTTTACTTATGTGTGTCACGAGTCCTAGATCTATAGATATCCCCTACTTACGTATGGAACCAGTCTAAGATACGTGGATATCCTCTACTTGTGTACATCACTAGTTGTAGACCTGTGGATATCCTGTGCATATGTCACTAGTTGTTCGTCTGCAGATATCCTTTACTATTGTGAAACACCAGTCATTAGCTGCAGATGTTGTCTACTTGCATGATTATAACACCAGTAGTTAATATACATACAGGTATTTTATACTTACGTTACAGCATTTTGGGGAACTTTTTTCGATTCTTTTCCTGGTTATGGTTATTTCCTGTGGATGTCTCAAAAATGCATCAGCTGCTCTAATATCAAATTTAAACCGTGTCTCTTGAAAATCTTCCTTCAGGATTGATTACAAATGGCATTGTTAAATTGTTTCTTTTTTTTTTTCACTTTACTTTTCTTCCTTTTTAATATAATATTTCTTGCTTTACTTGTTTTTTTTCTTGTTGTAGCTGTTGCTGTTGTTGTAGTTTTTATTACAGTTATTGCTGTTGTTGGTGTTTATATTTTATTCTTATTTGTGGCACCTCTTTTTTGTTTTGCAAGAAACTCGAATGAAGTTGAAAGTTGAAATAGAACAACTG
This sequence comes from Elysia crispata, assembly GCA_033675545.1. NCBI lineage: Eukaryota > Metazoa > Mollusca > Gastropoda > Plakobranchidae > Elysia > Elysia crispata. Next base: position 65,762 of record JAWDGP010005441.1, on the reverse strand, counting down.
AAAATATAAAGGAGAGGCAACGATAGTAGCAACAGCAGCAGAAACAGAAGCACCAGCAGCAGCAGCAGTAATAGTAGTAGTAGTAGTAGTAGTAGTAGTAGTAGTAGTAGTAGTAGTAGTAGTAGTAGTAGTAGTAGTAGTAGTAGTAGTAGTAGTAGTAGTAGTTGTAGTAGTAGTAGCAGTAGTAGCAGCAGCAGCAGTAGTAGTAGTAGTAGTAGTAGTAGTAGTAGTAGTAGTAGTAGTAGTAGTAGTAGTAGTAGTAGTAGTAGTAGTAGTAGTAGTAGTAGTAGTAGTAGTAGTAGTAGTAGTAGTAGTAGTAGTAGTAGTAGTAGTAGTAGTAGTAGTAGTAGTAGTAGTAGTAGTAGTAGTAGTAGTAGTAGTAGTAGTAGTAGTAGTAGTAATAATCATCATAATGATGATGATGATGATGATGATGGTGATAATGATAATAACTCAAATGGTAATATTATTATAATAATAATAATAATAATAATAATAATAATAATAATAATAATAATAATAATAATAATAATAATAATAATAATAATAATAATAATAATAATAATAATGATGATGATGAGGATGATCATAAAAAGAACAGGAAGGAGAGGAAGAAGGAGAAGAAGAAGAAGAAGAAGAAGAAGAAGAAGAAGAAGAAGAAGAAGAAGAAGAAGAAGAAGAAGAAGAAGAAGAAGAAGAAGAAGAAGAAGAAGAAGAAGAAGAAGAAGAAGAAGAAGAAGAAGAAGAAGAAGAAGAAGAAGAAGAAGAAATAGATCTCCACTTGTGTTTCTACCAGATTTTTTTTTTATTTTTACTGCTTATATTTTGCAATTTTCGTCTCGTATCTTCTCCCAGCAAAATATTTTGTTTGCGGATATCTTTAATGTGTGTCTTCATTTGTTAGATGTGTGTTCCTACGTGCTGATGTCTTGAAAAGCTTTCCGGTTTTAAATGTCTGTCGCTACGTGCTGATGGTCTGAGAAGTGTTTCAGCTCTCAACTCGTTATATAACTTGCGTGAAAGCTTCATCTGGCATCTCTCTCTGAGTGTCGTAACCTCTACGGACACTACTGAGGCAGCAGATGGATCTGTTACAAGCGCAGATAGAACAGCGAGAGAGAGAGAGAGAGAGAGAGAGAGAGAGAGAGAGAGAGAGAGAGAGAGAGAGAGAGAGAGAGAGAGAGAGAGAGAGAGAGAGAGAGAGAGAGAGAGAGAAACATGGTCTACAAAATTATTCGCGATTTTACGCTTTCCACACACCTCAACATTAGAAGATCGATAGGACGTTACCGTAAATAGTCGCAGGTTGTGTGGCTATCAGCCGTGCAGACTCTAGTTAGCTCTGAGATCTCACTGTATGGCGTGTGCTGGCTGCGAATCCCTCTGCTTCTCCACTGACCATCACACAAATCAATGGGTTTTGTTCGCGAAAGAATTTCTTTTTTTTTCTTAGACCCATAACGGTATCTGGTGAAGGTTAAAAGTAAAGATAGGGAAAACATTCGAGATTTATAAAGGGTTTTAACAATCGTAGTGTATTTCTGATGATAAAAAGGTACTTGATACACAAATTAAATCGCTTAGAACTTTTTTGCTAATCTGTAAACGCTTTAAACGACATCGTTACAATTTATCACAAAGTATCTCTTTATTTGATTGTAAAAATGAAAAATTCAAAAAATGTAATTTAAAAGCAAAAGACACGAAAAAATCGGACGAGAAATTGGTTAAGCGCGAATGACACACTTTTGAAATATATCACTGTAAAACACTTTTGAGATAGCAAATATCGTTATAATTTATTCATTCAGAATAATGCAGTTAATAGCAAAAAATTCTCTTCTATGATGGGTCTGTCCCAAACTGCTTTTGATCCTGAGGTCACATATGGGCCAGTGCTTTCCTTTCTGGGATTTTCCTCAGACTGTCTAAGACTTTAGAGTCAGATAATAGCAAGTTCTTCCCATTCTGGCTTTGTCTCAGACTGTCTGTGACTCGAGTCAGATAATAGCAAGTGCCTCCCATTGTGGGTTTATCTCAGACTGTCTATGACTCTTGAGTCAGAGAAAAGCAAGTACCTTCAATTCTGGCTTTGTCTCAGACTGTCTCTGACTCTTGATTAAGATAATAGCAATTGCCTCCCATTGTGGGTTTATCTCAGCCTGTCTATGACTCTTGAGTCAGAGAAAAGCAAGTACCTTCCACTCCGGCTTTGTCTCAGACTGTCTATGACTCTTGATTCAGATGATAGGGAGTATCTCTGATTGTGGGTTTATCTCAGAGTGTCTATAACTCTTGATTCAGAGAATAGCAAAGATCTTCAATTCTGGGTTTTGTCTCAGACTCTGTAAGACTCTAGAATCAGATAGAGGCAAGAGCTTTCCATTCTGTGTTTTTGTACCGACTGTCTTTATAGCCCTTAGGTTTAGTATCCGTTCTACCTCAACTTAGAATTAGTCATCACTGTTTTGATACAGGTACATTTCCTCCAACGATTGTCGTGGCAATCCGAGTTTTTTTTTCAAGGTTGTATACGACCCAGGTTTTTTTTTAACTCCAGCATTTATGTAATATATCACCCATTGTTTTCAGAGCGACTCTCCACGCACATATTACTGACCGGCTTTAACCCTTCAATAGCCGTAAGGTCGTTCCATGTTTTGTCCTAGACTGTTCACGGCTTTAAGATCTTTCATAACATGTTATATAGGCGGCAAGAGGTTCCTTTTTCATCCATTGTCTGTTTTGAGCAATAGACTCATAAAATCAGTGCAGACATTAAAACAAGAGTGTTTGCTATACGATACCTGTATCATCCTCTCAATCTTTACGTGTTTAAAAAAAACAGCAATGAATAATAAAATCCCACATGTTTTTTTCGTTCGACTGTCACCGTTTGAGAAATATTTTCTTTTCCCTTTTGCAAGTGATATCATTTGTATTTTTGAAGATTTAGAAACCATTAAGATTTTAAAAACCTTATAAAAAGGTAAAAGAAGAACACTTTTATTTAAACTTTGTTTCTTTCATTTTATCAGCAAATTAACCTTAGCGGTCCTACTTCCAGATAATATCACTTGTACCCTTAAAGATTTAGAAACCATAAAGATTTTAAATACCCCATGAAAAAGTTTTAAAAACTGTATTAAATTTTGTTTCTTAGCGAATTAACTACGGCGGGATGAAATGTTACAGTTCGCCCCTACAAATTCTGCCCGAGCTTTCAGACCCACGCAAGGAGAAACATTTTAGACGCTGTAAACGCCCGAACTGGCAGGAAACAAACACCCATCCGTCTCTGACACGTTCAGTCTGGCCAAAATCCAATTTTAGGGCTTTTAAATCTTCTAAATTGAGTTTTGGCCTCCGTTCATTGTTTGCGAAAAATGCACTTTAACTAAATATTTCGTTGTCTAGATCTGATTTTGAAAAATAGGAGGTTACGCGGGATGGGAGAAAAATGGATCATGGAGGGCAACCGTAAAGGATCTGAGTTGTCCGAAGTTGACCTCAGTCTGGGAGGAAAACGAGAAAGTTATAATAGCATGAAGGCAAATTTAAAAGAACAAAGAAACGCATCGTTTTTCTGCGTTTTCTGTTTCGAAATTTCGTCACCAAATTTGTGATGGTACTTTTAGCAAATGGCAGCATAAAATTTCTTTATTTTCCTGCATTTAAAAAAAAAATTCCTGAACTAATCTGTCGTGTCGGCCTTCCTGTTGCATTCTCCTCTGCTTATCTCTTGATCACTCTTTCCTCTTTTTTCAGTCTGTCTTTTTGGTAACCGCTGTGAGACATTCTGCACCTTAATGCCTGTTTCGATAGTGCTGTGAAACAATATTCACACGCGCTCTTATTTGGTTTATATAAACAGCACTCAGTCTATCTGTTTCCATGTGTTTGGGTGATGCAGATACAGATTTCAGCGTATTGGCTTTGTTGTCTTTATTTATCTTTTTAGTTCTATGGTCTCTATTTATCTTTGAGATTTATTGCCTTCCTTTATTTTTTGAGTTCCATGCTCTTCGTTTATCTATTTGTTCCATGGTCTTCATTTATCTTTGAGATTTATTGTCCTCATTTATCTTTTGAGATCTATGGTGTTCATTTATCTTTGAGTTCCATGGTCTCCGTTTATCAATGAGTTCCATAGTTTTAGAGCTCAAACTCTGCCTATGGTTGATATCTTGGTCCTTTTCGTTTGATTTATTTATGCTTTACAAAAGGCGGAATCCATCTCTCAAACAATCGCTCTCTTTTGCCTATATTTCTGTCTGTCTATCAAGTCATCGCAGGCAATATCACTATTAACTAATCCATTATTATATAAAATGTCCACCTATCATTCTTTTCTTCTACTCCTTTTTGCTTCTCTTTTGTATTCTTTTACCAATGCGTTCTTTTAATTCACATAAATCTTCGTTTCTCAGTTCATGAAGTGGAAGCGTAGAATTAGCTCTGGGCTTATGTGATCGTTAAAACTAGTGAAAGAGAGAACCCTGATTAAAAAAATGTTAACGTCGTAAGGTTACCTAGGTGAAACCTGTTGACTGGCTCAGCCAAGGTTACCTCACAGGATCTCACTGACTGGGTCAGCAAAGGTTACTTTACGGGATCTCACTGATTGGGTCAGCAAAGGTTACCTTACAGGATCTCACTGATTGGGTCAGTAAAGGTTACCGTACAGGATCTCACTGATTGGGTCAGCAAAGGTTACTTTACAGTATCTCACTGATTGGGTCAGCAAAGGTTACTTTACAGGATCTCACTGATTGGGTCAGCAAAGGTTACTTTACAGGATCTCACTGATTGGGTCAGCAAAGGTTACTTTACAGGATCTCACTGATTGGGTCAGCAAAGGTTACTTTACAGGATCTCACTGATTGGGTCAGTAAAGGTTACCTTACAGGATCTCACTGATTGGGTCAGTAAAGGTTACCTTACAGGATCTCACTGATTAGGTCAGCAAAGGCTACTTTACAGGATCTCACTGATTGGGTCAGCAAATGTTACCTTACAGGATCTCACTGATTGGGTTAGCAAAGGTTACCTTACTTGATCGTATTTATTAAATCAGCACAGGTTAATATATTTGTTCCTAATTGTTTTATGAGTAGAGTTTGACAAAGGCAGTTTCAGGGGAGGCATAGGTCATAGGTGTGTTATGGAAAAGGCAGTTTTAAGGGAGACATGGATCACGGGTGTATATGGAAGAGGCCGTTTCACGGGAGACATGGATCACGGGTGTATATGGAAGAGGCCGTTTCACGGGAGACATGGATCACGGGTGTATATGGAAGAGGCCGTTTCACGGGAGACATGGATCACGGGTGTATATGGAAGAGGCCGTTTCACGGGAGACATGGATCACGGGTGTATATGGAAGAGGCCGTTTCACGGGAGACATGGATCACGGGTGTATATGGAAGAGGCCGTTTGACGGGAGACATGGATCACGGGTGTATATGGAAGAGGCCGTTTGACGGGAGACATGGATCACGGGTGTATATGGAAGAGGCCGTTTCACGGGAGACATGGGTCACGGGTGTATATGGAAGAGGCCGTTTGACGGGAGACATGGATCACGGGTGTATATGGAAGAGGCCGTTTCACGGGAGACATGGATCACGGGTGTATATGGAAGAGGCCGTTTGACGGGAGACATGGATCACGGGTGTATTTGCAAAAGGCAGTTTCAGAGGAAACAAGTGTCAGTGTTGCAGTTCAGGCGGAGAGGCCGCTTCTCTCATCCTTTCTCTCTC
>JAWDGP010005441.1:25000-57500 GCA_033675545.1 Elysia crispata | reverse complement strand
TTTTTTTCGTTTTGTTTTGAAGCTCATCAAAATCAGGAAAAAAAAACTGTGAAATGAAAGTTGGTGTCCCTGCTGAGGATTATAGATCGTTTATTCTGTCCATCTCTGTTGTGGAGAGTGTTGCCGTGAGTTTACTGCCCCGATCTTTCTCCTCAGACCTGGAGTAACATCACTGGTTCAGCGAGCACTCTTAGCTTTGTGTGTAAGAATCAGCAAGAGACTTTTGTGACTTTCACAATTTTCAATCGGTTTTATGGTAAAGCAATACAGATCTGGTTTCGACTTCTACATTTCAAAATTTGCTGTTCTTCTTTACTCTTTTACACTCTTCTTGATGTATTCATATTTCTCCGTTTCTTTGGCTGCCTTTCTATTTTTCCGTTTCTTTTCTTCAGTTTTTTTTTTCCTTGTCCTGGTGCCCTCCTGTTATTCCTTTTTTTTTCAAAATTGGTTTTTCCTGTCTTCTATATTTCCTTTTTCAATGAAACATCATCATTATTGTTTTGAATCTGTTTTCCTGTACAGGTTATCTTCTTTTATTTTTATCCATTACATCATCAACTGTCTTTATAAAAAAATTTATAATAAATTGAGTCTTCATCATCAATTTAAAAAAAATCCACTTTAATCTTTACCGTACAAAATTTATCACAATCTCAACTATTGTAAACTAAAAGCAGAATCGTATACGCCATTTACCATCTATTGCTATCTCTAGAAAAGGCTCCTCCACTCGCTGACACACAATTCTATCGCCGCTTAGCTCGCTGCTTTAGATGTTTGCAGAGTTTGAACGTCAATCACAGGTCCTGCCGTCAACCCTTTCCCACCCCACTCCTCTTGACCACTTGTTAAAGATTGGAATTATCAAACTTCAAGACGAGTATTCATACCGGTGAAGCTGAGATATCTGTACGTCTGCTCACAAGGAACCAGTGCAGTGCGCATGTCGTAACGTTTCCCAGGAGACCCACGTACCAGAGTGCTTCCGTTTTACACACGTTTTAATTGGCAGCTCTTGTTGGCTCTGGTAAATCTCCTGGACCGAGTATTATAGAGAAACAAAACTCGCATACACTAGGGTGTACTACACAACAAAGGCTTTATATTACACCAGGGCATAGTGCACAGCAAAGGCATTGTATTATGCAAGGGCATAGTACATAGAAACCTCATATATATACAAGGGCGAAGTACACAGTAAAGGTTCTGTATTAGAGCTGGGCGTTCTTTGTAAGAAGCAAAGGTAGTATACTATACAAGGACCTAATACACAGCAAACGTCGTATATTTCTCAAGGGTATAGTATACACAGCAAAGGTTGTATATTACACAAGGGCAAAGTACACAGCAAAAGCGATATATAGAGCTTTGTACACAGCAAAGGTCGTATACATATCAGGGCGTATATTATACAAGGGCCCAGAACGGCAAAGGGCGTAGATACCAGAGCATAGTGCACAGCAAAGGCAGTATAAATACCAGGGCATAGTACACAGTAAAGGTCGTATATTATAGAAAGGCGTAGTACATAGCAATGGTCGTGAATATACAAGGGTGTAGTACGCAACAAAGGTCCTATACAAGGGCATAGTATACAGCAAAGGTCGCATATATACAAGGGCATAGTACACAGCAAAGGTTGTATATACAATACAAGGGCATAGTGCACAGCAAAGATCGCATATACATGGGCAAAGTACATAGCAAAGGTCGCATATTATATGTGGGCATAGTACACAGCAAAGGTTGTATATATATAATACACGGGCATAGTGCACAGCTAAGATCGCATATACATGGGCAAAGTACATAGCAGAGGTCGCATATTATATATGGGCATAGTGATAGCAAAGGTCGCATATATACAAGGGCATAGTACACAGCAAAGGTTGTATATATAATACAAGGGCATAGTGCACAGCAAAGGTTGTATATATACAAGGGCATAGTACACAGCAAAGGTTGTATATATAATACAAGGGCATAGTGCACAGCAAAGGTTGTATATACAATACAAGGGCATAGTGCACAGCAAAGATCGCATATACATGGGCAAAGTACATAGCAAAGGTCGCATATTATATGTGGGCATAGTACACAGCAAATGTTGTATATATAATACACGGGCATAGTGCACAGCTAAGATCGCATATACATGGGCAAAGTACATAGCAGAGGTCGCATATTATATATGGGCATAGTGATAGCAAAGGTCGCATATATACAAGGGCATAGTACACAGCAAAGGTTGTATATATAATACAAGGGCATAGTGCACAGCAAAGGTTGTATATATAATACAAGGGCATAGTACACAGCAAAGGTTGTATATATAATACAAGGGCATAGTGCACAGCAAAGGTTGTATATATACAAGGGCATAGTACACAGCAAAGGTTGTATATATAATACAAGGGCATAGTGCACAGCAAAGGTTGTATATATATGGGCAAAGTGCATAGCAAAGGTCGCATATTATATATGGGCATAGTACACAGCAAATGTCGTATATTATACAAGGGCATAGTACAGGTCTGAACTCTTCTAGTCCGAACATCACAAGAGCGACAAGATAGACAAGATGAATAAGATAGAGGATATAGGCATCAGGGAGAACATGGACAAGATGGAGAAGATCGAAAAGAAGAAAAAGATGGATAAGACAAAGAATTTGAATAACATGAAGAAGATAGACAAGACGGAGAAGATAAACAAGATGAAGAAAGTCGTCTCAAGATGTCTGGTTTCCATATTTTGTTTGGTTGTTTTTTGTTGTTGTTTTTTTTTTTTTTTTAGTTGTTTTTTTTTCATTTATAGTTGTTATTTTGTTTTAAAGATAAATTGTTCTTGTTTTGTAAGAACTGTTATCTTTTAATGGTGCACTCAGGTCGGGATAATACAGAACTTACAGCTAGATCTTGCCCTTGAAACTCGAACTTGTTAGTCTAAAACTTCCGTCCAGTTGGCTGCTGATAGATCCACTCTGATTGGTTTCTGTCATGGATATGAAGCTCAGTGTTGCTGTCTGTGTCAACACACCTCTCTACAGCGATTGATGTATGGAGAACCGTGTAGTAGTATATAAATATACTGTATCGCATATTATTCTCTCGGTCTTGTTATCTCTCTATGTCTACCTGTCTATTTATCTCTCTCAATCTTTCTCCCTCTCTCTCAGCATCGCTCTCTCTGTCTCTGTTTATCTATCTATGATCTATTTATCTATATCATCTCTGTATCTCTCAGTCCATTTTCCCTCTGTCTGTCTGTTTCCCTATCTCCTTCTTTCTCTCTCTCTCTCTCTCTCTCTCTCTCTCTCTCTCTCTCTCTCTCTCTCTCTCTCTCTCTCTCTCTCTCTCTCTCTCTCTGTCTTTCTCTCTTTCTCTTTCTCAGTCTCTTGTTCCCTATGCTTTTATCACACACACTTTATATATCTCTATTTGAACATATCTCTCTCCCTCTCTCTCTTTCTCTCTCTCTCTCTCTCTCTCTCTCTCTCTCTCTCTCTCTCTCCCTCTCTCTCTCTCCTTCTCTCTCTCTTTCTCTTTCTCAGTCTCTTGTTCCTAATGCCTTATCACACATACTTTAAATATCTCTTTTTTACCATCTCTCTCTCTCTCTCTCTCTCTCTCTCTCTCTCTCTCTCTCTCTCTCTCTCTCTCTCTCTCTCTCTCTCTCTTTCTCTTCCATATCACCCACAGATCTTCTCCCTCGCTCTTCTCCCTTCTCAAATTATTTCTCTTCCCCTCCCGTTCCCTCATTCTCCTTCGATTTGTCTCTCCATCACTGTCCATGGTCTGTCTGAGACCACCAGAGATGGCTATCAATCTTACAAGCCTGGACGAGAAACATCTATTGTCACGGCCTGCTCTACTTCTCCACTCTCAACATCCTCTACTCGAGCTCCTAGCCTTTCTGGCTGCCTGGAACACTCTCTCTCTCTCTCTCTCTCTCTCTCTCTCTCTCTCTCTCTCTCTCTCTCTCTCTCTCTCTCTCTCTCTCTCTCTCTTTCTCTTTCTCTCTCTCTTTCTATCTATCTATATATCTCTCTCACTATCTGTCTTTCTAGCTATCTATGAATCTAGTTTGAAAGGTAATTCGAACAACTGGACAGTTGATTAGAGTTTTCAACTGTGGCAGCTTTCCAATCTATCTCTATCTATCTGTATTTATCTCTATCTATCTGTATTTATCTCCACATTGCCATCTATCTGTCTCATCTCCTGTCTTCTTTCACCTCACCAACCCACACAATATTTACCTTGTCTTGACCTACGACGTACCCTGCCCAGGCCCGTTTTATCTCAAACCTAGCATTATTTCGTTTTCCCTTCTTTGCCTCAAGTAATTTTGAAGGATACAAGCCCTGCAATGCGTCAAATGGGTTAAAAGTCAACAAATTACACATGTCTATTGCCCTAACACTATTGTACCTCACGTGCCTCGATTTTCTTGGAAACTGAGCACATTTGTTTTTGGATTAATTGCGTTTCTATAGTAACGGTAACTTTGATGTATCACCATCAGTTGTAGTTTTATTCGGACTTCATTTTGTCTCTTTTTAAAGCAGATTTTTTTTTTTTTGTTTTGTTTTGTTTTATTTTTAAAAAGATACAATTAATTTTCCACAAATTGATTTTAAATCACGGTTACATCAAACAGTTCAAAGATCATTCCAGCATCCTTCAGGAAGATCAAAGATCGTTCAAGTTTCTGATTCCGTAAGGCAGATCAAAGATATATCCCTTTAGCTTCCGACTCCGTCAGGCAGATCGAAGATAGATCATCCTAGCTTCCAACTCCGTCAGGTAGATCGAAGATAGATCACACTAGCTTCCAGTTCCGTCAGGTAGATCAATGATAGATCACCCTAGCTTCCAGTTCCGTCAGGTAGATCAATGACAGATCACACTAGCTTCCAACTCCGTCAGGCAGATCAAAGATAGATTATTGTAGCTTCCAACTCCGTCAGGCAGATGGAAGATAGATTATTGTAGCTTCCAACTCCGTCAGGCAGATCAAAGATATATCCCTCTAGTTTCCAACTCCGTCAGGCAGATGGAAGATAGATTATTGTAGCTTCGAACTCCGTCAGGCAGATCAAAGACAGATTATTCTAGCTTCCGACTCCGCCAGGCAGATCAAAGAAAGATCACTTTTGCTTCCGACTCCGTCAGACAGATCAAAGTAAGATCACTTCAGCTTCCGACTCCGTCATGCAGATCAAAGAAAGATCACTTTAGCTTCCGATTCCGTCAGGCAGATCAAAGAAAGATCACTGTAGCTTCCGACTGCGTCAGGCAGATCAAAGATAGATTTCTGTAACTTCCGACTGCGCCAGGCAGATCAAAGATAGATTACTGTAGCTTCCGACTCCTTCAGGTAGATCAAAGATCACTGTAGCTTCCGACTCCTCCAGCCAAATAAAAATAGATCACTCTAACTTCCCACTCCGTCAGGCAGATCAAAGATAAGATTAGAAACCTTAAGGGAGACAAAAATATGTGGAAATTCAAAGACCTGTTTAAAAGAAAGTTCTGAAAATTTTAAAATCGGAAAAAAAAATTGAAACACGTTTTATCTTTCAGCTTTTTACCTGAATAATGAACCCAACGTTTGGTTCTTTTACTGCGAAAATTTTGCAACAAATAACAGTTCTGGTATCGATGTAACTCAAACCCATTCAAGTCTAAGGTCTTTTCTGAAAAAAAAAATATTAATATTATTTATAAGCAAGTTCTCAAAGCGATCGACAAATTTTTTTTTAAGTCGATTGTTTGGAACCGAACGGATCCATCCCTTACTTTGTGCTAGTCCTAGGAACTGCTGCACTCCTGAGCAATGGATTCGGATAATCGGTCCCAAGGGGGTGTCGTCGTCACCCGGCTCTAACCGATTACCACTCTCTTTGTTAAGGTGGGATTTCCATGCATGAACCAGTAGTTCCTGCTGCGGGCGCTTTTAAATATTTAGCAGATGTGGGTGCATTGAAAATAATGAAAGGTAGAGATAAGAGACAAGCTTAAAGACATGCAGGTGGATAAGGGTCAGGGGAATGAAGAGAAAATGAGCTGATGGTAAAAATCAGTAGCATATTTCAAGGGAAGAGAGAGAGAGAGAGAGAGAGAGAGAGAGAGAGAGAGAGAGAGAGAGAGAGAGAGAGAGAGAGAAACGGAGAGGAAGCGAGGTGTATAAAGAATTGAGGAGGAAAAGATTTGAATAAATAAATGAATAGAATACATAGAGACACACATAGAGACGAAACAGATAGACATTTGGATCGATAGAAAGGTTGGTACAAAGAAAGATCGAGAGATAGAAAGAGGAAACATAGAGTAAAAGAGAGAATAAGTGGCAGAGTTGGTGCCAGAGTTAAACAGAAAAAAAGACATGCATAGTCCGAGAGGGGAGAAAGAATATCCGCATGTGATGAAGACGCTTTAGATGCAGACGATATAAGCAAATATGGAAGTAAAAAAGGTAAAGAGAAACTAAGAGGAATCTGAAGTGACAGGCGAAAAAATAGACTATAAACAGCAGGGGGGAAGGCATGGATATACAAAGAGTAATCAGAAGTAAAATTATCACACTCTGAGAGGTATTCCGAAGATATAAAAAGCTTTCGAATTCGAATTCAGGAAGTTCATTTTAATTCCTATTTTAGAAAGATAGGTTTTATGAAAAATTATCAGAAAATACTCAATTAAATTTCAGCCAAAAAAAAAAAGATGTTTAACTTTTCTCGAATGTCAAGTCTGCTTTACGTTTCTTCTGTCTCGCTTTTTGCTCTTCCGTTTTCTACGTTCCCTATCTTCTCCACCCACCCCCCACCCTCTCTCTCTCTCTCTCTCTCTCTCTCTCTCTCTCTCTCTCTCTCTCTCTCTCTCTCTCTCCCTCTCTCCCTCTCTCTCTCTCTCTCTCTCTTTCTCTCTCTCTCTATCTGTCTCTCTCTGTCTCTCTCTATCTGTCTCTCTCCCTCTCTATATATATCTCTCTCTGTCTCACTCTCTCTCTCTCTTTCTCTCTCGCTCTTTCTCTCTTTCTCTCTCTCTTTCTCTCTCTCTCTCTCTCTCTCTCTCTCTCTCTCTCTCTCTCTCTCCTCTCTTCCCACAATCTTCTCCAACGTCCACCCCTCCCCTGCACCACAACAGCCACGACAGCTGGAGTAAGGCCAGTCGTACTTTCTCACGGCTTTTTGCTCACCCTGTCATGAGGCCGTTGGGTGCGAAACTCTTAGCGAGAATAAGGCGGGAGGTGAAAACCTGCGGCAAAATTACTGCTGCACCCTGCACGCGCACTAAACAAAAACCACTTGTTGGGTTACGTGTTTTTCTTTCTGTTCGTTTTTTTTTTTTTTTTGTTTTTAAACTTAGTTTGCCTTCAACGAGAACTGCTTTATCTGTTCGGACGTGAAAATAAGGTTGAAAAAAAAACCGGGTCGCGTCGAATTTATAAATAGCAGTGCCTGTTGTGGCTCATTTGAGGATGTCCGTAACGATAACACATGTCTCGTGAACTCTCGGATGATCAGGTTTGCTGATGAGTGTACCCGATGAGACCTGCCGCCTAATAACCTTCAGCTGGGGAACAAAATAATCTACACCGCACACACATCCGCACGGAATTTCTCTCCATCTAGGTTAGTCAGGGCAGATAGAAGTTATTTGTAGATATTTGTCCTCGAGGGTTATTTGGAGTTTACGTAATTTCCTCTAAATTTTTTTCATTTATCTTTTTGACCCCTCAAGGACGATACCCCCCCGCTTCCCTCACCCCCTTTCTCACCTTTTCTCATATATCTGGAGATCCCGTCGATCAGAAATTAAAGAAAAGAATTCAAAGCTGTGACCTTTGGCCTATCTGTCTTGCTGAGGTCACAGCAAACACTGCAAGTACGACCAGACTGTTAGGAGTAGAGAGGGGTGAGGTCACAGCAAACACTGCAAGTACGACCAGACTGTTAGGAGTAGAGAGGGATGAGGTCACAATGGGGAGATAGCAAACACCTTTCTAGATGAAGGAATAAACTTCTAGTGCTCGGAGAAAACTGCTGAGTAATACCATTTAGCGTATTGTCTAATAAGATTTCAATCTGTTGAGAAAACCTTTTAAACGTTTAGTACCGTGTAGGTGCATATACTTGCGCTACTGTTAATTTGCCCCTAAGACAGTGCATTTTATCCGTTACTGCGGTAGTTAAAATTGTTACCGTGTTTGATGTCTACATTTTTTTTATAATTTCAGTTAAAATTCGCTTCTCTTCCTTACATCTTTCTATATGCTCTACTACCAGTTCTCCCATTATAACACAAACTTCTCTCTCTCTCTCTCTCTCTCTCTCTCTCTCTCTCTCTCTCTCTCTCTCTCTCTCTCTCTCTCTCTCTCTCTCTCTCTCTCTCTCTCTCTCTCTGTCTCTCTCTCTCTCTCTCTCTCTCTCTCTCTCTCTCTCTCTCTCTCTCTCTCTCTCTCTCTCTCTCTCTCTCTCTCTCTCTCTCTCTCTCTCTCTCTCTCTCTATCTATCTATCTATCTATCTATCTATCTATCTATCGCTCTCTTTCTCTCTTTCTCTTTATTTATATAGCTTTAGAAATAATAGATACGGCATTTATTATGTTTTAATTATTGTTGACTTAAAAACATTAAAAAAATGTCTTAGCTAATATCTCTATAGCTATTCCGTAAAATGTAAAGACAAGTCACTTCCTTTGTCTGTTTAGAATATATTATAGTCATGTTGTATCCAAATCTCCACATAGTTAACTTCCTCTGATTAGCTGTTTGTTATGTAATAGCAGTTAGGTTTTAATCCAAATTTCTATGCAGTTAAGTTTCCTTGCAGTTTATTATCTGATAACAGTTAACCTCTTTTATCCATATCTCCATAATAGTTAATTTTCTTTGGTTGCTGCTTATTAAGTAATAGAAGTTAACATTTTTTAATTCTAATCTCCACATAGTCAATTTTCTCAGGTTGCTGATTATTATATAATAACAGTTAACATTTGTATCCAAATCACCATATAGTTAACTTTACTTGATTGATGTTTAGTGTACATGTTTTAACCTTTTTATCTTAATACATAATAAACAATATGGAGATTAGGAGAAAAAAGGTTAACTGTTAATACATAATAAATATGTAGCAAATACATGTAACTACACGGAGATTTGGATAAACCTTTTTTCTCCTAATCTCCATGCTGTTTATTATGTATCAACAGTTAACTTTTTTTTCTCTCAATCTCCATGCTGTTTATTATGTATCAACAGTTAACTTTTTTTCTCCTAATCTCCATATTGTTTATTATGTATCGACAGTTAACCTTTTTTCTCCTAATCTCCATGCCGTTTATTATGTATTAACAGTTAACCTTTCTTATCGGACTCCCTCCCCCCCAGGTTACGGCCACTCGACCCCCCAGACGATCGGCGGGAAGATTTTCTGCATGTTCTACGCCCTGTCCGGGATCCCCCTCTGTATCGTCATGTTTCAGTCGGTGGGCGAGAGGCTCAACACGTTTGTCGTCTTCCTCGTGAAACACGTCCGGAAGTGCTTCCGGCGGAGCTCCACGGAGGTCTCCCAGACCCACCTCATCTTCATCACCCTGAACCTGTCCAGTGTGGTCTTGACGGCCGGCGCCGCCATCTTCTCCTACTGGGAGGGCTGGGACTACATCGACGCGTTCTACTACTGCTTCATCACGCTGACCACAATCGGGTTCGGCGACTACGTGGCGCTGCAGAAGAACGACATGCTCACACAGCAGCACGAGTACGTCACGTTCTGCCTCATCTTCATCCTGTTTGGGCTGGCAGTGCTGTCGGCAGCCATGAACCTCCTGATCCTGCGGTTCCTGACCATGAACACGGTGGATGAGAAGAGGGAGGAGATGGAAGCGGCTGCCGCGGCCAGGGGCGCTGTCAGACTGGACGGTGACGTCATCACGGCAAACGGCAGCGTGGTGTCGGGCGCCCAGGAGACACCCGAGTACAATGACCTCATATCCGTCTGCTCCTGCTCCTGCTACAATCTACGCTCGCGGCGGAAGTTGCCCAGATACTCCGTGACGCAAGCGCCAGGAAAGATCACGCACTTGTTGCCTATGAACCAGACAGGCGGGGGAGGAGCTAGAGTTTCCACAGGAGGTGGAGGGGGCGGTGCTAGCGCCGAAGGAGGCGGGTCAAAGAATAGAGAGGACAGTCATAGCATTACAGATGACAGCGTTTCCTATCTAGCGAACTTACAATACCTTAGTAAAAAGCGGGCATCTATATAGCAGTCGCTAATATATTCTTTTCTTACAGTTATATAATATTTTCTATTACTATGTTACGGATCCTATGGGTCGATGTATGCCAGAATCTCCAAGACTTCTCAAATGAGATCAAATTTTGACTTCCTCCGAATAATCTAGCCAGGAGTCCCAATACCTCCTCGCATAACAATTTGAAGTTGTCAATGTGGTCAGCAGTGGTTGACATGTCATCACGGACCAGCCCATCCAGTGCATCGGCAAAAGAGGTCAATGTATTGAGCAGTGGTCAACATGTCATCATGGACTTCCCCCACCCTCCTCATTTCGGACTAGCATCTCCAGTTCATCAACTAAAGCAGCTTGTATAATGACCTAGGGTCAATAAGTCATCACAGACTACCACCTCCAGTCCAACAACTAAAGAGGCTAGTGTAATGACCTAGGGTCAACACGCCATCACGGACAAGTCTCTTCAGTGCATTGGCTAAAGCGGTCAATGTATTGAACAGTGGTCAACAAGTCACCACGTAAAGCGGTCAATGTATCGAGCAGTGGTCAACAAGTCACCACGGACTAGCACCTCCAGTCCAACAACTAAAGAGGCTAGTGTAATGACCTAGGGTCAACACGCTATCACGGACAAGTCTCTCCAGTACAATGGCTAAAGCGGTCAATGTATTGAGCAGTGGTCAACAAGTCACCACGGACTAGCACCTCCAGCTCAATAACTAAAGAGGCTAGTGTAAGGACCTAGAGTCAACAAGTCACCACGGAATAGCACCTCCAGTTAAACAACTAAAGAGGCTAGTGTAAGGACCTAGAGTCAACAAGTCATCACGGACTAGCACCTCTAGTTCAACAACTAAAGAGGCTAGTACAAGGACCCAGTGCCAACAAGTTACCACGGACTAGCACCTCCAGTTCAACAACTAAAGAGGCTAGTGTAAGGACCTAGAGTCAACAAGTCACCACGGACTAGCACCTCCAGTTCAACAACTAAAGAATCTAGTACAAGGACCTAGAATCAACAAGTCACCACGGACTAGCACCTTCAGTTCAACAACTAAAGAATCTAGTACAAGGACCTAGAGTCAACAAGTCATCACAGACTACCACCTCCAGCTCAACAACTAAAGAAGCTAGTGTAAGGACCTAGAGTCAACATGTCACCACGGACTAGCACCTCTAGTTCAACAACTAAAGAGGCTAGTGTAATGACCTAAAGTCAACAAGTCACCAAGGAATAACACATTCAGTTAAACAATTAAATCGTTAATGTGGCAAGCAGTGGACCTAATATCATCATTGAGTACTATTTCTAGTTTCTAAAACCGATTCACCACCATATTATTCTCAAAACGACTGTACACAGGAGACGTGTTCAGCTTGAGCTTCCGTGATGTTTATGGACACGTCGTCTCTTAACTTTAAGTATATCTCTGTTCTTATAAACCAACTATTTGTTGATTCACCTATGACTTGTAGTAATACATCATTGCTATGGATGTTGTTTGCCTCAAAGATATCATTTCATATGAATATTGGAGAAAACCTGTGTGCTCCTGCCATGGTAGCAATTGTCCAATGTCCTTGGTTTTCCTAATTCAGAACTTTGTCAGAAGATAATGTGGCCTTTTGAAAAGCCCATGGGGGCTAGCCATTCTGCAAGAAAACATAACAAGGACTTTCAACTTTGGTCAGCCTTCACCAAAAGCCACAGAATTTTGTCATTCTGAAGCGAATCCAAGATCAAGCTGCTATTTGCTTTACTCATAGTGAACAACATGACCACATAGAGATGAACATTAGAACTAATGTGCGCAGTATATATCAAAACCACTTTATCACAAGATATGACCATTGCTATGACACCAATACCAATTCTGCAACCATTTTCCTACATTCATTTATTGTGTCGCTCAGCCAGTGACCAGTTTACTTCCCTTCGCAGGCCGTGACACGTGACAACCACTCAAAACTGACTTTAGGTCTTCCACACTGAAGGATGACCGTGCTAAGAACCCTGCTAGACAGTGAGACGTAACTGGACTAAGCAGCATTCTAGCTGCTCACCGATAAATTTCTCTCTAATTCTCCAATCACTGATTGATAGAGAGAGAGAGAGAGAGAGAGAGAGAGAGAGAGAGAGAGAGAGGCAGGCAGAATATTAGTTCGAATGGTAGAGTGACAGATTGACAGAAGTAGAGAGAGATTGTTAAGGACTGTGAGTGAAAACATATGTGTACGATAGAGAAAGAGAGACAGATGGCTGACGAGGAAAAACTTAACAATTCGGTGCTGCCTGTGTTGCATCAATCACAAAGTGTACCAAACGTGTAGAGATAACTGTTGAAAGAAATGAAGGTCACCATGTCAGCCTACCTCAATCACATACCTGTACAGAAGATCCTGTGTTTTTCTCAACTGTCTCAATTCAATGGTGACAAACAACAAACATGGAGCAACAAGCATGAAGCTTCTGTTGTGAAAAAAAATTAGTAGTTATCCATCCGATATTGAATCCACCTTAAATCAACAACTGTACCATGAACCAGTGCCGCAGGAGGATAAACCCTCCCCGAACTCCAGGTTTGATCAGAGGTCCTGTCATAGACGGTGTGTGTGTCCGCCGCACACCTTTTGGCACGTCCTTTAAGACTAGATCAATTCTTACCAGAATAATGCAGTAGGTCTGACCACACATTGTCTTAATCTAAACTTAGACTTCGTATTTTATAACTTACTCAAAGACTTGGCAAGACTTCCTGCAAGACCTTTAAAATTGACAAGCAAGTACATCTTCAACAACTGTAATGAACCTAGAATTTACAAAAAGGCCGATTAGTGCAATAACTAGTTAGAGAAATGACATAATTTAGGTCTTAAACTAGATCTGAATGATCACTTCCATCAGCACTCAAACCATTTCCAGTTTGTCACTGGATCAAAGACTTATTATATCTCGTCGATTCGTTTCCTCACATTTTATCAGATTATCAAGATTACAGAGTATTGCTGGTGAAACAGACTTGTTAATGTTGAACGCCTCCTCTGGGCAGCCGCACACCACCTTGACTTGACAAACCTTAAAGGACTTTTATTCTCTGTATGAAACTCTCATTTTGTTTTTGACTCAATGTAGGGGTAACAGTATCGCTTTCTGACCCTGCCTCAATTAGTGAGGTGAACTGCTGATCCAACATCTACTGGTAAGGTGAACCGCTCTAACAGCATCAACTGATAAGGTGAACTGCTGGCGCAGCATCAGTTGATAAGCTGAAGTGCTGGCCCAGTATCAACTGATAAGGTGAACTGCTCTAACAGCATCAACTGATAAGGTGAACTGCTCTAACAGCATCAACTGATAAGGTGAACTGCTGGCGCAGCATCAGTTGATAAGCTGAAGTGCTGGCCCAGTATCAACTGATAAGGTGAACTGCTCTAACAGCATCAACTGATAAGGTGAACTGCTCTAACAGCATCAACTGATAAGGTGAACTGCTCTAACAGCACCAACTGATAAGGTGAACTGCTCTAACAGCATCAACTGATAAAGTGAACTGCTGGCGCAGCATTAGGGGATAAGCTGAAGTGCTGGCCCAGCATTAAGTGATAGGCTGAAGTGCAGGCGCAACATTAGGTGATAGGCTGAAGTGCTGGCCCACCATCAACTGATAAGGTGAACTGCTGGCGCAGCATTAATTGATAAGGTGAACTGCTGACTATGCATCTTCCACACAAGATTTACTCCATATAGCTGATCTAATTGACAAAATCAGCTGGATTTAGTTTAACCTATAATAATCCTTTTCATTAATTATGCTTTCAAAATTTGGTAATTTCGTTTGAAGTTCTTCCCCTTAAAATTAAGATCAAGTATTTCACTAACTTTTTTATTGCCTTTTTCTATCTTGGGCAAATTTTTCTGCCTTTGTCATTAATGTAATATTGAATTTTTGTTCTACGTTTTATATTTTTGTCATAGAATTTCAAACATGAACAAAAAATGCCCCGACAATATCATTGGGCACCATCAGCAAAAAAAAATAACCTTAAAAAATATTGTTTTACTGATGATATGCTTGAGGCCATCAGTCCAGAGAGCTGATGGGTTATTGGCCTATTGAGGTGATGGTGGAGGCCATCAGCCCCATGAGCCGATGCATTATTGGCCTATTGATGTAATGATGGAGGCCATCAGTCCAAAAGGCCGATGCGTTATTGGCTTATTGATGTAATGATGGAGGCCATCCATCCAAAAGGCCGATGGGTTATAGCCTTAAAAAAGATTTGGAGGCTTTCGGAATAAAGAGCCAAGAAAATATTGGCTTATAGTTGAGATAATATATGATGACATATCAACAAAGTAGGCTTTGTAATGTCAATAAAAAGGGTTTTTGCTCTCAGGAAATATTCTCTAAATATTGCTTTTTTTTGCAATAACATTTCCCACACGAGAATTGTACCTCAGTCTTCCGTTGTCTGATCCTGTGAGCAAAATTATGACATTTTGTTTAGACAGTGCATAAAATGAGCTTACTTATGTCTGATGCAAAACTGATTGAAATAGACTTTGTAATAAGCATTGGCGTACCAAAGTGGTAATTTAATATATATTCTTTTTTTTTTTCTTCTTTTTTTTATGAACAAGCCTGATAGTTTTGTTGTATCTGTTAGATTTGTCTTGTAAAACATTTTTCATAAAAATTATCTTTGGTGGAGGCTGTAGATGTTGTGATGATCTTTAGCTCTGTAGATTTACAGCCTCATCTGATTTCTCATGGTGCTGTGTTCATCAACGCGCTTTTAGTGGCTCTGAAGAGATCCATCGACAGATCATTTACTTTGTTAGATTCATTTGGCTTTTCAAAGATCAATTTAGAAGTCTTTACTATGTCCTATATTTTTTTTCTACTCACAGCACTTAACTAAAGTCACTTCCTACCTAGGGTTTTATACAACATGCTTTTTATTATAGGCAGAACTAAGCGTCAAACAAAGAGTGCAATACTTTAGCGTTTCAAGGAAGGATCAACAAACATACAAATATATTACATAGAAGTCAATTATTAGTGAATTTTAGATCTAAGCGATAGGGTGATAATATCCAGGCGACAGAAGTAGTGATTATATTTATATTATGACGATACACTCATCTTCAACATAGTAAGGTTAAAAAAAATGGTGGTCATCATTACATTCTCTTTATCTTTCTGTATTACGTGAGACTCCAAACCTTACAGAAACTGCCAAACTTTACAGAAACTTGGGTAAGAAAATACAAGGGAATGAGCCATGGCAATCTTAGCCCGCTGACACACGACTAACAGAGACTGAAATGTCAACATACAGTAACAGCAGCAAGCCCTACGATTTCGTGTCGTGTTGAGAATGGGAAGATACCCTGAGACCAGAGTAGCAGGTTAGCCGAGTTCGTGTCGTGTTGAGAAACTAACCGAGACCAGAGTTGAGGATAAGACGATTTCGTGTCGTGTTGGGCATGGGAAACTACCCTTAGACCAGAGTAGCAGGTTAGCAGAGTTTGTGTCGCGTTGAGAAGCTAAGCTAGACCAGTTGCGGATAAGACGATTTCGTGTCGTGTTGGGCATGGGAAACTACCCTTAGACCAGTGTGGCAGGCTGGCCGATTTCGTGCAGTATTGAGAAACTACACTTAGAGTTAGACCCGGGTGGCGGTTTAGCCGGTTTCGTGTCGTGTTGGGCATGGGAAACTACCCTTAGACCCTAGATGCGGGTTGGCCGATTTCGTGTCGTGTTGGGCATGGAAACTTATCCTTAGACCCGAGTGGCAGGCTGGCAGTCCTGGCAGACGAGGAAGAGGAAGCCCTGTATCTGGGCCTGCTCGGCCCGGTCGCCTGATCTGTATTACTTTCTGTGTTACTCAGGCGTGAGGAAGCCAGACGCCAGCCCGCAGTGGGGAAATCCCAGGAGAAAGGACGACAACTCGAGACAAATGATCTTTCTCTTTATAATTACGGGGTATCTCTATGTCTTCATTTCCAAATTTTTGTTTCTTTCTTCCCAATCTCTCTCTCTCTCTCTCTCTCTCTCTCTCTCTCTCTCTCTCTCTCTCTCTCTCTCTCTCTCTCTCTCTCTCTCTCTCTCTCTCTCTCTCTCTCTCTCTCTCTCTCTCTCTCTCTCTCTCCATCAATCTCCTCTTTCGTCTCAATTATCTCTCAACGCCTGCCATTAGATTCACATTTTGTCGATGGCAGTAGGGCCATTATCACGGTGATCAGGCGCCTGGCCAGCAGGACACGTGGCCTCTAAACCACAAGTTCAGATAATCTCCCTTTCTTTCAGCTTTGTAGATCTGTACATGTATGATATACTCACAGCGTAATAACCTAAAAAAATAGTTTCCGACAAACAGGTGGGGGTAATAAAATGCGAAAATATTCGAAATGTGCTTATATAATATATATATATATATATATATATATATATATATATATACACACAAAAATACATACATACGTTATACATTTATATGTATACACGCACAAAGATTTAGGGTCCGGCAAACGGATGGAAAAATCGACAAACACAAAACAGACGCGCAAGTAGGCACACAGGGATATAGAAGTCAAAGAAGAGATAGACATAGCTTTGGAGATATATTCCCTTGGAAATAAACTTAGACGAGAAAATTGTTTTGCCAGACATTCTTCTAACTACCAGATGTGCTCATTTGAGATTATGAAGCAGTCTCAGGGCGGTCACGTTATTCAGAACTAATCAGATTTTAGAAAATGATAAACTTCATCTTTTTTTCAAGTTTTAACAAGAGTGCAGTGTATTTTTATGAGTGCTGTACGTGATATGCCACCTTGTACATGAGTGAAGACAGAGAGAAAGAAAGGGAGGGGGTTGAGTGCAGGCGGTGGGGATTTCAACGTTTCAACCAATGATTAAAAATAAAAGTGTCGATTTAAATCATGTGTTTCGCGGAAAAGTTTTGTAGAAATTGTGTAAAACTTGACAGCATCGTAAGGGGAGACAACAGAATGTACTGTCTGAAGAGAAAGCAGCACCAAGTGGCATTGCAGCACTTTAAACATGAAGTTAGGGCAGATAATCTTATGGCAGCTAGTTTGCGGGCATACTAGAGAAGTATGCGCCATGACAGTTGTTCATGCCGCAAGTCGGAAAAGATCAGTGACTGTCAGCAGTAGAGAACAGAACATTATAAAAACCAGCGAAGCTCTGTAACTGAGAAAGACACAATGAAAACCATTTCTAAGTTGGAACAGATCATTGTGAGAGAAGCTCTTTGATTTGGAGACAACATGTGTGGAAGTTTGGCCAAATAAGTCGTGTAGCAGCTTTTTAACTAAGAAAAAAAAATTAAAATGGAAGAGATCAATGGTATCGAACCTCTTTAATTGAGAAATAGCAAAGTAAGTTTGGACAAATAAATGGTAGACGGACTCGTTGGTTTTGAAACAACATGGACAAGATCAGTGTAAAGAGGCTCTTTGATTAAAAAACAATATAAATGTCTAAATTGGAAGAGATCAATGGTAGAGAGGTTCGTTGATTGAAAAGCAACATAGATGTCTAAATTGGAAGAGATCTATGGTAGAGAGGCTCTTTGATTAAAAAAAAACAACACAAATGTCTAAATTGGAAGAATTCAATGGTAGAGAGTCTCTTTGATTAAAAAAAAAACAACACAAATGTCTAAATTGGAAGAATTCAATGGTAGAGAGGCTCTTTGATTAAAAAAAAACATAAATGTCTAAATTGGAAGAATTCAATGGTAGAGAGGCTCTTTGATTAAAAAAAAAACATAAATGTCTAAATTGGAAGAGATCAATGGTAGAGAGGCTCTTTGATTAAAAAAAAAAAACAACATAAATGTCTAAGTTGGAAGAGATCAGTGGTAGAGAAGCTTTTGGTTAAAAAAAAAAACAACATAAATGTCTAAATTGGAAGAGATCAATGGTAGAGAGGCTCTTTGATTAAAAAAAAAACAACATAAATGTCTAAGTTGGAAGAGATCAGTGGTAGAGAAGCTTTTGGTTAAAAAAAAAAAAACAACATAAATGTCTAAGTTGGAAGAGATCAGTGGTAGAGAAGCTTTTGGTTAAAAAAAAAAACAACATAAATGTCTAAATTGGAAGAGATCAATGGTAGAGAGGCTCTTTGATTAAAAAAAAAAACAACATAAATGTCTAAGTTGGAAGAGATCAGTGGTAGAGAAGCTTTTGGTTAAAAAAAAAAACACCATAAATGTCTAAATTGGAAGAGATCAGTGGTAGAGAGGCTCTTTGATTAAAAAAAAAACAACATAAATGTCTAAGTTGGAAGAGATCGGTGGTAGAGAGGCTCTTTGATTAAAAAAACAACAACACAAATGTCTAAGTTGGAAGAGATCAGTGGTAGAGAGGCTCTTTGATTAAAAAAACAACAACACAAATGTCTAAGTTGGAAGAGATCGGTGGTAGAGAGGCTCTTTGATTAAAAAAACAACAACACAAATGTCTAAGTTGGAAGAGATCGGTGGTAGAGAAGCTCTTTGATTTAGAAACAACATAATAATGTGCACGGTACATTGGTCGTTAGATGGTAAGGAAGCTATTGTGCTTAAAAAGGACAGATCTATGGTGTACTATAAGTAGATTAAAGTGTTCTTGTGAAAAGATCTAAAAGAAAAGATTAATTTATGCTATCATATTCAAGAATTTTTTGGGAAGCGTTGTCAAACTAAGAGATAGAGTACATAAGAAAGGCAAGGATGTTCTTTGATTTTAAACAATAAAGTAGATTTGTGTTGTAATTGATTGTACATTTTTACTTCTCGTCTTTCTTTTTTTTTTTTTTTTTTTTGCAATGTGCTTTTTTAATTTAATTTTTATATTTCATTGCAAAAATTTTTACTACGTATTACTATAATTATGCACTCCACTTGCTATTTAATTGGTACCAAAAGAATTTTTTTTAATTAACCAGAAAATACATGAATTTTTCTTTTGTCTGTGAAGCAATTCTGTAGATTGTTGATACTGTTGAACCTGGTTTACTGTAATCTTCCATTTTGTTTTATACACGCTGATACTTAGAGGTGAGTTTGGCTCCGTCATCTGCTTCCATTTTGTCTAATCTGCATTTGCTTCTTTTTTTTTCGAAAACTGTCATAGACATTAATATTATCGTTAACAACATCATCATCTTCTACTTCCATTATCATCACCATCTTGACCATCATTACCATTATCATCAGTACCACAATCTTTTTCTTATCATATCACCATTCTTATCTCCGTTTGAGCATTTTCATCCAACAAGAATTATTCGTAAGAAAATGATGTTGATGATTTTGTTCTTAATAACTGTTTCCTTCGAACTTGGCCAACAACTAATTTTTTCTCGTGAGATCTACTATTGATAGGCAAGAAATATATCGCTTAATATACCGCAATAAAAAATTGTGCTGTTAATGTAAGGCAAGTATTTTTTTTCAATTCCATAGAAGTTTTTTCAACAGAGGTACTAGCTTACTTATTACCATCACTAGATTTTTTTTTTTCAAAAAATTGCATCAATGTGCCAGGCGCGACACAATTCCTACCATCACTCTAACCCTCTCTGAAAAAAAATTGCTATCAATATACCACATTAAAGAAAGTTTAATACCATCACTAGATTGATACCTGTAGCTGGAAACATAAAAGCCTACCACCAGTTTATATTACAAAGCACAATTCCTAGCATCATCATACCGCTAACGGGATATTTAACACAGAAAAAAACTATTTCCATCATTATTTTCCGAAACTCTTACTCTAGCGTTATTATAACAGGGAGGGGGTAACTTTTTTGACCAATAGTTACAGAGATGGGAAAATCTCTGACCTCGAACGGGAGTTCGTAGCCTTACTCTAACATTCGATATAGGTGTGTGTGTGTGTGTGTCAGAGAGAGAAAAAGAGAGAGAGAGAGAGAGAGAGAGAGAGAGAGAGAGAGAGAGAGAGAGGGGATTCGAAAGGACCCGGTATCATCTTCCATTTTTCTTTAAAGTTGGAGAGTTTTTGCTAAAATGAGAACAACCTTCTGCTTTCTCGGCAGATCAGTGACACTTGAAGTGTTACCGTCAACATGGCGTCGACAACATGTTATCTTATCATCACGTGATCTAGATGTGATCCAATTTCACCTATTGACAATGCTTCATAAATCAATGTTGTATCTATTTTTGTTACTGTACTCGATTGGGAGTGGGTTTGAAATAATATCGATTATATTTTAAGCTATTGGTTCTCGTCAACAGAGCCTGTGCAAAGATTTATCTATTGTGCATTATCTCTATTATTATCATGCTGTGGTTTATCTTAATCATGACCAGAGAAACAGAACGAAAGATGGAGAGGGAGAGAGAGAGAGAGAGAGAGAGAGAGAGAGAGAGAGAGAGAGAGAAATAGACAGAAAGAGGGAAAGAGGGGGTTAAAAGGGTAAGGTAAAAGAGATAAAAAGAGATTTTTATATATTGAACGCATGGTGGATATTGACACAAGTTCATACAAGTAAAAATACTTCTATCATGAAAACAGACAGAATTCAGACAGTTACACATGCAGACTTACAAATATGACACAGACAATAATACATGCAGACCAAATACACAAGCAAATTTACAGAAAATGAAACAGAAAAAAACAAGCAGTGACTCAGTCCGTTCAAGAACTGAGAATTTGCTGGGAATATCTGAACTATATTGGATACGACCTTTTTCCTCTAATTCCTTAAGTATGTTTGCTGTACATTGTTTCCTAATCTTTCTAATATATAATTATACATACCAAGGAGATGCACCTAGCGTTACACCGCATCGGGAAACTTTCTTCTGTAATCGTCCTGGGAAAATTGGTTTCTAATATTACTACATATTTTTCAAGATCATACCTCAAACGGTTTCGAATTATATATTTTCCAAGATCATACGCCGAATGGTTTTGAATTATATTTTTGCAAGATCATTCACCAAATAGGAAGATAGATTTGATCTTTTCTTATTATTATTTTGTTTCTTTCTAATTTCAATTCTTTTTTTTTTTTTTCTATTTTTGAACCATATTGTATTGTGATGAGAAAACTGAACATAATATAAGTATATCCTTATGGTAGAAAACTACAATGTACCATTTGGAGATCTTTTTTCGGGTTATTTTATTGTTGCTCTATTGTTTCTTGATAAAGATTTGCAAAAAAAAAATATAAATAAAATGATGTTAATCTTTCCAATATTTCAAACCAATTTCTTTGTGCTTTTCTTTACTCTTAAAAGATTTTTGAATAATTCATGCATGTCACATTGTGGAGGTTTTTGTGCCAGGAATGAGAAATTCAGCCCTTACATCCAGATTGACGCAGATAAAAATAAATGGTGTCCGGCGAGCTCTGTCCAAAGAAGCTAGATCTAGAATCTTTCTGGACTGAACGGCTGTCTGTAAAAACCCGCGTAGTTCATTCAGAATAAGGCTGAAGGACGGACATTTTCTTCCGTTTTATTCATCTATATTCTACTGAAAAAAATAGCACTTAAACAATACTGTTCCTAATACTTTTATCTGCTTTAAGCCCCAAAAAATGGCTGTGGAAAAAGAAGATTTGTTTCCAAAGACGCCAAAACGTTTAATGCTTTTGAAAATTAAATTTATTTCAAACATAAAAGACACGTCTAGCAACAAAAAAAAGCAACATTGTATCGAATAGGCTTCATATCTTCATTGATTTCTGGCCCATTTTTACGAAGTTTTTGAGGCTTAGAGGCAAGGAGACAGTAGAATAAAAACAAGATAGAAACACGACGCATAAGAAAACTAGAAAAAAAAATATGTTGTACTGTATGAGGCTATAAAGATATCAACACAAGTAGCATTGTATAAGGCGAGAAAAAAATTTAAGTACTTTATGACACTGAGAAAAAAAAATCAACACAAGAACCATCGAAAAAGAGCATCTGAAAAAGATCCTTGTAGCACTCTATGAGACTAGAATAAGAAATGAAATTAAGAATGTGCTATGATCTGTCTTTCTCTATCTATCTCTGTCTGTTAAATTACCCTTTTTTGGTTATCAATTTTTAACTTCTTTTTTCAATCTTTTTACAACCTCGAGCTCATATTTTATTTCTTTTCTTTTTTCATGTTTTTTTCTTTAATCTCTTTGTTTTTTGACTTTCTTTACATTACCCGTTCTGTCTCTCTTTCTCATTCTCCATTTCTCTCTGTCTCTCTCTATCTGTCTGTCTGTCTGCTTCTCTCTCTCTCTCTCTCTCTCTCTCTCTCTCTCTCTCTCTCTCTCTCTCTCTCTCTCTCTCTCTCTCTCTCTCTCTCTCTCTCTCTCTCTCTTCTCTTCACTTTCCTTTTTCTTTCTTCTTTTTTTTCCTCTCTGTTGTGCGCTTGCTTATCTAGCAATAGATGTTTCATAAAATAGTAAGTTTATAACACTGGCTCTTCTAGACTTTTAAGTTCAAAAGAAAGGAGGGAGTTTTTGGTTAGGCAAAATATTTTTTTAAAATGGCTTTTTAAAAAGGTCGTAAAAAATTTAATTAAAGCGATCTTGTATCAAGGCAGCTGACGAAGCGTGAGAGAGAAGGAGAGAGAGAGAGAGAGAGAGAGAGAGAGAGAGAGAGAGAGAGAGAGAGAGAGAGAGAGAGAGAGAGAGAGAGAGATGGAAAAGAATAATGGAAAGTCATGATAAT
This sequence comes from Elysia crispata, assembly GCA_033675545.1. Taxonomy (NCBI): domain Eukaryota; kingdom Metazoa; phylum Mollusca; class Gastropoda; family Plakobranchidae; genus Elysia; species Elysia crispata. Next base: position 34,514 of record JAWDGP010005441.1, on the reverse strand, counting down.
GTTAGGGAGAAAATGAGAGAAAGTGAGGGAGAAAATGAGAGAAAGTGAGGGAATTCAATTAAAAAAGATCAAGTAGTCCCAGGGAAAGAGGATTATTTTGTTCTGTTCGCAATCTTCGGCAGCAGTTCTTAATTTCACGATATTGTCAGGGCATCTCTTATTATCTGCTGCTCAGTGATTCTGACCCCGGAAAGCTTAATACAAGTTACTAACAAGGTATTTTACAAGTCCACTGTGTCCTACACACTCTCCAGTCCTAACACACATTCAGAGTGTTCCACACGTTTTCTAGTCTTAATATTTATCCAGAGTGTTCTACATGTTCTCCAGTCCGAACATTTATCCAGAGTGTTCTACATGTTCTCCAGTCCTAACATTTATCCAGAGTGTTCTACATGTTCTCCAGTCCGAACATTTATTCAGAGTGTTCTACATGTTCTCCAGTCCGAACATTTATCCAGAGTGTTCTACATGTTCTCCAGTCCGAACATTTATCCAGAGTGTTCTACATGTTCTCCAGTCCGAACATTTATCCAGAGTGTTCTACATGTTCTCCAGTCCTAACATTTATCCAGAGTGTTCTACATGTTCTCCAGTCCGAACATTTATCCAGAGTGTTCTACATGTTCTCCAGTCCGAACATTTATTCAGAGTGTTCTACATGTTCTCCAGTCCTAACATTTATCCAGAGTGTTATACATGTTCTCCAGTCCTAAAATTTATCCAGAGCGTTCTACATGTTCTCCAGTTCTAACATTTATCCAGTGTGTTCTACATCTTCTCCAGTCCTAACATTTATCCAGAGCGTTCTACATCTTCTACAGTCCTAACATTTATCCAGAGTGTTCTACATGTTCTCCAGTCCTAACATTTATCCAGAGCGTTCTACATGTTCTCCAGTTCTAACATTTATCCAGTGTGTTTCACACGTTCTCTTGTCCTAACATTTGTCCAATGTGTTCCACATGTTCTCCAGTCCTAACATTTATCCAGTGTGTTCTACATCTTCTCCAGTCCTAACATTTATCCAGAGCGTTCTACATCTTCTACAGTCCTAACATTTATCCAGAGTGTTCTACATGTTCTCCAGTCCCTACATTTATCCAGAGTGTTCTACATGTTCTCCAGTCCGAACATTTATCCAGAGTGTTCTACATGTTCTCCAGTCCTAACATTTATCCAGAGTGTTCTACATGTTCTCCAGTCCTAACATTTATCCAGAGTGTTATACATGTTCTCCAGTCCTAACATTTATCCAGAGCGTTCTACATGTTCTCCAGTCCTAACATTTATCCAGTGTGTTCTACATGTTCTCCAGTTCTAACATTTATCCAGTGTGTTCCACATGTTTTCCAGTCTAAACATTTATCCATTGTGGTCCACACGTTCTCCACTCCTAACATTTATCCATTGCGTTCTACATGTTCTCCAGTTCTAACATTTATGTAGTGTGTTCCACACGTTCTCCTGTCCTAACATTTGTCCAATGTGTTCCACATGTTCTCCAGTCCTAACATTTGCCCAATGTGTTCCACATGTTCTCCATTCTAAACATTAATCCATTGTGGTCCACACGTTCTCTAGACCTAACATTTATCCAATGTGTTCCATAAGTTCTCCAGTCCTAACATTTGCCCAATGTGTTCCACATGTTTTCCAGTCTAAACATTTATCCATTGTGGTCCACACGTTCTCCAGTCGAAACATTTATCCATTGTGTTCCACATGTTCTCCAGTCCTAACATTTATTCAATGTATTTCATACGTTCTCCAATCCTAACATTTGTCCAGTGTGTTCCACACGTTCTCCAGACCTAACATTTATCCAGTGTGGTCCACACGTTTTCCAGTCCTAACATTTGCCCAATGTGTTCCACACGTTCTCCAGACCTAACATTTATCCATTGTGGTCCACATGTTCTCCAGCCTCAACTATTATTCAGTGTGTTCTACTGTTCTCTAGTCCTAATATTTATTCTGAGTGTCCTACACGTTCTCCAGACCTAGCATACACATGCAGTGTCCTTTACATATCCATTCCTAGCATTTACTTACAGTGTTCTACACGTTCTCTGGTCCTAACATACACTTACAGTGTCCTATACTTTCTCCATTCTTAACATACATCCTATGAGTTGTACAGGTCTCCCAGTCCTAACATACTCTTACAGCATCCTAAACGTCTTCCAGTCATAGGATACACTTCCAGTTCTCCAATCTTAACACACACCTATTGTTTTCTACACGTCACTCAGCATTGTTTCACATGTGTCTTAGTCTCAGTTTTATATTAATTTGTAGTCTCTTTTTCCCAGCAAACAATCTCATGGCCCACAATCTCTGTTTTTGTGCGACGCGTCTGAAAGGTTCCAGCTGCAATCAATGCAGAGAAAGCCGATGGCTTGCAGTCCTTGACTTCTTGATCCTGGGTTGACAAGAGATTAATCCGCCCCAAGAAACAAGGATTAGTTTCGTTGGGGAGTTTTTTTTTATTAATTAAAATCAACACTGTCAGCTTTTTTTCTATCAGTTTTTTAGTTTAGTGTCTTCAGGATAAAACGTTTTACAAACAATGTGTAAATAACTAAATAGTAGACCGAAATTATGATATTTATCTGGCTAGCAACAAGACTAAGATACTTTACCACATACCGGTTTCAAATCGAAGACAGAATGTTCAATATGGAAACAGGAACAATAGAAGCCGAATACCTTTGAGCAGGGAATGAACTGGTTGAGTTATATTTACCTTGGCGAAAAACTTCACGTAGTGTCCACACCATCACACAATGCAATGCTCTAATCTTTTGACAATCCTCATAGAATGGCACCCAACCATGATGTGTTCATTCGAATAAAAGTTCATTCATGTGCTGTTCATAATTATTAATGAAAAGCACGCATGTTCTGTTTGTCTGAATAGACGGGAATCACGTATGTTTTCACTATCCTAATAAAATGGAGTTTACATGTGTACATCATATCATGGAATTTGCCATTTCATTATTCTTGTAATAAATTGTAACATATCTGTACGCCCATAGAGCAGGAACACCACAGAGTCAATGTTAGCTGATTCGAGTTTCCAGCCTTTTATCTCACACAGAGTTAATGTAAACTGATTGGAGTTTTAACTTTGTGTCTCAAAAAAGAACTAAAAATAGTTTTCGCTCTTTTATCTCACACAGAGTTAATGTTAACTGATATGAGTTTTAACTTTGTGTCTCGAGAAGACTTGAAAATAGTTTTCGACCTTTTATCTCACACAGAGTTAATGTTAACTGATTGGAGTTTTCAACCTTTTATCTCACACAGAGTTAATGTTAACTGATTGGAGTTTTCAACCTTTTATTGCACACAGAGTTAACCTCATAGACTTGCTGAGAAGCTTAAGGAAATACTGTTTGGATAGAAAAGAATTCTGTAATTTTTTCCCTTATGGCTATTGTTACCGGAATATTGAATTGGTGCCCTTGAAAATAAATTGTTTTCTCAGTAGCTGAACTTCAACCGTTGGTCTTACTGAAAGGCACATCTGAATTGGCAGGGCATGGATAAAGTTTTAACCTTATAATCATAAAACATTGGAGATCAGTTTATTTAATTATTGAGTGTTGTAAGTAATCGTTAGACGAACTCTAAGAATCGAATATTCGGAGTCACCATAACCTTAAACCGTATAATATATTCAGAATCCAAACCACTGAGAATTAGCCTTACCCGAATCTAAACACTCACACTTGCCTACCCGTTTCTTTTTTCAATAACCCGAATGATAAATACCGAGTTTTAGAGTAATTAGACTAACTTACCTTAACCTAAACCATTAATGTGACAATAACCCTCGACCAAACCTGAACTTTTCAGGGTTTGGAATTACTTTAACGTTCATCCGAACAACTAGCAGAATGTAATATCATGACCTGAGCAAACTGTTTATATCACGATTCCTAACCCGAACTTCAAACAATGAGTGTTTTCAGTAAATCTGATTCAAACCAGAACCTTTTTACCCGGAGTATTGCATGCACGATAACAATAAACCGAATTCAAACCGTTTGGTAAAACAAAACATTAAGAACTTTAAATAAGTCGAACTCGAACCCATACATTTAATACTAAAAATAGGTCAAACCGTTATCGGTAGCGTGGAGCCATGCCCCTCATTCCTCCCGGAGACAGCCCCGGGTGCTGTTAGAATTGGATGGTATCACTCAAAAAGATTTTCTGTGGCGGTTTATCAAAAGCTTGCGTCATGGCTTTAGTCCTGGACTAGCCCTAAGGGTCTCATTATAGTTACTGTGTTCACTGGTGTGAGCTGCCCTGGCCTCGCCAACAGACTGGAGACGCGACCCCCAGTAACGAGGACTGCCTGGCGCCGCTGGAGAGAGAAATGGCCGTGAGGGAACAGCGGGGGCTGGAAGAAGTGATGAGATTAAAACAAATGCCACTTAATTACTTTTTTATTCATTTGTTGTCTATACTCGTTCGCCCCAAAGTTTCCGCCATAAGCTTGTTACATAACGTCTGAAATGGTTGAATGTATTGGAATTTTTTTCGTACTAAAAAAACTATTAAAAGAAGTATTTATAGTTTTGTTATCCGTCTTTTTAGTTGCGTATTGGTTCCTACTGTTTTTTCTTGCTGCATTGTTGTTGTTGTTGTTGTTGTTGTTCTTCTTCTTCTTCTTCTTCTTCTTCTTCTTCTTCTTCTTCTTCTTCTTCTTCTTCTTCTTCTTCTTCTTCTTCTTCTTCTTCTTCTTCTTCTCGTTCTTCTTCTTCTTTACAATCTCACAATTATTATTCTAGTAGTAGTAGTAGTAGTAGTAGTAGTAGTAGTAGTAGTAGTAGTAGTAGTAGTAGTAGTAGTAGTAGTAGTAGTAGTAGTAGTAGTAGTAGTAGTGGTGGTGGTGGTGGTGGTGGTAGTAGTAGTAGTAGTAGTAGTAGTAGTAGTAGTAGTAGTAGTAGTGGTAGTAGTAGCAGTATTGTTGTCGCTGTTGATTTTGTTGTTGTTGTTGTCGTTGTTGTTGTTGTTGTTGTTGTTATTTATGATATGATAATTATCATTCCAAGTGGTAACAGCAGCAATGATAGCTGAAATTGTAGCATTAGAAGGATAATTGGCAGAAGGAATAGAAAATGAGTGCAGGACAACCATATGTGTTTGGTTTTATCGCAATGAGCTTAATTTAATCGTCCGGAAGTTAAGAGGTAAACAAATCATTTCCTGCATAATATGTCATAATGAGTATAAATTCAGACCAAAATTCTAAGAATTTTTAAACTAACAGCGCTGACTCCATTCGAGAAACCCATTTATGGCGACAGTCTAGCTGCCCTGTGGATTAAAATTGCTTTCGTGTAAGTAGTGATTTAGTTCAGAAGCACACCACAATCAGCATTATTTAGTGAAACAATGTTTTGCAAAGCTTTTAGACTCAAAGCACATTGTACAGAGGATTTTGGGCCAAGTATGTGACGAGAGTGTTTTAATATCTGGATAACAGTAGATTGTGAGTCTGTGACGAGGGTGTTTTATTCCCTAAGTAACAGGTTGTGGCGGAGTCTTTAACGACAGTATTTTATTCTCTGGGTATCAGTAGATTTTGGGCGGAGCTTGTGACGACAGTATCCTATTCTCTGGGTATCAGCTGCCATCAGAAACATCGGTTTGTTTCATTCCTCCTCATTCTCTTCCATCTAATTTTCTGTTATGTTTTATTTTCCTTTTCTCTTCCTTGCTCTTATTATTTTTCCTTTCTGTTTTCTCATCTCCGTCTCTCCCTCTCTTTAGGTCTTGCTTTTCCCATTCACCCTCTCTCTCTCTCCCTCTCTCTCTCTCTCTCGCTCTCTCTCTCTCCTCTCTCTCTCTCTCTCTCTCTATCTATCTATCTATCTATCTATCTATCTATCTATCTATCTATCTATCTCTCTTTTTATCTCTCTCTGTCTTATTTGAATGTATGACAAAGCCAAACAATACACGCAATTTGTAAACATCAATGTTTAGTAACACCAACGAATCTCGAACTGCGCATCAAGTTAGCTTCAAAACATCATCAACAAGTATCGGAAGGGGCTTCAATTGACAACCATGGAACCATCTAGATAGCATAAAAGATTCAAAACATCAATGGAGCATCAAGACAGCATCAAGACAATAAGAGGAGAGGACCGAAAAAGCAGGTAGAGAGCATCAAGGGAGCATCAACAGAGCATCAAGGGAGCACCAACAGAGCATCAAGGGAGCACCAATAGAGCATCAAGGGAGAACCAACAGAGCATCAAGGGAGCATCAACAGAGCATCAAGGGAGCACCAACAGAGCATCAAGGGAGAACCAACAGAGCATCAAGGGAGAACCAATAGAGCATCAAGGGAGAACCAATAGAGCATCAAGGGAGAACCAATAGAGCATCAAGGGAGCACCAACAGAGCATCAAGGGAGCACCAACAGAGCATCAAGGGAGCACCAACAGAGCATCAAGGGAGCACCAACAGAGCATCAAGGGAGAACCAACAGAGCATCAAGGGAGCACCAACAGAGCATCAAGGGAGAACCAACAGAGCATCAAGGGAGAACCAACAGAGCATCAAGGGAGCACCAACAGAGCATCAAGGGAGAACCAACAGAGCATCAAGGGAGAACCAACAGAGCATCAAGGGAGCACCAACAGAGCATCAAGGGAGAACCAACAGAGCATCAAGGGAGAACCAACAGAGCATCAAGGGAGCACCAACAGAGCATCAAGGGAGAACCAACAGAGCATCAAGGGAGAACCAACAGAGCATCAAGGGAGAACCAACAGAGCATCAAGGGAGCACCAACAGAGCATCAAGGGAGAACCAACAGAGCATCAAGGGAGAACCAACAGAGCATCAAGGGAGAACCAACAGAGCATCAAGGGAGAACCAACAGAGCATCAAGGGAGCACCAACAGAGCATCAAGGGAGAACCAACAGAGCATCAAGGGAGAACCAACAGAGCATCAAGGGAGCACCAACAGAGCATCAAGGGAGCACCAACAGAGCATCAAGGGAGAACCAACAGAGCATCAAGGGAGAACCAACAGAGCATCAAGGGAGAACCAACAGAGCATCAAGGGAGCACCAACAGAGCATCAAGGGAGCACCAACAGAGCATCAAGGGAGCACCAACAGAGCATCAAGGGAGCATCAACAGAGCATCAAGGGAGCACCAACAGAGCATCAAGGGAGCACCAACAGAGCATCAAGGGAGCACCAATAGAGCATCAAGGGAGCATCAATAGAGCATCAAGGGAGAACCAACAGAGCATCAAGGGAGCACCAACAGAGCATCAAGGGAGCACCAACAGAGCATCAAGGGAGCACCAACAGAGCATCAAGGGAGCACCAACAGAGCATCAAGGGAGCACCAACAGAGCATCAAGGGAGCATCAACAGAGCATCAAGGGAGCACCAACAGAGCATCAAGGGAGCATCAACAGAGCATCAAGGGAGAACCAATAGAGCATCAAGGGAGCACCAACAGAGCATCAAGGGAGCACCAATAGAGCATCAAGGGAGCATCAACAGAGCATCAAGGGAGCACCAATAGAGCATCAAGGGAGCACCAACAGAGCATCAAGGGAGCACCAACAGAGCATCAAGGGAGCACCAATAGAGCATCAAGGGAGCACCAACAGAGCATCAAGGGAGAACCAATAGAGCATCAAGGGAGCACCAACAGAGCATCAAGGGAGCACCAATAGAGCATCAAGGGAGCACCAACAGAGCATCAAGGGAGCACCAATAGAGCATCAAGGGAGCACCAACAGAGCATCAAGGGAGAACCAATAGAGCATCAAGGGAGCACCAACAGAGCATCAAGGGAGCACTAACAGAGCATCAAGGGAGCACCAATAGAGCATCAAGGGAGCACCAATAGAGCATCAAGGGAGCACCAACAGAGCATCAAGGGAGCACCAACAGAGCATCAAGGGAGAACCAACAGAGCATCAAAGGAACCTAAAGGAAGCAATCTTTGATCGACAGGTCACAGTTCCGATTCGCGGGATAAGCATCAGTTGTGATATAAACTAGTACTTAACCTTATTCTTATAGCACGTTCAATCTGTTACAAATGATCATCGGGGGCTGTTTTCCATCTGCACCATATTTTATTTTGATTTTACTCTCTGTGAACATTTCATTTCTACAGGGACATTTCCCGCGGACAGGCAACCAGCTTATGATGTATGGTTCCTTTGTTAAAAACATATCCTGGTTAACCTCTCTCTTTTTCGCTTTCTCTCTCTCTCTCTCTCTCTCTCTCTCTCTCTCTCTCTCTCTCTCTCTCTCTCTCTCTCTCTCTTCTTTTATCTATACTTTTTATATTTTTTTTCTTTCTTTTTCTCTTCCGTTCTAAAATAGAACACTGCATTATCGCTTCTCTATTGCCTTGTATTTTTTTCAACAGACTTTGTACTTTATTATTATTATTATTATTATTATTATTATTATTATTATTATTATTATTATTATTATTATTATTATTATTATTATTATTAGTATTAGTATTAGTATTAGTATTAGTATCATTATTATTATTATTACTATTCTAGCTTTTAGCTCTACTACAGGATTTTTTTTTTCAATTCCTTTCCTTTACTCTATTCATTCCCACTGAATATTGTTTGTCCTTTATTTACTCTCTCTACTCATGAGGCTGCTTACTTCATAGATGATTCTATCAAGCTCAGTTTTTGTTTAGAAGAGCCACGGCCAAGGGTGGATGTAGCTTTGAGTGATGTATGACTGTCTGGCGTGGGGACACGGACCGACCTAATGGAGGCGGCTACAGGGTTAATACACGGGCCAGGGGACGGCACTCTGCTTGTCTATTAGAGGGCGCGGGCGATACGCAGACATACACACATAAAAAAAATGTTATGTAGAAGCAGACATACAGAAAAGCAGGCGTAACCTGGGGCAGGGGGCAAAGGGAAAAGAAATGAAGGATTAAAGGCCGAAAGGAGAAGACAATAATTATAACACGCGCTTAAACGCAAGCAGAAGAACGACAGGATAGAAAATGAAAAAAAGAAAACAATCAACAAGGGAAATAATTTGGCTCAAATAAAAGAGATACGAAGTCGAAATAAGAGTCGGTTATTTCCATCACAGCTATTACCCGGTTAAAACGTTAAGTTTTGTTGCAATTGCTACCACACAAAGCCCCAGGAAGATGCGTACGACCTGCGTCTATCAATCCAAGTTGTTGCTTAGAAGAACCCGATACCACTGCACGGAAAGCGTAATCAGCCGATATACCATATAGACAATAGTTACTATCACACCAACAACTTAGCACATAGATATAACAAATATGAAGAAAGATGCCACGATACTGAACAGTGTTATATACTGAGACATAAAAACCTTATACTACATCATTGAACAGTGCAACATACTGAGGCACCACATATAACCCAGCAACCATCAAATCGGACAGTATGACATACTGAGACACCACATATAACCCAGCAACCATCA
>JAWDGP010005441.1:5000-20000 GCA_033675545.1 Elysia crispata | reverse complement strand
TACAAATGGACATGGATTACCTCTCTTACAAATGGCACAGATCATGTCTCTTACAAATTGCACAGATTATGTTACTTAAAGATTTACTAAGAAGATGGAGAGATTTCAAGGGGAAGACACTTTCAGTTTGCAAAGTCGATTCGGCCTTGGACACGAAATTAAAGAGCTTTTGGTAATTCCAAATTCCTTCTGAAACATTTCATGCAATTTTAAATTCTAACCAGGAAAGAATGAATTGTGCTTATATAGATTTACTAGTTGGAATGATTTGCGAGAAAATTTCGTGTGTGTGCAAACAGTTTGAAGTTAGGCTACTTGCGAAGAATAAGTAATCTAGATTCCCCCCCCCCCCCCCCAAAAAAAAAGAAAAAAAAAAAAGGACAATTAAATGGTGTCTGTAATTATCTAGATTTATTTCACCTTCGATATTTGCGTCAATTCTATTAGAAGAGCTCGGTTTGAGGGACACATTGTGGGCTTTTAGACACGTGAGAAATACATGTATAATACATGTATAACCTAGTGTCTGTGTGTGTGTGTGGATATTGTGTTTGTGTGTGAAAGGGAGGGAGAGAGACAGAAACAGAGAGAGAGAGCGAGAGAGAGAGAGAGAGAGAGAGAGAGAGAGAGAGAGAGAGAGAGAGAGAGAGAGAGAGAGAGAGAGAAAGGGGAAGAGGAATTTGAAAGAAAAAAAAGGGAGACAAGGAAGAACAATTAAAGATAAGAGAGCGAAGCTAAACCGCAATTGTCCAATCAGCAACCGTTACGCATTCTGTCAGAGGCACACGACTATACTCACTCCTTGTCGCACATCCGCTGAGCAACCCGCAGAAAAACAGGTCCTAAAATAACCAGAGGAGGCTAAAGATAGCAACGTGCTGGGCGCGACAATTGGCGAATGTTACTGTCTGCTGATTGCTCTGCCATTGTGCCACTAAGAGGAAGTGTGTAAAATTATGCAAGACTGCTCTCTCGCTGGCCACAGCCTGCAGTGTTTACCATGTGTTCTTCCGTGTTACAACAACTTCACGCAACCATAGGTTGTTTCTTTTCTTTCCAGTTTTGTATCAGTCGAGAAAATCTATTTACGCTGCGCACACCTAGAGCAAACAGCGTTGGCTCAAAAATGCTTTATGATATCAATGTTGTTTTTCTTTAGTATTATTTCATGCGTTTTGTCGTTGGTCTAGCTGTTGATATGATTTCTGCTGTTGTCGATGTTATTGCTGCTTTTATTATTATCATTATTATTATTATTATTATTATTATTATTATTATTATTATTATTATTATTATTATTATTATTATTATTATTATTATTATTATTATTATTATTATTATTATTATTATTATTATTATTATTATTATTATTATTATTATTATTATTATTATTATTATTATTATTGTTGTTGTTGTTGTTGTTGTTGTTGTTGTTGTTGTTGTTGTTGTTGTTGTTGTTGTTGTCGTTGTTGTTTTTCTGTGAGTAGGTATTTTTTATTTGTACTTTCTTTTTCTTTCTTCATTTTTCAATGGCGGCTGTTTATTTTATAACTTGTATATAACTTGTAAGATCTTTCTAGTCTCTCAACCTTTGGAGCTTCTCTCTCTCTCTCTCTTTCTCTCTCTCTCTCTCTCTCTCTCTCTCTCTCTCTCTCTCTCTCTCTCTCTCTCTCTCTGTCTCTGTCTCTGTCTCTCTCTCTCTCTCTCTCTCTCTCTCTCTCTCTCTCTCTCTCTCTCTCTCTCTCTCTCTCTCTCTCTCTCTCTCTCTCTCTCTCTTCCTCTCTTTCTTTATCTATGTTTCTGCCTCTGTCAGTTTTTTCTCAGCCCCCCTCAGTCCTAGTCTCTGTTTCCCTCAATCTTTATTTTTTGTTTTAAAGCATCTTTCTTTCTGTCTCTCTCCATCTTTGTTTATGTCTCCCTAAATCTTTGCTGTTGTCTCTCTCAAGTTGTTTCTCTCCCTCAATCTCTGTTTTTATCTCACCGCATATCTATTTCTGTCTCTCTCCATCCCTCGTTATGTCTCAATACATCTTTGTCGTCTCCCTCCACCTCTGTCTCCCTCCACCTCGGTCTCCCTCCACCTCTGTCTCCCTCCACCTCTGTCTCCCTCCGACTCGGTCTCCCTCCACCTCGGTCTCCCTCCACCTCTGTCTCCCTCCACCTCTGTCTCCCTCCACCTTTGTCTCCCTCTACCTCTGTCTCCCTCCACCTCTGTCTCTCTCTACCTCTGTCTCCCTCTACCTCTGTCTCCCTCCACCTCTGTCTCCCTCTACCTCTGTCTCTCTCTACCTCTGTCTCCCTCCACCTCTGTCTCCCTCCACCTCTGTCTCCCTCCACCTCTGTCTCCCTCCACCTCTGTCTCCCTCTACCTCTGTCTCCCTCCACCTCTGTCTCCCTCCACCTCTGTCTCCCTCTACCTCTGTCTCCCTCTACCTCTGTCTCCCTCTACCTCTGTCTCCCTCCACCTCTGTCTCCCTCCACCTCTGTCTCCCTCCACCTCTGTCTCCCTCTACCTCTGTCTCCCTCTACCTCTGTCTCCCTCTACCTCTGTCTCCCTCCACCTCTGTCTCCCTCCACCTCTGTCTCCCTCCACCTCTGTCTCCCTCCACCTCTGTCTCCCTCCACCTCTGTCTCCCTCTACCTCTGTCTCCCTCTACCTCTGTCTCCCTCCACCTCTGTCTCCCTCTACCTCTGTCTCCCTCTACCTCTGTCTCCCTCTACCTCTGTCTCCCTCCACCTCTGTCTCCCTCTACCTCTGTCTCCCTCCACCTCTGTCTCCCTCCACCTCTGTCTCCCTCTACCTCTTTCTCTCTCTCTTTAACTCTGTCTTTATATATATATATATATATATATATATATATATATATATATATATATAATTATATATATTTCTCATGTGTGTATCCTACAGGGTTCTCGTGTATCTAGTTTATATATCAAAGAGAGACAATGCCAAGATCTTACCGACAAATAAATGAACTAGTAGGTTGTGTCCCTTTTGGCAGAGGAATTTCTCTGTAGCTTTACATTTTGTTAAGGTTCAACTGTGAGTCCAATGTCAGATAAAAAACGAGTGAGAAAATCTTTTAGAAAGTGATATATGGCAACCTCTTAAAAAGTGAGCAAAATTTCTAAAATTCTGACATACTGAATCTTTTCCAAAATAAGAAAATTTCCGAGAAACAAGACACATAAATACCTTTATCTAAAGTGTATACATGTATATTTTGAGAACTCATGATATTATAATTAACTTTTATGAAGTGATCTAATTTTGAGATGGCCTGACATATAATACATGTACCCTCCTCTGGCAATACGTAAGTTTTAGATGCGAGAATCTTACGAATTCAATATTGGAAACTTGGACTGAAGTGTCTGATAATCAATAAACCGGAGTAAAGAGAGGATGGAAAAAAACATAGAAACCAGTAACTACACTTCTTTTTTTTCCATGTATGTCCAAATGGTATTTTATTACGATGTGTCAGATATGTTGTGCGAGGTTAACACGTGTACAGGTCTAGAATAATAGCAACAATAGCAGATTTTAAAAGTAAAGATAGAGATTTAAATTAGTCCCTCAATCAATCTGTGAATTTATTCTCACCAACTATCTTTCCCTATGTCTCTCTTCTCTCTCTCTCTCTCTCTCTCTCTCTCTCTCTCTCTCTCTCTCTCTCTCTCTCTCTCTCTCTCTCTCTCTCTCTCTCTCTCTCTCTCTCTCTCTCTCTCTCTCTCTCTCTCTCTCTCTCTCTCTCTTTCTCTCTCTCTCTTTTCTATCTTTCTCCGTCTTTCTCTCTCCCTCACTCTCTCTCTATCTCTCGCTCTGTTTGTCTGTCTGTCTGTCTGTCTGTCTGTCTGTCTCTCTCTCTCTCTCTCTCTCTCTCTCTCTCTCTCTCTCTCTCTCTCTCTCTCTCTCTCTCTCTCTCTCTCTCTCTCTCTCTCTCTCTCTTTTTTTCTGATATTACTTCTTTATGTTTTTTTTTGCAACTTTCTCATCCATCCATTCATTCCAAAATCTCTTTCTATCGCTTACTCGTCGTCTCTCATTTTTTTAAAATTCCTTTCAAATGCCATAAACTAGCAAACAACAATTTAAAAAGCTATTCAGTGAACACAAGGATTTCGCAAAATTTCACAATGAACAAAAAAGAATAGATATTGCGCTTTGTAGCTAAGCTAAGAAGCGGAAGTTACAAGTTTAGCTTTGGGTGGCCTTTAAATAGCTGTTACTTTCCAGTTTCATCAACCATATTAAAAAGAAAAATACATTGCAAAACGCATGTATTTACCTCTGCCAAACATGACGGCAGTTGCGCAGATCTTAGATCCACTTTCACAAATTTAACCGAGATGTGGGAAAGCACTTAGGTGCTAATTTAATCAAATTCGAATTATCTTTTTAATGTTGTTGTTGAAATACCAGTTCGCACCTCAAGTCCTAATTTAAAATGTTGGTCAACAGTTTGCTAAGAAAACATGCGACAAGTCTTTAAAACTCTTGAACTCGTCTTTTTCCGTTTCCTTAAGCCAACGTATAGCTTAACGTGACTTTTTGGGAGTTGTAATAAAATAATGAAAAAGATAAAGAAGACATCCTAATAAGTGATGGCAATCACCGACAGAAATAAAAAAAAGGTACACTTTTGTCAAATCGTATCGCAAAGGTCATGAGAGTAATACTGGTAAGTGGGTAATACTGGTAATATTGTAACATTGGTAACAATTGTTAAAAATAGTTTTAGTGATAATTTTTTCTTCCTCAGTGAACGAGAGTTGTAAATATACAAGACAGCTGCCTTCTGTTTCCAGTGTCTAGTGCACTGTTCACACTTCCACCCCCAGTGTTTTTTTTTTTTTCCACAACTACATTATTATCTGCCAGGTTTAATAACGTGCGCCTTCACCGCCCCTTACTCCACTTACCCTCTTTCCCATCTAGACACCTGATCCTCTCCCTCCCCTCTTCTCATTTAAACACTGATCCCACAGCTACATAATTATTATCTGCCACTTGTAGCAGACTGCTACTCCCCCTTCCCCCTTTCCCACCTAGACACCCGCTCCGCCACCCCCCCCCCCCCCCCATCTAAACACTGATCTCACAGCTACATCATTATTATCTGCCTGGTTTAGGAGACTGCTCCTTCTCCCCCCCCCCCCCCCATCTAAACACTGATCTCACAGCTACATCATTATTATCTGCCTGGTTTAGGAGACTGCTCCTTCTCTCCGCCCCCACCCCATCTAAACACTGATCCCACAGCTATATAGTTATTATCTGCCTGGTTTAGGAGACTGCTCCTTCTCTCCGCCCCCACCCCCTCGCTCTTCTCTTCTAGACACTATTCACACCTACACACTTGGTTTTTTTTTTCCCTCTACACCTCCATAACTAATATCTGCCAGGTTTAGTAGCCTACTTCTCCCCTCATCTAGACACTAATCCCACCTACACCCATGTATTTTTCCCTACAGCTACATATTATCTTCCAGCTTTAGCAGCCTACTTCTCCCCTCATCTAGACACTAATCCCACCTACACCCATGTATTTTTCCCTAAAACTACATATTATCTGCCAGCATTAGTAGCCCTCCCCTCCTCTCATCTAGTCACAAATCCCACCTACACCCATGTATTTTTCCCAAAAACTACATATTATCTGCCAGCTTTAGAAGCCTGCTCCTCCCCTTATCTAGACACTGTTCCCACCTTCAACCTTGTTTTTCCCCTACGACTATTATTACATTATTTTTCAGGTTTAGCACCCTATCCCTCCCTTCATCCAGGTACTGATCCCACCTGCACCCTGTTTTTTCTCCTATAGCTACATAGTATCTGCCAAGTCCAGCACCCTATTCCTCCCTTGGTGTAGGTACTGATCCCACCTACACCCTGTTTTTTCTCCTATAGCTACATATTATCTGCCAAGTCCAGCACCCTATTCCTCCCTTCATCCAGGTACTGATCCCACCTACACCCTGTTTTTTCTCCTATAGCTACATATTATCTGCCAAGTCCAGGACCCTACTTCTCGCCCCATCCAAACATTGGTCACGTGGGTATAACTTCAGACATTCCTTCAACAAGCGTTGCATCTCTCTCGTCTTTCCCAGGCGGTGGAGGCAGAACGAGGCAGACGCCAGCACGCTAGCCTTAATTTTGACCTTTTCTTTATTCCTGTAACCTTTCACCTCAGAGGTCAAGGTCTCAAAGCGCTGGTAGGCCTGCCAGTAGTTGCCCATTTGTTTGAGAAGTTCCCCCTCATATTCTAGAATTTTCGCACGCTTGGGGGCGTCTTTGTTGAGTGAATCTGGAATATTTTCACCTGGTTTTGGTTTGATGTTCTTGGCAGCACTTGAGAGATTCTTGACTCTAGCACAAGTGTCATTATTTTCACAGTTAGGACGAGGCTCTTTCATTTTATTTGCTTCGGTTCCAGTATTGCCTCGACCTGATGGATTCGTATTTTCATCAGATTTTCGCTCATTTGAGCTTTTCGGTATTTCAGCAAACTGGGGCAGGGAACTGCTGCCATTCACATGGATTTTATTGACGTGGCCAACGCCTTCGGTTGTTCCTAACTCTAGTTTACCAAAGCCAGAAGAAGCGGAAGTCACGTGGTGGTTCTGCTTCCTACTGCTGTGCCCAGCCATCTCTTGGAGCCAGGCCTCAGCATTTGGCTCGCCTCCTCGCCGCCACAGCCAAATGGACGGAGTACGGTACACGGGTGTAAAGGCCGGGCTTAGAAACTTTTTGCCAGCTCTTATGATGGCGTAGTTGTAGCGTGGCTGTTGAGGATATCTCTGCGGCCGATGTTTGCCCAGCTCTGGAAGAATTCTGTCCCTACTGGCTGGTACATTTTGGCCATCGTTATTAGGAAATGTAGGGAGTCCAGCGATCTTTCTGAGTAAATCTTGGGTGTTGTCTTTATGGACAAGGTCAGAAACTGTCGTGATTGAGTAGAAACCTTTACTACATTCTTCGCGCGTAGAATTTCGCCCTTGTCTTTCGTCAATAACACAAGGCGCCATATTTTTGTACATTGAGGAGTTCGTAAATTCAAAGAAGACCTGCCCCAAAAGATAAATGAGAGGGACATTTTTGTGCAGAATAGTGTATCCTCCAGTATCCTGAAAGTTCCGTTCTATGTAAACACCGGTGACATCATGCTGCTTGGACAGAAAGTGAAGACACAAATTGGTCTCTTCACCGGAAGCTGTTGATGAGAAAACCCATTGTTTAGTCGCCGCTCTTGTTGACGTCTGGAATGTATGGACCTCCAACATGAGAAAGACAGATATGAACAGTGCCACTGCGGTGCCCTGACATTTATTTTTGGATCTTTCTAAAGACAGGTCAAAGAAAGTTGCCGCCTTCTGAATAACTCTGAAATTCGGAATTGATTCTACGATGGAGATAATGAAATCCGACACAGTAACGAGATAAAGCACCAGTATATCGTGTAGAAATCGTTCTTCCTTATGGCCAAAACACGAATAGATTGCTGTAAGTAGAATAGTGCACCCGACATTTTGTCTGAGACTGATGGTCTCCCTTTTTTGCTTTGAAATAAAGCAACTTGGAGGTTTATTCATGAAGTCAAATTTAGTATCCGGTAGGTTTTGTGGCTTACCTTTTTCTCTTTTTATTTCATCGCATTCACATTCTTTACAAGTATATTGAGTGATAAAACTAAAGCAGACATACATCAAGGCTAGGGCATACACAAAAGAGACCA
Organism: Elysia crispata; assembly: GCA_033675545.1. Taxonomy (NCBI): domain Eukaryota; kingdom Metazoa; phylum Mollusca; class Gastropoda; family Plakobranchidae; genus Elysia; species Elysia crispata. Next base: position 12,255 of record JAWDGP010005441.1, on the reverse strand, counting down.
CGATCATTCCAAAACCGTTTAAGAACACTCGATGGATGTAGAACGACGTTTTAGATATCCCGAACAATCGAGATGCTACGCTGTTCCACACATTAAAGTAAAACCAGTTCACTGGAGAAAGCACAAAGTCGTCATAGAAGAAAATATCGTCAGTTCCACCCAATGCGAACCCAGTGCTTATCCCCAGGACCATCCACCAAGTACGGGAACTGGTGAGAAGGGCGAGAACTGGAATCTGTCGGCATCGGGCCAGCAAAATGGCGGATAGAAACAAGGCTGCGTCCGGACGGATGTAAACAGCAAGAGCAAGCATGCATCCGGAAGTCAGGTCTGCGAGATGTGAGATCACTGTGTGAGTCTTGTCTTCTCTCCCTTTAGCCGAAGTCATCTCGCAAAATCTCGCCAGAGTTTCATGTTTTGTGGCTGCTTCGCTCTCTGCGTCGGTATGATTTTCAGTACAGTCGGTGGTGCAGCACCTGTTACTGTAACTTTTGGCGCCAATGGTGCTACAGATGTGTTTACTGTCGCTAGTGCTGCTTTTTCTACTGTCACTACCGCTGCTATTCCTGCTGGTCATACTTGCATACCCTGAATCACTTGGACTGGCCTGTAACACTGGAGCTCTCTTCCCATAAAAAACATCCTCCATGTTAACATCTGTGAGACATGTCATGTGATCCAAGGCTAAAACTTTCCCATCCTTTAACCCAGTGTATGTCAAACATGGCTTTGCCTCATTACCATTATTCTCGTTACTTTCATCATCATTAGCATACCTCAAATTTGTACCCTCTGTCTGTCTTCTTTTTTCTTGATTGTTTCTATTTTGGCTAAAAGCATCTTTCTCGTTCCATCGAGGTCTAGAATCCTTTCCCTGTTGATTATATGAGTCTGTAGATCCTATGTGTTTAACAGAATCATGGCAATACAGCAGATCATCTGACGGACCTCGATAACCATTTCCAAAGTGTGTTAGATCATTAGACTCCGTGCTGACGCTGTGTACCACATCCACTGCTCGAGCAAGCCCGAGAAAGATGGCGGGCGACACAAAACTGTTGACCAAAGTATGCGTGCCCATGACGTTCAGATAAGCCGATATCCCAACCAAGATGGCTGCAAGGGAAGCTGCATCCGGCTGCCGGCTGACTGCGAGGGTAAATCTTGACACAGCCAATGGGAGGGCTGAACTTATCATCACATGACTCAAACGAAATATCTGGGGGTTAAGAAAAAATGTAGTCCTAGAATATGGTTGTATTGCTAGGTATTGTTTAACTTTGTAACTTGCGAAGATCCTACAAATAAAATAGATAAAATGTTGTTGTTGGATGAGGTCGTGCAGTCAGAAAATGCTGTCATTTTCATTATACTTCATAAAAAAAGAGAAACCACCTATGGAAACCTCCTAATAAAGAGTTTTATGATTGGAATTTTTTTTTTGCAGAAATAATCTTCTTATAACGAAATCTCAATAGCCAGATTTTGCGAAACATTTCATATTAAAATCTACCGTTGACGATAAAATAGTCTTCCAGCTAAAAAATCGTTTCCTGGAAAAAAAAAAAAAAAAAAGTAGCTGTTGCTACAGTCCTAGTGTCAAAGGTAACACAATCTGAGCTCACTAGATAAGGTTCATGAACGTGAAGGCCGAGAGAATGAAGCAACCACACAACCAGGACCAGGAACTGGGCTTGGAGAGGAGACCGCAGAGCATACATGCCAAGGTTTAGCTCCCTTGCCTGGTATTGGGACAAATTGTCTCCCTTGGGCAATTGGTTGAACTCGTAAGGTCTAAGGCCGTAGCCGTAGAGCTCTGAGTGAGCCACTGAGGAATGGGAGGAGACAGATGGAGTTGGGGTTAGATTGCGATCATCAGGAAATTACTGCTGACTTGGTGGAGGGGAGAGGAAAGTGTGTGTGAGTGGTGGTGTGTGTGTGTGTGGGGCGCGACCGGAGAGAGAGAGAGAGAGAGAGAGAGAGAGAGAGAGAGAGAGATTGGTTTGGGGGGGGGGGGGGGGGTGAGAGACATACAGAAGGAGAGCATTGGTTTGCTGCATGTACAATAATAACTTCCATTGGCAAAATTTCCTTGGTGAATTGCCACTGTCATAGAATGAGTGATATGCGTCCTCTTCCCTCCCCTGTCCTGCCACACACTCCATGTATTATGGAGACGGGATGAGAATGTAGTAGAAAGACTGTTTATGAAATATTCAACCAATGTGAAAGTCGTTAAAAACTCCTATATTCCTCAAGTTGTGTAAGTTGCTTGTCTCTTTCTTGTTCCCTCTTACAGCCTGGTAATAGAAATACAAACATCGCCAGCAAATGCCTGTCCACGAAGATGTGGCAAAAATAAAACCATCAAATATTTTTCTCGGAAAATTTTTTCTCGTTCCATCTATCCTTCACCAAATCCTTTTTGTTATCATTCTATAATGAAACCCGCAGGCACGCCCACACCCACCGCATTGGCAGTCGACAAGATAATGTTCAGATATTATTATGGTCTAAGGCTAAATGAAATTTTATGAATAAAAACACTTCATTACGGTAAAAGATTAAAACGAATGATTGATGAAGAGTTGAGTATGTGCCACATGCGGCGGGCGTGTATTATTGAAATCAGAAAGTCAAACAGTTCTACATCGTCGCCCAACCAAAGCATGTTCTTGTCGTCTGATCCTGCGCATTTCTCTCACAACAAGAAAAAAACTATTTATGGCGAGCTTTTGAAAGTCGCTTTTTTCCGGGCGTCTTTTCGTTAAGAACGTTATCAGCTCGATTTCATGCTCTTTTCATTTTCGTCATACCATCTGACCGTCGGGGGCTCAAGACTGCAGAGTTACGGATATGCAAGTGTGATTTACATAATGCTTCAAAAGTTCGTCATGGACAGCCAGTATTAAAGCTCAAAAAAAAAGTAAACACTAGGACAGCATTAACTGCAATGTTCGGCGAGAAATCATCGAAGCGTATATAATTAATTTGTCTGTGATCAAATATGTCTTAAAGTGCATGCTTGCTGATAGTTTTCAACACAACAGGATATCACGATAAAACGGCAAGCCTACTGGCTCTTTCTTCCTCATCGTCTCGTCCATTTTTTAAGGACCATAGCAGAATGATTTCGTCTGTCTCGTCCATTTTTTAAGGACCATAGCAGAATGATTTCGTCTGTCTCGTCCATTTTTTAAGGACCATAGCAGAATGATTTCGTCTGTCTCGTCCATTTTTTAAGGACCATAGCAGAATGATTTCGTCTGTCTCGTCCATTTTTTTAAGGACCATAGCAGAATGATTTCGTCTGTCTCGTCCATTTTTTAAGGACCATAGCAGAATGATTTCGTCTGTCTCGTCCATTTTTTAAGGACCATAGCAGAATGATTTCGTCTGTCTCGTCCATTTTTTAAGGACCATAGCAGAATGATTTCGTCTGTCTCGTCCATTTTTTAAGGACCATAGCAGAATGATTTCGTCTGTCTCGTCCATTTTTTAAGGACCATAGCAGAATGATTTCGTCTGTCTCGTCCATTTTTTAAGGACCATAGCAGAATGATTTCGTCTGTCTCGTCCATTTTTTAAGGACCATAGCAGAATGATTTCGTCTGTCTCGTCCATTTTTTAAGGACCATAGCAGAATGATTTCGTCTGTCTCGTCCATTTTTTAAGGACCATAGCAGAATGATTTCGTCTGTCTCGTCCATTTTTAAGGACCATAGCAGATTTCGTCTGTCTCGTCCTTCTTTTTAAGGACCGTAGCAGAATGATTTCGTCTGTCTCGTCCATTTTTTAAGGACCATAGCAGAATGATTTCGTCTGTCTCGTCCATTTTTTTAAGGACCATAGCAGAATGATTTCGTCTGTCTCGTCCATTTTTTAAGGACCATAGCAGAATGATTTCGTCTGTCTCGTCCATTTTTTAAGGACCATAGCAGAATGATTTCGTCTGTCTCGTCCATTTTTAAGGACCATAGCAGAATGATTTCGTCTGTCTCGTCCATTTTTTAAGGACCATAGCAGAATGATTTCGTCTGTCTCGTCTTTCTTTTTAAGGACCATAGCAGAATGATTTCGTCTGTCTCGTCCATTTTTTTATAAGGACCATAGCAGAATGATTTCGTCTGTCTCGTCTTTCTTTTTAAGGACCGTAGCAGAATGATTACGTCTGTCTCGTCCATTTTTTTAAGGACCATAGCAGAATGATTTCGTCTGTCTCGTCCTTCTTTTTAAGGACCATAGCAGAATGATTTCGTCTGTCTCGTCCAACTTTTTAAGGACTATAACAGGTCTCGTCTGTCTCGTCCAACTTTTTAAGGACTATAACAGGTCTCGTCTGTCTCGTCCAACTTTTTAAGGACTATAACAGGTCTCGTCTGTCTCGTCCAACTTTTTAAGGACTATAACAGGTCTCGTCTGTCTCATCCATCTTTTAAAGGACTATAGCAGAATGATTTCGTCTGTCTCGCCCAACTTTTTAAGGACTATAACAGGTCTCGTCTGTCTCGTCCAACTTTTTAAGGACTATAATAGGTCCCGTCTGTCTCATCCATCTTTTAAAGGACTTTCGCAAGTTTCGTCTGTCTCGTCCGTTTTTTATCTGGATTACAGAAGATTGCGACAGTTTCATCCATCAATTTTTGAGGATCATAGTAGGGCACAAGCGTCTCATCCATGTTTTTAATAGTTTTATCTATGCCGGTTTCGTTCTTAGGTTAGGTTTGGACACCGACAGGAACTCTTCTCTTCATCTTTAACAAAACAAAAATTCATTCGAAATTTTATACCGCCGTAATGAGGAAAAACTGAGATTAATTCGTGAACTATAGTTGCTCTAATCCTCCTTTGTTCTCACCTTCCATGGACTGAAAGACCTCATCCGGATGAAGGACCCACCAGTTTCTCGGTTCAGTCACGTGGTACACGCGAAACACTAACGTCATCAGTGATACTAACCACGGCGTCCATGTCGGAATTACACAGGATCCGGTGACATAAGACCCAAGGCCGTCAGCTGACCTGCGCTCTGCAAGTCGCGGATCAGTAAGTTTCTTTACTGGTGCTGTTTCGGATCTCCTGGGTCGTCTAGACCATTTCTCTTGCGTGTTTCTCCGTCGTTTAGTCATATCTGATCAGTTGGAAGAAGCAAGAAAAGATAAAGAATTGGCTGAGTCTCTGGTATACATCTTCACATTAGATTTCATCTCTTAAGAGGCTTAAAACTTTACAGCCTTTTTTATGTTAAGCGCATGTATATATAAAAAATATCTTAATTTCCTTACAGTTTCTTACGCAGTGGAATATTTAATCACATAATATTTGCATTATGGACAACACTTGAGTCAATTTATTGTCTAATTCTTACAAATGTCCAGCGGGTGTCCGTCTGACAGTCTGGTCCACACTACTTACAGAGCAATGCCCAGCTGGTATCCATCTGACAATCTGGTCCACACTACTTATAGAGCAATGTCCAGCTAGTGTCCATCTGACAATCTGGTCCACACTATTTATAGAGCAATGTCCAGCTGATGTCCATCTGACAATCTGATACACACCTCTTATAGAGCAATGTCCAGCTGGTGTCCATCTGACAATCTGGTCTTCACTATTTATAGAGCAATGTCCAGCTGATGTCCTTCTGACAATCTGATACACACCTCTTATAGAGCAATGTCCAGCTGGTGTCCAGCTGGTGTTCATCTGACAATCTGGTCCACACTGCCATGTCGAGCTGGTGTTCATCTCACTCAGTCTAATGATCCTTGACCCTAGACCCTCTATCCCCGCATGTCTGGTGACTTTTCACACAAGGGCCGAATCTTCCACACAAACTTTCAGTTATGTTTTTGGTGTTTGAATTTTAAACCTGTTCTGTTTGCCAACAATCACAAAGATATGAAACAACGGTATAATGTTTCAATTTATATCTTTGTGTGTGTGTGTAAGATATCCCTTTTCTTTTGCAGACAAAAGAAAGAATAATATTATCGTCGTCGATGTCGTCGTCGTTGTTCATGATGTTGTTGTGCTTTTTTTGTGAGGGGGGGGGAGGTTTGTTTGTCTGTTTGTTTTTGTTTTGTTTTGTTTTGTATTTTTACAAATCTTGAAACATCTATACTTTCATCTTTCTGTCTAATGCCATGTGGTGGTAGCTGCAGGTTCGCTTTATTTGTTATAGGTTTTCCTACAGAATGTTGCCTTTGTTTGGTCTCTAGGGCACGGGGGGAGTTCTTAGCCTGTTGAGAGCGTTGGGAAAGATAGTTATCCACAGTCTCATAGATAAAGTCACTAAGCCGATATTAGAAGATGATGAGGTTGTGTTCAGTTTAGCTGGGCGTTTAATTAGATGCATTCTGTGCGTACCTTAATAGTTGCAAATTGATATTTTTCTCAAATGGAAGTTGATGCGGTCATTGTGTGTGGCGGTACTCGTGTGTCTGAAGATTGTTTGCCCTGTCTTGTGCATAGCCAATCTGTCCATCCAATCATATTTGGTGTTAGTTTTATGTTCTGATTCGCAGTTTGCAGGTAAGCTGACGTCTTAGATTGGACTTGTTTGGATCTTTTTTTGGCAGTTTTGTCTGTTTTGCCGTTTCCATGTGGATAAGTTATAGGAATCCAGTGCATTATTGTTACTGTTAGAGGTAATAAGATGTGTGAGCTTTTAAAAAAGACACCGTTAACACTCGTAGATTTTATTTCCTTTTTTTTATCCTTTCTTTTCTTTTTTTTAAGGTGCTTTAGAAAAGAGAGTGTTGAGTTTCTGGTATAGTATTATTATGACAATCAATCCCTCATTATGTAACGTAAGTCTTACCTATAATCAGCAAATCGCGCGAGTTGAGTATCCAAATCTCTAAGTGGTATTTCTGAACAACAAGTAATCCATTCGAGAAAAGAAATGAAAAATCACTCGTGTGAATGTCACTAGTCAGCTTCAGGTGGGTCCTGAATCATTCGAGACCAGGTGTGCTCTTGATTGGATACGCCAGCGCCGAGCTGTAAAAGATTTTCCGTTTCACTCGGTTTCACTCGTCGGCAGATCCTCACCGTTCATCATTGTCGCTAGATTGGGCAACGCCTGGTCGAGATCCAGGTCTATTTTATGCACACAACGGGCTGTGGAAGATTTGTTTACCGTCCTTGGCCACTGGTTCCTGATCCAGACAGAGTGACTGCCCTTCCCCATGAGCTAGCCCGTGTCTGTAAACTCTAGAACCGAGTTTTGATATTGCAGGGCGGCACTGCG
>JAWDGP010005440.1:0-18424 GCA_033675545.1 Elysia crispata | reverse complement strand
CTCTCACTCTCACTCTCTCTCTCTCTCGTCTCAACTCCAGAAGATCAATTTACAAGAGTTCTACCTAGATGCTGATTGATCCTTACAATACTTCATTAGCGCTTGCTGCTGAATAGGGGTATACGATACATATTCTTAGTCACATGATCAGGATTTTCCTGTTTTATAACTGCATAAATTTTTTAATCACATCTTTAATGAGGTCAGATCAAAAGACTGGAAAATACAGATCTATGATTACAACGAAGCGTAATTTTTCATTAAAAGTTAACAAGGCACAGGTTTACTGAAAAAAAAATCAATATTTATAATTATCGTTATGATTTTTTTTGCAATGTAACTTATATAATTGTTATTAGTCCTGGACTTGCTTCATGTTTTCTAATAAAGCTGCCCCAACTTTGAAAAAAATCTTATGGAAATTGATGTTGATAGAAGTTTGGAGTTTCTTCAGCGTTTGTCGCGCACAGTGTACAGGGTTACAAAAAGTTCAAATTTAATAACATGTTCGAGGTATTTCTATAGGTAATTAACGGCAGTTTTCTAACATTAAATGCTAACAAGAACTATATTTAACATTGATTTTTAATGGTTAATCCACATCAAACATGGTCTTGGTTTTTCCAGCTCTGTTCTCATCGATATGTGACTAACAATGACATTTTACTTAGTTGTCTTTTTAAGCAACGTGAACAAACACTAATTATTTTATTAATTGTAGCCGGTATGCGTTTAGGAATGAGAAAAAAAAGAGGGGGGGGGTAAAAAGGAAGGGGAAAGAGGGCGCTGAAAGTGTGTTAATAATTTAGTATGTAAGACGGAGGAGCGAGTACTAAGATAATTAGTCTAGGCATTTGATTTCTTAACAGGTTCACTCTGACTGTTTACTTAACGTTAATTTTTTTTGGTTACATTGGGTAGGAAAGATTCAAAAGAGCTTCGTATTCTCAATATCTGTTAACATTACCTTTTACACTTTCTATCCAAGCATATGAGGTCCTCTGAAATGAAACATGTTTTTACCAAACTAACAAGACAAAGTTTTGTTTCCTTGGCATTAAGGTATTGGTGTCGCTAAAGGAAAGACGAGGACACTCTTTAGACACAGTGAAAACAGTTTCTTACGTCATGCAGACTATGACTGGTTTAGTATTAAATAATTCTTTGACTGTTATCTCCACGCAAGCACCAAGTATTGATAGTTTAGTGCTTTACATTTCGGAGTATTTTCAGGTTTTAGAAATATTATCTTACACTTGGCCTCCTATTATACTGTTTGGTTTTGTCGCAAACATTACCAATCTTGTCGTGTTTCTCAAGGCCGGGGCCAAGGACAACGTGACAATATTACTGATCTCGCTGTCATTCTCAGATCTTGCATTTCTCGCTCTTATCTCACCGTCTGTGTGTGGTTATGTGATGGACAGCCTTGTCAAACCCTCTCCATGGCCGTTCGACAAGCTTTTGCTTTTGTTTTTACTTTACTGGCCTGCGTTCACATCCTACGACCTGTCTGCCTTCATCGCAGTCTCCCTCGGGGTTATTCGTTGCGCATGCGTAGCCATGCCCCTTAAATTCAAGCTGGTATTTACGAAATCTAGAACAATTAAATGGGTGTTTTTCCTGGTTGTCCTGGCTGTCTCGCTAAGGCTGCCAGTGTTAACAATTTTCAGAATTAAGTGGAGAACAGATCCGAGGACAAATGTTACAGCTTTATACCTGGCCAACGTAAACAGAGCATCCATGTCACGTATCAACGATATTCTAAACCGCGGTTTCCTGATCTGGTTCAACTATCTGACAATGATAACTTGTGTTACTGTTCTCAGTTACAAGCTCTACCAGTCTTCAAAGATACGAAAAACTTTCACCGTCCCAGGATCCCAAATTTCTGAGCAGGCATCAGACAAAGCAGCTGCCCTGTCTATGTCAACTAAAGATCTGCAGGTGGTCAAATCTGTGGTGCTAGTGTGCTCTATCTTCATCATGTCCCAGCTACCGTTTGTGATGTTTTCAGCTACTCGTCTTATATACCCCAAGTTTGATGACTACACAAACTTGGCGTTTTTGTTTGGGATATTTAGTCAGATAAGCAGAACGTGCGCCTACATAAACGCGTCAATCAACATCTTCGTATACTACAACTACAACAGTAAATACAGATCTGTTTTTCATTCTCTTTTTTCTAATTTTGATAAATAAATGGTATGAGTTTTTAAGTGAAAACTAAGCTAAACTCAACTGCTAAAACAATAAAGATTTTGCACAAGAAATACATCTTGGTCTGTGTTTTATACTTCAAATGACGCAAACTGTTTTAATGCATACTAAATTGAATTATGTTCACTATTTAAAGACATGTTAAATTTTTTCTTTTACAAGAGGGACATAGACAGTAACAGACCAAACGCAAGGAAAGCTTGTCTTGAGCAATGTTTCTTGATAGTAACGAACAGGTGTTTCTTTGTTAATGTAAACTTTCTTGACCAATTTCCTATTTTTTAATGAAAGTATTTCTTCACATGTTATTTACTCCAAAATTGCAAGTGTTATTTTATGACGTCTGTTATAATCTTCGAAGCGGATTTGGCATTGCGAAGTTTTGTAAATAAAATGAGTTTAACTGTTTTTACCATTTACTTGTTGGAAATATAACTGTTAACACGTGTCTTGTATTCACTGAGACTTTTCATTCGTGGCGAGAAAGTAGAAATTAGAGTTTTAAAATTGGGATCACAAATGAAGTTCTAGTGCTGACATGAAAAGTTATTCCGGATTTAATTACGAAAAAAACATCGCCATATATTGTTTCATTTTAAGTTTTCACTTTAATTCGTTAATCTTAGGTTGTTAGGAAATGAAGAGAAAAACTTAGCCAAAAAATAAAACTGGGAATGGAAAACTTTGTATAAAGATAATGCTACTGCAAATATAATTATTTATCACACAACCGTAAAATCGTGCGTTTTATTTTGAGCATTGCAATTTGATTCAAAAACTTTTGACCGAATAAAACTATAAAACGGTGAGTTTCATGGTTGTTAAAATTAAAAGGCTTTTCTCTGAAAAAAAAAAGATGTCCCAACAAAAAGTGCATCTTAATGTAAAAAACGTTTTGTTTAACTTAATATATTTCGAAAAGTGAAAAAAATATAAGAAATTTGGATCTAAATATAATAATATGTTTTCCCATCTTAAAAATTAGGACTACATAAACAACATAATCACAATATTTTTCTGTATGAAATAATTGACAAACCGCTGGGAAATGTACCAAAAATTGTTCTAAAACATGTTAGGCCTCCATTAAAATTTCAGAATAAAAGTAGCAACAATAGGCGGAACTATCGGCATGTTCGATAGGAAACAATTGAAAGACATTCCGTACAAATGCTTCAATTATTTCTAGCCGTATTTAAACAACGTTTCAAACATGGAAGAAAATATATCTACAAAAATTTAAAATTGACTTTTTTTTTTTTTTTTTTTAATTTCTTTCGTTTCGGAAAAGTCTGTTAGGAGTATTTATGGAACTGAACGCATCGTTTTGTGGGTCTTAGTAACGGCTGTTGATCAGAAGGAGAAACGCTATTAAACTTTTTTCAAATGTCTATGTGTCTCTATTCTAAATTTAATATACAGCAAGCTAAAAATCGTTTTAGTGATACCCCTTAGCTCTAGGAAAACTATTAAGCAAAAGATTTTTGTATTTACCATAAAAAAGATAATGAAGCTTCAAGAGATATGTGTTTGTTTGTCTATCTTCAGTGTTGTGTACTTCTCGGCTCTCACCAATCTATGTGTTGCTGGTTTGTATGTATTAGTTTTAGTGTGGAATTAATAAATGGTATTTTGAATCGATATAGATAATATAACGAGTGTCTTGCTAAAACCCATGAGGCCAGAGATAGGGTTAAAGTTTTGGGTTGAAGCAATATAGATCTAGAATCATGCTAGAGTCACAGCTTCTATTTCGTACTAGTTTAGGCTTCGTAGGACTTGAAAGCACATTTCAAATAAAACAAAAAATATTTATTTTAAATTCAAAATAATGTAAACACCCAATACCATCCAGAGAAAAGTTTGTTAATGTAAGTTCGATTCGCAGGGGGCGTAAAATCTTAACATCTTACAATTTGGCTTAACGTTTTAAATAGTATTCGTCAAACTGTAGCTTGATCGATTATTTTATGTCCGTGTAATAATTGATGTATATAGACGGTATAAATATAGACTGAATACCTAGCAGTCCAAAACTTATAGTATTAGCGACTTTATAAACTCGTCTTATAGAAGTTGTTAATCTTCCCGGAAAACGACACGGTAATTACAAACCTAGACTGTGTTGACCTTTCCATCGTTGGCAGCGACTCAAGAGTTGAACATTTTAGGAATGCGCAGATTCTAAAAAAGTCTTTATTTGACCACGAAGAAGTTGATAATCCTAGCCAAAACCGTTTTTACACCACATTCCTCCCTTCATCAAGACAATGGCCAATGTTTGGAATGAAAGAAAAATAATTGCTTACCGAAAGTCCTTACATCTCAAGGTGTTCGATCTCCAGCTCTTGGGCCTTCAGAGCCAGAGTAAAAGGTGTCCTGGCAAAGGGCGTAGATCACTGTTTTAAGTTAACATCTTTTACTTTTTCCTTCTCCGTGGTGCAATAAAATTTAATGTTCTAACTTACCTTAACATTCCTTTCACTATTTCCTACATTCTGTCTTCAACTGTTTTCAAACCATCGAGATAAAAAACTCTATACCTTGAATATAGGTACCAGATCATCCCACTATCATCTTAACTCGATGTACCTGCCTTAGATATTGGATTAAAAGCTCCAAGCCATTTAATCATCCAACATAATCTCTAGGATTTCGTTCTGTGCTAACAAATATTGTAAAAAGGGTTTCGTGCCACATCTCTTATCCCCCCCCCCCTCTTCATTCCCCACCTTTACTTTCGAAGTCCATTTTTTTTTAGAATTTCTTTCTGTTTATTTCAACTCGCTCATCTGGAGTTAAGATATTGTGGCGACCCAGCCACTTCCTTTCTGAGATGACGACCTAACCACTTCCTTTCTGAGATGACGATCTAGCCACTTCCAATTCAGATATCAACAAACAAAGACAAGGGACTTCCGCTAACGCTCACGACAGCGACAGTCAAGCTTTGATATCAATTTCATTTATCAATTCAAAATATCCAATAGTTAGTTAATAAAGTCTTGTTTGAATTACAAGAGCATTTACGTTAATTTATTGTTACACGCTAAAATTGGTGACCCCGACGTGATAAAAGCAGATTAAACAATACTAGATCTAGATCTAGATCCAGAAATCTCAAACTTATCATTCAACCATTCTTCAAGGTCCATCATTTCAATAGCTCTAGACAGTTCTACTGTACCGCCTGCTTGTAAACAACGGCTGCTTCATTCATGTCTCAACCACAACAACTTTCTCACGGTGAGTCTGCAGAAACACTACTCAGGAGCCTGACAGGCGAATTTCTGCAACCTCGTGACGCACGCACAATGGAGCCTGACTTGCCATTTCTGAGATAACTCCAACGCACAATGCGATCTCTTCAACCATCTCCGGCGAGATTCCATGGCAAACAAACTACCTATGTTCCCTCTAGCTTGGCCTCAGCCGATTACGTTTACGTTAGAAGGGATTCTCACCGACACCCACTCCAACTTCCTTATGACGGACCCTTTCGTGTATTGGATAAGAAGGAAAAACATTTCACCCTTGATGTTAGGGGACGCAAGGAGACTGTCTCCATTGATCGTTTGAAATCAGCATTCGTCACCCAAGTAGGTACTGGTGATAATAACAAACCCCTATCTGAGCAGGCACACCCTCGGCCGTCAGTGACGATAAGGTCCAATCCCACAACTGGAGCAGCTGCTGCTGCTACGGCTGCTTCCTTTACTCCGCCGGAGGACAATCCAGTTACTACTACCCGCACTGGCAGAATCCAACGGCGCCCAGTTCGATTCCGTTGACAAACATTAACATTTCCTGAATCGCTCCTACATTGATTTGGCCTGCACACCGCTGGGAGGGGGGTTATGTGGCGACCTAGCCATTTCCTTTCTGAGATGACGACCTAACCACTTCCTTTCTGAGATGACGACCTAACCACTTCCTTTCTGAGATGACGATCTAGCCATTTCCAAATCAGAGATCAACAAACAAAGACAAGGGACTTCCGCTAACGCTCACGACAGCGACAGTCAAGCTTTGATATCAATTTCATTTATCAATTCATAATTTCCAATAGTTAGTTAATAAAGTCTTGTTTGAATTACAAGAGCATTTACGTTAATTTAATGTTACACGCTAAAATATCCTGTTTTTCTTATAATGCACAAAAGTGGATGGGCCATGATTTCTTTAAAGTGTTAAAGGCATTCTCTATCTAACACTCACACTTTCTCTGTCTGTCTCTTTCTCTCTCTCTTCCCGAATCTCCCAAACAAGACTTGCTCTTGTTGTCGATAAACCGTGTGGATATATCAGAGAATGCCGGTAGTGATCTGTCTACGATAATTGACTATCACCCCAAATAAACCCATTACACCAATCATCTGTGTATGATAGTTGACTATCAACCCCAGTAAACGCATTACACGAATCATCTGTCTATAATAGTTGACTATCACCCGAAATAAACCCATTGCTCCCTTTATCTGTCTATGATAGCTGACTATCACACCAAATAAACCCATTGCTCCTTTCATCTGTCTATGATAGTTGACCCCAAATAAACCCATTGCTCCCTTTATCTTTCTATGATAGTTGACTATCACCCCAAATAAACCCATTACACCAATCATCTATCTATGATAGTAGACTATGACCCCCAAAAAACCCATTACTCCTTTCATCGAAAGCTATATACATGTAGATCTAGATCAGCTCATAAAAAGGCCTAGATTTATGTCAAAATCCAGTATTAATATCATTCAAGTTTCTACTGGTCTTTTTGTGTTGGTGGATTATATTATTTAAAAAAAAAAACAGGAACAACTTCAAAAAAAGAAACAAAACAAAACAAAAAACAAAACACAACAAAAGAAAAGAAAACTTTCACAATTGAAAAAAAAAAATTGAATCTCAAGATATGTTTAACTTTCAGATTTTTCCTGCCCTCCTGAATGGATATTTTCAAAAGTCAAAATGAATCGATACCAAATTTCTTTAAGATGCTTTAAAGCTGTCACCTCACCTAAAAGTTTCGATAATGCGAGAAAAGAGTGTTGGGATAATGGTGGGCAGTTGGCGAAATGGGAAGGGCAAATATTTCAGTACATCCTTGGTATGTTTAGAATTCTATTAAAACGAAATTGCATAATAAATATTTACCCAATAATTTCCTTATAAAAAACGTGGGAGAAAATTGACACGGTTTCAAAAATTTAAAACATTGTACAAGTTTCTTGATGTTACTCCTTTGCTTTTAAACTCTGCCTTTTATCTGTCTTTGTCTTACTATCTCTGTTTTCCTTTTCTCCTTATCTCTATTTCTATCTTCTTCTTCTTCTTCTTCTTCTTCTTCTTCTTCTTCTTCTTCTTCTTCTTCTTCTTCTTCTTCTTCTTCTTCTTCTTCTTCTTCTTCTTCTTCTTCTTCTTCTTCTTCTTCTTCTTCTTCTTCTTCTTCTTCTTCTTCTTCTTCTTCTTCTTCTTCTTCTTCTTCTTCTTCTTCTTCTTCTTCTTCTTCTTCTTCTTCTTCTTCTTCTTCTTCTTCTTCTTCTTCTTCTTCTTCTTCTTCTTCTTCTTCTTCTTCTTCTTCTTCTTCTTCTTCTTCTTCTTCTTCTTCTTCTTCTTCTTCTTCTTCTTCTTCTTCTTCTTCTTCTTCTTCTTCCTCTTTCTCTTCTTCTTCTTCTCCTTTATTCTTATCTCTTTTTACTTTTTTATCCGAGCTTTTTTTTTTTTTTTGTTGCAAAACTAACAGTGAAAGCCATGCTTCTTTCATTTTTCGGTAAGTTTGAAACACGGGAGTTTAACAAGAGATTTTCTACTTTGACACTGTTATTTTTTTTTTAACAGATAACAAGATGATTGATCAAGATGCGTACTGGATTGCCATGAGGTATAATAGGGCAAAAAATTTTGCGGAGTTTCTTAATGATTTTGAAATGCTTGTTAGGTATAACGATTTTCTTGTATGATACTACAATGTTGATAATTGACATTTACTATTCTTACTGACTTTGACTCATAATATCCTGTTGTGACACACAGCGCTGAGCAATAGGAGAGAAGTGAAGGCATCAGAGGAGAATATCTCGTTGCATCCTCTCAAAATTTATAATCGTTACGCGATTGGTAATGGTATTTATGGAGTAAATTTCACTTTGACGTTGAAAATAAACAATAATATGAACCATCAAAGAACAAAGGAGAATAAAAAAATCTAATAAAAATACTTTCTTTTTTGGTTACAAATATGCGAAATTAAAAGTTGTTGTCCAGAATTAGTTTTTTTTTAGAAAAAGTTTTGTAAATATCTTTTGATACCAAGAATATAATAATATTTTAGTTCAATTTTTTTTTTTAAAAAGTTTTGGCCATCCAACCTTTTCTATGGGATTTCTTAATTGTTTTCCTTTCTTTTTAATCTTTTATTATTTTGTACACATTTTGTAAAAAAAGAACGAAATTGAAAAAAAAAATTAATTGTTTTGAACTAATATAGCCTCAATAAAAGATAAAAACTAACCACCAGTACCTTTACGTTGTAATCTTTTGCAACTAATTTTTTTTTATTTTTTTTTATGTAAAACACACGAAAGTATGTTGATATTTGGCAATAATCATTCTACTATATAAAAAATGAGTTTTTCTCTATATACTTATTTTCTTTCTTAAATTTGTTTTGCTGTCTATTTAAGCCAGAATCACTCAAAAAAGAAAAAAAATATATATAAGTTCATCATGATATGAGTTCAACACATTTTTCACTAAATTTCGAACTATTTGAGAAGGTAAATAAAAAAAAAATTCTTTCAGATAAGAAAACTTCTTTGTTGATTTCAATCTCCAATTTTTATACATACTAATTTTTTAACTCAATTTGAACAGTATAATGATATCTACCAGACATGCCATCTTTGATAAATGGCGCCAAACTACATTCACTTTATATCTGTGAATAAGAGAGAGAGATAGAGGATGAGAGAGAAAGAGGGAGAGAGAAGCAGAGGGAGGGACATAGACAGTAACTGACAGTGAAAGAGATAGAGAAACAGAGATAGGAAGAGAGAGAGAGAGAGAGAGAGAGAGAGAGAGAGACAGAGAGAGAGAGAGAGAGAGAGAGAGAGAGAAAATCTAGGAAGCCTGGCTGTAACAAATTGGAAACTCTCACAATTAGAATGAACACTACACTCTCCTAGAAGCATGGTAAATATGGCCTAATGTTCTGCTTATTTTTGCTCGTTTCTGTTGTAAATTGTCGTAGTTCATTAAATAAAACCGTTTTAATATGCGTTTTTCTTATTTTCTGAAGGTAAGAAGTTTCAAAATACAGTGGAACTATAGAGGTTTGAATCAGTTTTCTCAATATAGAGCCGTCTAGGTTTAATCCAGATCCGTCAAGAACAATTTACTTTCTGATAAACAGATTTGCAGATGAGGTCGTAAAAAATTTGCATTTGTTTTTCATAAAACATCCTTCCTAAAATCCAGCCCTAAATTGAACACAAACTCTGAATCATTTGAAAAATTCAATGTACTTTCTTAATTTTTTTTTTATTTTCAGAACTAAAAATTATTGGAAGTTTGTGTTTTCCACACTACTTAAAAAAGACAACACAACAAAAAAGACAATGCATATATGAATCGGAAAGACACTTGGATTTCTATTTATTGCATATATGAATCAGAAAAAAAACTTGAATTTCTATTTATTGCATATATGAGTCAGAAAAAAACTTGGATTTCTATTTATTGCATATATGAATCAGAAAAAACTTGGATTTCTATTTATTGCATATATGAATCAGAAAAAAACTTGGATTTCTATTTATTGCATATATGAATCAGAAAAACACTTGGATTTCTATTTATTGCATATAAGAATCAGAAAAACACTTGGATTTCTATTTATTGCACATATGAATCAGAAAAACACTTGGATATCTATTTATTGCATATATGAATCAGAAAAAAAAACTTGAATTTTTATTAATTGCATATATGAATGAGAAAAACACTTGGATTTCTATTTATTGCATATATGAATCAGAAAAACACTTGGATTTCTATTTATTGCATATATGAATCAGAAAAACACTTAGATATCTATTTATTGCATATATAAATCAGAAAAAGAAACAACATTTTTTAGAAAAATGATTCACGAATTGTTTCTGGGTATTGTCTGCGGTACAATTCGCCAAGGCCTTCATTCATACGCAAAAGAACAAGGGCGTGAAAAAAATTTAGCCATCGATTGAAATTTTTTCTAGTGATCCAAACACTTACGTAAAAACTGCTGTGTGGTATATTTATAGACCTAGCTCCATCTGAGTTCCGGAAAAAAATAAAACTACACAGTTTGGATCTTGTAACTTTTAAGTCATTTTAAAATTAGAAATAAATCCTAACCAAATCTTAAGAAGAAGAGCTTTTAAATTATTTTTTTTTAAACTTAAAAAAAACCACACAAACGAAGCACATAGATTATCACTCTAAATGGATTTGCTCAGCTGGGCAATTTTTTTATAGATAAATCTAATCGTTTGAAGCCTAAGCTCAGAGTGTGAGTCCGAGTGTAAGTCAGAGTGTGAGTCAGAGTGTGATCAGAGAATTTTACCTGCCACTTCCATTTCTCAAACATCAGATAAATCCAACTGGGAGATTGTCTTCAGTTTGTTATGAATACTCTCCGCACTCACTTCATATACGCAGATAAAACCAATAGATAACCAGATATAAATACCATCTAATTCTCTAACACCAGAAAAAACCATCTATGAGATTATCTTCAGTTTGTTATGATTACTCTCCGCTCTCACTTCATAACCAATAGATATCCAGACATATATGTCATCTATTTCTCTAACACCAGATAAATCCATCTAAGAGATTGTCTTCAGTGTGTTATGAATACTCTCCGCACTCACCTCATGTATGCAGATAAAACCAACAGATAACCAGATATAAATATCTAATTCTCTAACACCAGATAAATCCATCTGTGAAATTGTCTTCAGTTTATTATGAATACTCTCCGCACTCACTTCATGTATGCAGATAAACCCAACAGATAACCAGATATAAATATCATCTAATTCTCTAACACCAGATAAATACATCAGCGAGATTGTTGTAAAATACTCCTCTTGTGCTAACGGTTCTTCTATCTTATAATTAATAGGGATATATAATTTTACTCTAATTCATAAAATTTGATTATAATTCCTTGCAAAGGACTCAAATTCTATAAAAACAAATTTTTTATACTTAATTTAAGTTAATTATAATCTATAATAAATTTTCATTTAACTATGTCACAAACATATACATATATACATATATAGATTTATGTGACAAAATAAAAACCCAACAATATTTTAGAATTTTATATTTTTATTCTAATGAATTACCCCCTTATACATAATACAAAAACAAAACAATAATCATAATAAACTAAATAAATATATCTGTAAAACAAAATTATAAATTAAACCTACGCTATTAATTCTTATATAAATTCTACCTTATCAATTACATTTTTCTTTTTCTTTCCTTGTATTCCACGTCTTGCTTCCAACTACCAGATCTTTCTTCATACACCAGTTCTTGTTCGTTCACACACCAGTCCTTGTCCTCTCACACACACCAGTCCTTTTTCTAGACTTAACTTTCTTTTATAACAAAATTGTCTTTTAAGAATATAATAGTTTCTGTTCTTATATATATATATATATATATATATATATATATATATATAATTTCTTTTTTTTTATAACTCAGTTCATGAGTTCCGTTTTCTTTAGGACAAATTAGAATAAGTATAAATTTTTTTTCCCTCGTCACTTAGGACACAATTTCTTTCTTTCCGTTTATTGACGAAGCAACAAACTGCCCTTTCACTTTTGTGAATAATAATTTCACATGTTGAAACTTAGGAGATTTAAAAATTTTATTTTGTTAATTTTTGTTTCTTTTTAGTTTCTTCTGTTCGGGGGCTAAATTTTTATTACAATTTTTCCTGCAACAGAATAGGAAAACAGTTTTTAATTTAGCAGCAGCTATTGAACCAGTAATTCCTATCAACAAAATCAACAATATCATGATTTACTAGACATCATTTAACAAAACTTTTGAAAGGAAATTAATTATCTCCTTAAATCTCTAAATCCTTTCTTTATTATTTTACTATTTACGTTATTAATTAAAATCAAAATCTTGATCCAGATCTTATAATTTCTCACCTCTCCCGATTTAGTTTTACAGATGTAAAATCTCCTGTCTTTCTCAACAAAAATGCTATGTGCAAAGAGGGCGAACCCTCGTGTTCGTCGTCTTTTATAGCTCCAAGGCTAAATCTAAGGCTAAGGCTAAGGCACATACATTCTCGCTTTTCATTCCCCCACTGCTTATGAACTTCACTCACACCCCCCTATCTCCCCCTACGAAATTACACAATTTCGATTTAAATTTCATTCTAATACAATCAAATTATATAATGGATATATATCATATAGCAAATCCTAGGTTCCTAAATTATATTGATGAAGTCTTGTGGGTCGTTCTTCACAGCAGTGGGCAAAGCATCCATCTGTGGAAGATCCCCAGCGTCGAGGCAGGTAGTACTGGTGGCAGAGCTGCACCGGCGGTTCACCCAGACAAAGAGAAACGTGATAGAGAAAAAATTGTTTTAAGCATTTGTTGGTTTAAATGATAAAAAATGTGACACTTCTTCCCCCACATACCCGGAAAAACAACTACACTTTTAAGCTTTATTGTATTCTTTTATTTTTTTAATTAGGATCAAAGGCATCAGAATCTGCTAAGAATATCACTAATGCAATTTTCTGTCCCCTTAATGGGTTCAAATTTAAAAGCAAATGGCTGCAGAGATAATGCATAACGGAGCAATCTTGCATTCTTTGTTTTATTCATTTTTAAAAATGTTAATGGTTTATGATCTGATTGAATAATGAACGGATTCATCAGAAGATACTTGGAGAATTGATGTAAAGCGAAAACAATAGCAAGGCATTCTTTTTCTATAATTGGGTAATTGCATTCCCTTTCTAACAATTTCCTGAAAATATAATAGCAAGGTTTTAGAATGTCATTGTGTTTCTGAAGTAGCACAATAGCTTTGCTAGAAGCGTCGGCTCTAACAATGAATTCTTTATTAAGATCAGGTATAGCTAAAATGGGATCAGAAGCTAGTGCATGTTTTATTTCCTCAAAAGCTATCTCACAATCTTCATTCCAGACAATTTGATTTGAGTTCTCTTTTTTTAGTAGAGAAGTTAAAGGAGCTATTTTGTGAGAAAAGAAAGGAATAAATTTCCTATAGTAGTTTATTAAGCCACAAATTTTTCTAACATCTTTTTTTGTTTTCGGTCTTGTGAGGTTAAGGATTTTCTCTGTTTTTATTGGATCTGGCTTAGTGTTTCCTTTGCCTACTATATGTCCTAAAAAGTTAATTGATCTGAATCCTATATGACATTTTGATGGTTTTGCTGTAAGGTTTGCTTTCTTCAGTGTTTCTAAAGTCTCTCTTATATGATTCAAATGATCAGTCCATGTTTCACTGAAAATTAATACATCATCAAAATAGCTTGCTACGAATTTAAGATGTCCAAGTACTTTATTCATTGCTCTCTGAAAAGTTGGAGCTGCAGTTGATAGTCCAAAAGGTAGGTAGTTAAATTCCATTAATCCTAGTGATGTTTGAAAAGCAGTATATTGTTTACAATTTTCTTTCAAAGGAATTTGCCAATATCCTTTAGTTAGATCAAGTTTTGTGAAATATTTTGCTTTAGTAATTCTGGTTACCATTTCGTCCATTTGTGGGATGGGTTCGTTATCAAATATAGTAACAGAATTCAATTTTCTAAAGTCAATGCACAAACGAATACTTCCATCTGGTTTCGCTACAACTGTAATAGGGCTACAATATGGACTACTAGAAGGTCTAATAATATCCTGTTCTAGCATAGTTTCAATTTCTTTCTCAATTGCATCTTTGGCTCTAAATGGAGTGGGATATTGGTGTACTTTAAAAGGTGTTGTATCAGTGAGTCTGATATCATGTTCCAAAACATTAGTTCTGCCTGGTATATCTGTTAGTGTGTTCTGAAATTTAGACAAAATGTCTCTTATACCTGATTTTTGTATAGGCGTAAGATTTTCGTCTAACTTTATATCTTTGAAACTTTGTGTTGATTTATTTATGAGATATTCAATATTTGCTTCTTTCTCTTCCATTTCTTCTTCCTTAGACATGGGCATAAACGCTAATGTGGCTAATTTGATAGAATTGTCTGATGGTTTTCTATCATACCATGTTTTTAACAAGTTGGCGTGGTAACATCTGATACTGTCATTTATTTTAAAAAAATAGTTGTCACCTTTTTTATTAATAATTTGGAATGGTCCCTGGTAGTTATGGTATATTTTACTTGATTAATGCTCACCAACTCTAAAGATCAAATCAAAAATTCAAAATTCAAAATTTCGTCCTATGACTGGTAAGTTACACTTGCTTTTATGTCTTAATAAACCTCGGGGTACTTTGAGGCTAAACACAAAATAACCAGACACAAGTTTACGAAATGCTTATGAATTATGTCATTAAAATCGACTTCTTAGCTCTTTTAAAGCATATGTCAATTTCCGGCGATCTACAGTACTAATGTTCTATCTGTACGTATGCACTCAAAATTAATCAAGTCACACGCAAGACAGATACTGAGTCAATTAGGAAATTTCTTAGACACACGATATAAAAGTCACCAAGTTCTAATTGATCATTATTGTTTACGTTATGTATCTTAATTTTTTTTATCTCCACAAATACTTTATTTCATACAAGGCTCATCAATAGCTATGTTTTCGGCCTACCGGAGATACATTTATGTAGTGAGTTTAACTCACTTCTTTGATTCTTTATACATTTATTTATTTTATATTATATTTTGAGGTTTTCAATCTTCTACTTTTACTTGTAGAATGTAATAATGGAGACGTGCACTGATCTCCAAATTACTAATATTTTGTTTATCTGGTGAAATGACCTGTATATGTTCACTTTAGTGTTTGTTAGTCCTTTGACTTTCTCACCAACATTTTTAATATTCTCAGTTTACCGTTTTCATATTGTGCTTTCAAAGACACGTATTAAGAACAGATAGTTCTTTTATAAATATTTGTATAATAGTGTTTATATTGACACTTATTTTTATTAGTGACTATGGTATAATTAATTCTAGAGTTAGATCTAGATGTGTGTACTCTAAGGCAGAAAACAGGTTTTACTCACAATAAAATTATGAAGAATGCATCGTAAAAAAAACGCTACAAGACCAGTTTACTAACGAAACAAGACTAAGGGTGGGAACTCATAACAGTCTGATTACATACTATAAATTTATGGGTGGGGATATAAATATATGTAAAAATATAGCTAACTAGAATACACTTAGACAGATAGTAAATCACGTGAGAAAAACATCAATCATAACCTTTCACACTCTCGTAAAATCTTACAGAACCACGCGACAATCTAAACACGAAAATTTTGTGAAATAAATAAGATACAGCCTACAGAACTATATTATCTCAAGAATCAGCTGAGTCTTAGAAAATTTTCGGAATGTATTACCACTTATCAAATAATATAACGATCGGGGTGTATTTAATTCTAGATTAAACTATTTTTAAGGGGGTCAATTAATAATCTAGAGAAAATACTTGGATAGTTATATTAAAAAAAATTCGGAAAAACTCTGCTGACAAAAGAGACAATACCCGCGCCACCTCTCCGATATAAATACAATTATAACACAATAAGAAATGTGAGCATGTAGCTGTCTCAGATAAAACACTATTTTAGATTATTTATTTATTTTTATAATAGGTTCGTCGTCTCTCCGGGTAATGTGATAGGGAAAAAAATCACTTAGCTTTTGTTTCGTTACTCTTCATCCGGAGTCAACACGCCGACGACCTCCCCCGCAATACACCTCCTCAACACTGTGGCCGTCCCAGTGGATGCACCGCCCAGTGCGATGATGAAACCGACTCGTGGAGATAAAAATAATAGTATGATATTAGAACATGTGTATTGCATATAATGAGAATGAAAATCGAGGAGAGGAAAAATTCAAGAACAAAAAGGCCAAAAACATATAGGATTACTGTTATACAATTACAAGATGGTAAATTGCCCCCTATAATGTTCCCAATAGTGTCCCCTCCATGTAAAATACTCCTCTTGTGCTAACGGTTCTTCTATCTTATAATTAATAGGGATATATAATTTTACTCTAATTTATAAAATTTGATTATAATTCCTTGCAAAGGACTCAAATTCTATAAAAACAAATTATTTATATTTAATTTAAGTTAATTATAATCTATAATAAATTTTCATTTAACTATGTCACAAACATATATATATATATAGATTTATGTGACAAAATAAAAACCCAACAATATTTTAGAATTTTATATTTTTATTCTAATGAATTCCCCCCTTATACATAATACAAAAACAAAACAATAATCTTAATAAACTAAATAAATATATCTATAAAACAAAATTATAAATTAAACCTACGCTATTAATTCTTATATAAATTCTACCTTATCAATTACATTTTTCTTTTTCTTTCCTTGTATTCCACGTCTTGCTTCCAACTACCAGATCTTTGTTCATACACCAGTTCTTGTTCGTTCACACACCAGTCCTTGTCCTCTCACACACACCAGTCCTTTTTCTTGACTTAACTTTCTTTTATAACAAAATTGTCTTTTCAGAATATAATAGTTTCTCTTCTTATATATATATATATATATATATATATATATATATAAAAGAGCAGCCTACAAGTATGTTATAAGCGCTTCATGTTGATTTTTTTCACCTACATGCTCCATTTTTTTCATGAAATAATAATGCTAACGTGTAGTTATAACAACAACATAAGGCTTATGCCTCTAGCTTCCATATGGATTTAATAGGTTTTCTTTTGTAGATGGGAAGCCAATAGCATGCCTCGACAACACTCGCTTTTTTATGATAGATATATGTAATGTTTTTAATACTTTAATGAAAAAGAACATTTAAGGGAATAGGAAATCTTTTAAGACAATATATACAGTCTGTTACAAACAAATTTTCAAAAAACATTTTCAATTTTCATTTGATCTTTGCCCCTTCTGTGCTTTAGACATGTATAAAAATATTATATTATTGAAAGCGCTAGCAACTAAGTTTTGACATGATTTTTTAAAACTCTAATCTATCCTTATTATATGAAAGAAACGAACGCAATATAGATTTGTACTTGCTGTTTTAGTGCTAGTATACAAAGATATTGATCGAAGCGTTGAGGTAAGAGCAAGTGTTGCTTATCTGACTAAAAATACCGAACAAAAATGCTAATTTTGCGTTCATCGAACGTCGGGACCAAGAGACGAGTTGTTGAAATAAAAAAGAAAAGTAACTGGGACATGATGAAGATAGAGCACACAAGGACCACAGATTTGACCACCTGCAGATCTTTAGTGGACATACTCTGGGTTGATGAGACGAGTTGCTGAGAACATCACAAACGGTAGCTTGGACATGATGAAGATAGAGCACACTAGGGCCACAGATTTGACCACCTGCAGATCTTTAGTGGACATACTCTGGGTTGATGAGACGAGTTGCTGAGAACATCACAAACGGTAGCTTGGACATGATGAAGATAGAGCACACTAGGGCCACAGATTTGACCATCTGCAGATCTTTAGTGGACAAACTCTGAATTAAAATCTCTCATGCATTTTGATAAATAGATTTCCAGGTAATTTCTTTTGTGTTTCATAAACAATGCATCCTAAATTCAACGATAAATTTAAATTCAAGCTCTGAATCATGTAAAAAAATTAGTTTTTCTTTTAAACTTTTTATTTTAAAGATAATAACTAAAAACATAATGGAACTGAACATATCTTAATGCAAAAATGTCTGTTTCTACGCTAGTTTACTCTATAAGTTAGTCTGAGAAGACTTGTATTGATACTTGACTCTAGACCTAAGGTTTAGTTACAGTTTATGTTTTAGTCCAGGACGAGGGTGTACTCACCTAGACAGACCAAGAATAGGCGATGGGCTCGTTTTCAAGCACTTTTCACCCTCACTCTCTCTCTATCTCTCTATCTCTCTCTCCCTCTCTCT
>JAWDGP010005439.1:0-10000 GCA_033675545.1 Elysia crispata | reverse complement strand
GGGAGAGCGAGAGAGAGAGGGAGAGAGAGAGAGAGAGAGAGAGAGAGAGAGAGAGAGAGAGAGAGAGAGAGAGAGATGGAGATCGAAGGATAAATAGAATGGAGTAATAGAGGGGTCCACTGTTGTACGAAACGAGGTAGATAGAAACAGGGATGGAGAGAAAGTGATAAACAAACAGGGAGGACAGAGAGAAGTATAAAGTAAGTAAAATTAGAAGGAAGATGAAAATAAAAAACATAGACAGAAAAAAGGTGAAAAGTGTGTAATGTAAGAGAGAAAGACTCGAGAGACAGAGAGAGAGTGGGAGAAAAAGAGAGAAAGAAAGAAAGAGAGAGAGAGAGAGAGAGAGAGAGAGAGAGAGAGAGAGAGAGAGAGAGAGAGAGAGAGAGAGAGAGAGAGAGAGAGAGAGAGAGAGAGAGAGAGAGAGAGAGAGCTCAGACAGAACGTAAATCTAATCTGAAGGTTTCAAGGCAAAACGCCTTTTCGTTTTTTTTTCGTGGTCGAAAAGAAAATTTCCTCTAAGATTGTCTACATTATCTCAGCGGTGGTAGTGGTGGTGGTGGTGGTGGTGGCTGTCAAGTTAAAGTCTCCGCCGTAATATCTGCAAGAGTTTATTTGCTGATTCGGATTATCAATTTTCACGCCTTTGTTTAATGACAGATTGAATAGAAATTTCAACGGTCACACCAGTTTGATTTTCAAAACTCTTTGGTAACCCATGGCTCATTTTCCTTCCCTAACATAGACTATTTTCGCCCTTTATTTGGAAAAAAAAGAATGAAAACTAAAAAAAATATTAATTATACGCGCTATTTGAAAGGAATCTTCCAAACCACGTAAAGAGCAAGGGAGAGCAGCAGGGTTGATGTTGTAGTGCTGACAATATTGTTGCTGCTGTTCCTCATGATACCATCACCACCTTAACTTGTGCACTGGAAAATCAGCAGTATTAAAAAAAAAAAACCCGAACCGAACTGAGCTGTACGCCAATTAGTAAAAGCCAAGATCGGCAAAACGTAAACATAGAGATGGATATCAGTTTTGAATTACCGGTTTTCGTGTAACGATGACAAGAGTTCTGTTCGAGATGGACTCACTTTAATGTCAATGACTGCCATGGTAGGATGACATACGATCCATCACAACTTACTCCCGAAAGGGGACTCAGGGGAAAATGATGGACTGGATGTGACTTTGTTCCTGACCATTTCCTCTCAGATTTATTGGAAGATTAGCAGTATAACGTGACAAAAAGCCGTGGTTGTTACGAAAGGTTGTTTTTTCTGTATTTCATCTAGACATGATGGTCTGTATTCTTCATGCAAAGAGATCTGTTTTAAAGGTGTTCTGATATCTCTGGGCGATGTTTGATGGCTAATATGGCGTGGTAATGATGTACCCAACACGTGAACTCTTTCCTGTCCTCCTCCTCCTCCTTTTTCTCCTCTTCCTTCTCCTACTCGCCCTCCTCCTCCTCCTCCTCCTCCGAAGAAGAAGAAGAAGAAATAAACCAAACAAAAAACAAAAAAAAAAAAAAAAAGAAGAAAAATGGAGATATAAACAGAAATTCCTGGTATCAATGTCCGGAATAAAAAAAACAAAACAAAACAAAACAAAACAAAAAACAACAAACCAAAACTCCCCTATTTTTATAAAAGATAATATAAACCTAATGCACATTGGTTTGATGTTTTTTAGGTTAGGGGGTGAATTTTGTGTAGAACTTCAACCAATGAGCACCAGAGAGAGACACCCATCCAACGCACAGAGAAAAACAGAGAAAGAAAGAAAGGGAGAGAGAGAAAGTAACAGATAGATAGATGTAGAAACAAAGAGAGAAACAAGGAGAGGGACAGACAGGCAGATAGATAGACACAGAGAGAAACAGCAGAGGGAGAGAGAAAGGGAGAGAGAGACAGAGAGAGAGACACGGAGAGAGAGAGGGAGAGAGAGAGAAAGGGAGAGAGAGACAGAGACAGAGACACGGAGAGAGAGAGAGAGGGAGAGAGAAAGGGAGAGAGAGACAGAGAGAGATATGCATATATATAGAGGTATATTAACAGAATCTTTGGTGGATACAGTAGATCAGAGAGAGCAGAGAGAGGGAAAGAGAGAGAGGGGGAGAGACAGATAGATAGAGAGAGAGGGAGTGAGAGAGAAAGGGAGAGAGAGACAGAGAGAGAGACACGGAGAGAGAGAGGGAGAGAGAGAGAGAGAGAGAGATATGAAGACCAACAGAGACAGAGAGACAGAGCGATAGAGAAAGAGCCGTGGATGTACCGAACCAATCTCTCGGTTCTCTCTCAGTCCATCTCGCGGTTCTCTCTCAGTCCATCTCTCGGTTCTCTCTCAGTCCATCTCTCGGTTCTCTCTCAGTCCATCTCTCGGTTCTCTCTCAGTCCATTTCTTGGTTCTCTCTCAGTCCATTTCTCGGTTCTCTCTCAGTCCATCTCTCGGTTCTCTCTCAGTCCATCTCTCGGTTCTCTCTCAGTCCATCTCGCGGTTCTCTCTCAGTCCATCTCGCGGTTCTCTCTCAGTCCATCTCTCGGTTCTCTCTCAGTCCATTTCTTGGTTCTCTCTCAGTCCATCTCTCGGTTCTCTCTCAGTCCATCTCCGGGTTCTCTCTCGGTTCTCTCTCAGTCTATCTCGCGGTTCTCTCTCAGTCCATTTTTTGGTTCTCTCTCAGTCCATCTCGCGGTTCTCTCTCAGTCCATCTCGCGGTTCTCTCTCAGTCCATCTCGCGGTTCTCTCTCAGTCCATTTCGTCCATCTCTCGGTTCTCTCTCTCAGTCCATTTCTTGGTTCTCTCTCAGTCCATCTCTCGGTTCTCTCTCAGTCCATCTCTCGGTTCTCTCTCAGTCCATCTCGCGGTTCTCTCTCAGTCCATCTCTCGGTTCTCTCTCAGTCCATCTCGCGGTTCTCTCTCAGTCCATCTCTCGGTTCTCTCTCAGTCCATCTCTCGGTTCTCTCTCAGTCCATTTCTTGGTTCTCTCTCAGTCCATCTCTCGGTTCTCTCTCAGTCCATTTCTTGGTTCTCTCTCAGTCCATCTCTCGGTTCTCTCTCAGTCCATTTCTCGGTTCTCTCTCAGTCCATCTCGCGGTTCTCTCTCAGTCCATCTCTCGGTTCTCTCTCAGTCCATCTCGCGGTTCTCTCTCAGTCCATCTCGCGGTTCTCTCTCAGTCCATCTCGCGGTTCTCTCTCAGTCCATCTCGCGGTTCTCTCTCAGTCCATCTCGCGGTTCTCTCTCAGTCCATCTCGCGGTTCTCTCTCAGTCCATCTCGCGGTTCTCTCTCAGTCCATTTCTTGGTTCTCTCTCAGTCCATCTCTCGGTTCTCTCTCAGTCCATCTCTCGGTTCTCTCTCAGTCCATCTCGCGGTTCTCTCTCAGTCCATCTCGCGGTTCTCTCTCAGTCCATCTCGCGGTTCTCTCTCAGTCCATCTCTCGGTTCTCTCTCAGTCCATCTCTCGGTTCTCTCTCAGTCCATCTCGCGGTTCTCTCTCAGTCCATCTCGCGGTTCTCTCTCAGTCCATCTCGCGGTTCTCTCTCAGTCCATCTCGCGGTTCTCTCTCAGTCCATTTCTTGGTTCTCTCTCAGTCCATCTCTCGGTTCTCTCTCAGTCCATCTCTCGGTTCTCTCTCGGTCCATCTCGTGGTTCTCTCTCAGTCCATCTCTCGGTTCTCTCTCAGTCCATTTCTTGGTTCTCTCTCAGTCCATCTCTCGGTTCTCTCTCAGTCCATCTCGCGGTTCTCTCTCAGTCCATTTCTCGGTTCTCTCTCAGTCCATTTCTCGGTTCTCTCTCAGTCCATCTCGCGATTCTTTCTCAGTCCATTTCTCGGTTCTCTCTCAGTCCATCTCGCGGTTCTCTCTCAGTCCATCTCGCGGTTCTCTCTCAGTCCATCTCGCGGTTCTCTCTCAGTCCATCTCTCGGTTCTCTCTCAGTCCATTTCTTGGTTCTCTCTCAGTCCATTTCTCGGTTCTCTCTCAGTCCATCTCTCGGTTCTCTCTCAGTCCATCTCTCGGTTCTCTCTCAGTCCATCTCTCGGTTCTCTCTCAGTCCATCTCTTGGTTCTCTCTCAGTCCATCTCTCGGTTCTCTCTCAGTCCATCTCTCGGTTCTCTCTCAGTCCATCTCTCGGTTCTCTCTCAGTCCATTTCTTGGTTCTCTCTCAGTCCATCTCGCGGTTCTCTCTCAGTCCATCTCTCGGTTCTCTCTCAGTCCATCTCGCGGTTCTCTCTCAGTCCATTTTTTGGTTCTCTCTCAGTCCATTTCTCGGTTCTCTCTCAGTCCATTTCTTGGTTCTCTCTCAGTCCATCTCTCGGTTCTCTCTCAGTCCATCTCGCGGTTCTCTCTCAGTCCATTTCTCGGTTCTCTCTCAGTCCATTTCTTGGTTCTCTCTCAGTCCATTTCTCGGTTCTCTCTCAGTCCATCTCTCGGTTCTCTCTCAGTCCATTTCTTGGTTCTCTCTCAGTCCATCTCTCGGTTCTCTCTCAGTCCATCTCTCGGTTCTCTCTCAGTCCATTTCTTGGTTCTCTCTCAGTCCATCTCTCGGTTCTCTCTCAGTCCATCTCTCGGTTCTCTCTCAGTCCATCTCTCGGTTCTCTCTCAGTCCATCTCTCGGTTCTCTCTCAGTCCATCTCTCGGTTCTCTCTCAGTCCATCTCTCGGTTCTCTCTCAGTCCATCTCTCGGTTCTCTCTCAGTCCATCTCGCGGTTCTCTCTCAGTCCATCTCTCGGTTCTCTCTCAGTCCATCTCTCGGTTCTCTCTCAGTCCATCTCTCGGTTCTCTCTCAGTCCATCTCGCGGTTCTCTCTCAGTCCATTTCTCGGTTCTCTCTCAGTCCATCTCTCGGTTCTCTCTCAGTCCATCTCTCGGTTCTCTCTCAGTCCATTTCTCGGTTCTCTCTCAGTCCATCTCTCGGTTCTCTCTCAGTCCATCTCTCGGTTCTCTCTCAGTCCATTTCTCGGTTCTCTCTCAGTCCATCTCGCGGTTCTTTCTCAGTCCATCTCGCGGTTCTCTCTCGGTTCTCTCTCAGTCCATCTCGCGGTTTTCTCTCAGTCCATTTCGCTGTTCTCTCTCAGTCCATTTCTTGTTCCTCTCTCAGTCCATTTCTTGGTTCTCTCTCAGTCCATTTCTCGGTTCTCTCTCAGTCCATCTCTCGGTTCTCTCTCAGTCCATCTCTCGGTTCTCTCTCAGTCCATTTCTTGGTTCTCTCTCAGTCCATCTCTCGGTTCTCTCTCAGTCCATCTCTCGGTTCTCTCTCAGTCCATCTCTCGGTTCTCTCTCAGTCCATTTCTTGGTTCTCTCTCAGTCCATTTCCTTGTTCTCTCTCAGTCCATCTCTCGGTTCTCTCTCAGTCCATCTCTCGGTTCTCTCTCAGTCCATCTCTCGGTTCTCTCTCAGTCCATCTCTCGGTTCTCTCTCAGTCCATTTCTTGGTTCTCTCTCAGTCCATCTCTCGGTTCTCTCTCAGTCCATCTCTCGGTTCTCTCTCAGTCCATCTCTCGGTTCTCTCTCAGTCCATCTCTCGGTTCTCTCTCAGTCCATCTCTCGGTTCTCTCTCAGTCCATCTCTCGGTTCTCTCTCAGTCCATTTCTTGGTTCTCTCTCAGTCCATTTCTTGGTTCTCTCTCAGTCCATTTTTTGGTTCTCTCTCAGTCCATCTCGCGGTTCTCTCTCAGTCCATCTCTCGGTTCTCTCTCAGTCCATCTCGCGGTTCTCTCTCAGTCCATTTTTTGGTTCTCTCTCAGTCCATTTCTCGGTTCTCTCTCAGTCCATTTGTTGGTTCTCTCTCAGTCCATCACTCGGTTCTCTCTCAGTCCATCTCGCGGTTCTCTCTCAGTCCATTTCTCGGTTCTCTCTCAGTCCATTTCTTGGTTCTCTCTCAGTCCATTTCTCGGTTCTCTCTCAGTCCATCTCTCGGTTCTCTCTCAGTCCATTTCTTGGTTCTCTCTCAGTCCATTTCTTGGTTCTCTCTCAGTCCATCTCTCGGTTCTCTCTCAGTCCATTTCTTGGTTCTCTCTCAGTCCATTTCTTGGTTCTCTCTCAGTCCATCTCTCGGTTCTCTCTCAGTCCATCTCTCGGTTCTCTCTCAGTCCATTTCTTGGTTCTCTCTCAGTCCATTTCTCGGTTCTCTCTCAGTCCATCTCTCGGTTCTCTCTCAGTCCATCTCGCGGTTCTCTCTCAGTCCATTTCTTGGTTCTCTCTCAGTCCATCTCTCGGTTCTCTCTCAGTCCATCTCTCGGTTCTCTCTCAGTCCATCTCTCGGTTCTCTCTCAGTCCATCTCTCGGTTCTCTCTCAGTCCATTTCTTGGTTCTCTCTCAGTCCATTTCTTGGTTCTCTCTCAGTCCATCTCTCGGTTCTCTCTCAGTCCATCTCTCGGTTCTCTCTCAGTCCATCTCGCGGTTCTCTCTCAGTCCATTTCTTGGTTCTCTCTCAGTCCATCTCGCGGTTCTCTCTCAGTCCATCTCGCGGTTCTCTCTCAGTCCATTTCTCGGTTCTCTCTCAGTCCATCTCTCGGTTCTCTCTCAGTCCATCTCTCGGTTCTCTCTCAGTCCAATTCTCGGTTTTCTCTCAGTCCATCTCTCGGTTCTCTCTCAGTCCATTTCTCGGTTCTCTCTCAGTCCATCTCTCGGTTCTCTCTCAGTCCATCTCGCGGTTCTCTCTCAGTCCATCTCTCGGTTCTCTCTCAGTCCATATCGCGGTTCTCTCTCAGTCCATCTCGCGGTTCTCTCTAAGTCCATCTCTCGGTTCTCTCTCAGTCCATTTCTTGTTCTCTCTCAGTCCATCTCTCGGTTCTCTCTCGGTCCATCTCTCGGTTCTCTCTCAGTCCATTTCTTGGTTCTCTCTCAGTCCATCTCGCGGTTCTCTCTCAGTCCATCTCGCGGTTCTCTCTCAGTCCATCTCGCGGTTCTCTCTCAGTCCATCTCGCGGTTCTCTCTCAGTCCATCTCTCGATTCTCTCAGTCCATCTCTCGGTTCTCTCTCAGTCCATTTCTTGGTTTTCTCTCAGTCCATCTCTCGGTTCTCTCTCAGTCCATTTCTCGGTTCTCTCTCAGTCCATCTCGCGGTTCTCTCTCAGTCCATCTCTCGGTTCTCTCTCAGTCCATCTCGCGGTTCTCTCTCAGTCCATCTCGCGGTTCTCTCTCAGTCCATCTCGCGGTTCTCTCTCAGTCCATCTCTCGGTTCTCTCTCAGTCCATCTCTCGGTTCTCTCTCAGTCCATCTCGCGGTTCTCTCTCAGTCCATCTCGCGGTTCTCTCTCAGTCCATTTCTTGGTTCTCTCTCAGTCCATCTCTCGGTTCTCTCTCAGTCCATCTCTCGGTTCTCTCTCAGTCCATCTCGCGGTTCTCTCTCGGTCCATCTCGCGGTTCTCTCTCAGTCCATCTCGCGGTTCTCTCTCAGTCCATCTCGCGGTTCTCTCTCAGTCCATCTCTCGGTTCTCTCTCAGTCCATCTCTCGGTTCTCTCTCAGTCCATCTCGCGGTTCTCTCTCGGTCCATCTCGCGGTTCTCTCTCAGTCCATCTCGCGGTTCTCTCTCGGTCCATCTCGCGGTTCTCTCTCAGTCCATTTGTTGGTTCTCTCTCGGTCCATCTCTCGGTTCTCTCTCAGTCCATCTCTCGGTTCTCTCTCGGTCCATCTCGTGGTTCTCTCTCAGTCCATCTCTCGGTTCTCTCTCAGTCCATTTCTTGGTTCTCTCTCAGTCCATCTCTCGGTTCTCTCTCAGTCCATCTCTCGGTTCTCTCTCAGTCCATTTCTCGGTTCTCTCTCAGTCCATTTCTCGGTTCTCTCTCAGTCCATTTCTCGGTTCTCTCTCAGTCCATTTCTCGGTTCTCTCTCAGTCCATTTCTCGGTTCTCTCTCAGTCAATCTCGCGGTTCAATCTCAGTCCATTTCTCGGTTCTCTCTCAGTCCATTTCTCGGTTCTCTCTCAGTCCATCTCGCGATTCTTTCTCAGTCCATTTCTCGGTTCTCTCTCAGTCCATCTCGCGGTTCTCTCTCAGTCCATCTCGCGGTTCTCTCTCAGTCCATCTCGCGGTTCTCTCTCAGTCCATCTCTCGGTTCTCTTTTAGTCCATCTCGCGGTTCTCTCTCAGTCCATTTCTCGGTTCTCTCTCAGTCCATCTCGCGGTTCTCTCTCAGTCCATTTCTCGGTTCTCTCTCAGTCCATCTCGCGGTTCT
Source organism: Elysia crispata (assembly GCA_033675545.1). Classification (NCBI taxonomy): domain Eukaryota; kingdom Metazoa; phylum Mollusca; class Gastropoda; family Plakobranchidae; genus Elysia; species Elysia crispata. Next base: position 1,828 of record JAWDGP010005439.1, on the reverse strand, counting down.
CTCTCAGTCCATCTCGCGGTTCTCTCTCAGTCCATTTCTTGGTTCTCTCTCAGTCCATTTCTTGGTTCTCTCTCAGTCCATTTCTCGGTTCTCTCTCAGTCCATCTCTCGGTTCTCTCTCAGTCCATTTCTTGGTTCTCTCTCAGTCCATTTGTTGGTTCTCTCTCAGTCCATCTCTCGGTTCTCTCTCAGTCCATTTCTTGGTTCTCTCTCAGTCCATTTCTTGGTTCTCTCTCAGTCCATCTCTCGGTTCTCTCTCAGTCCATCTCGCGGTTCTCTCTCAGTCCATCTCTCGGTTCTCTCTCAGTCCATCTCGCGGTTCTCTCTCAGTCCATCTCTCGGTTCTCTCTCAGTCCATTTCTTGGTTCTCTCTCAGTCCATCTCTCGGTTCTCTCTCAGTCCATCTCTCGGTTCTCTCTCAGTCCATTTCTTGGTTCTCTCTCAGTCCATCTCTCGGTTCTCTCTCAGTCCATCTCTCGGTTCTCTCTCAGTCCATCTCTCGGTTCTCTCTCAGTCCATCTCTCGGTTCTCTCTCAGTCCATCTCTCGGTTCTCTCTCAGTCCATATCTCGGTTCTCTCTCAGCCCATCTCTCGGTTCTCTCTCAGTCCATCTCTCGGTTCTCTCTCAGTCCATCTTTTGGTTCTCTCTCAGTCCATCTCTCGGTTCTCTCTCAGTCCATCTTTCGGTTCTCTCTCAGTCCATCTCTCGGTTCTCTCTCAGTCCATATCTCGGCGAGCGTTACATGAAATCAGTGCGGTGGTAAAGACACCAAGAGACGCGTCGCTCAGTCTGACTTGCTTTCTCGCTAAGAAAACGCGAAACATTGCACCAACAGTGAATAAAGATGACACAGCGTTTATCAATGAAAACAACCAGGTGTTCATCAATGAAGATCACAGAGTGTTCACCAATGAAGACCACCAAATGTTCATCAATGAAGACCACCAAGTGTTCACCGATGAAGACTACAGAGTGTTCACCAATGAAGACCACCCAGTGTTCACCAATGAAGACCACCAAGTGTTCACCGATGAAGATCACAGAATGTTTACCAATGAAGTCCACCAAATGTTCATCAATGAAGACCACCAAGTGTTCACCGATGAAGACCACAGAGTGTTCACCAATGAAGACCACCCAGTGTTCATCAATAAAGACCACCAAGTGTTCACTGATGAAAGACCACAGAGTATTCACTAATGAAGACCACAGAGTGTTCATCAATGAAGACCATCAAGTGTTCACCGATGAAGACTACAGAGTGTTCACCAATGAAGACCACCCAGTGTTCACCAATGAAGACCACCAAGTGTTCACCGATGAAGACCACAGAGTGTTCACCAATGAAGTCCACCAAATGTTCATCAATGAAGACCACCAAGTGTTCACCGATGAAGACCACAGAGTGTTCACCAATGAAGTCCACCAAATGTTCATCAATGAAGACCACCAAATGTTCACCAATAAAGACCAACTAGTGTCCAACAATGAAGACCACCAAGTGTTCACCAATGAAGACCACCAAGTGTTCACCAATGAAGACCACCAAATGTTCACTAATGAAAACTCACATAGTGTTTATCAATGAAGACCACAAAGTGTTCATCATTGAAATCAACCAGGTGTTCATCAATTGAGGCGACCAAATGTTCACCAATAAACACTTTCTTTTGTATCCTCAGCTATCATGTGACACTCTAAGAGCACCCGTCTTAGATAAAGTGAGACTTGGAGTGAGATTCATATGTTCTTCTCCTCACAATCACGGCACTGAGACCTCACGGTATTGGTTGTTTCCTCGTTGGTTTTTCTTCACAGTTACACCCTG
>JAWDGP010005438.1:187500-189692 GCA_033675545.1 Elysia crispata | reverse complement strand
TCAGACTGATGCCAGGAGTAAGTTGTGGTTATTGATCTCTGAGAGGCTTTGATTGTGGAATTAGGTCACAGATCGATAACCAACCTAGTAAGGGGCTTCATAGAATTTATTTTTTTTCCATTGCTTTGTAATATAGTACAACGTTTTAGAAATATTTCGCCAAAAAAAAAAAAAATGGAATGAAGAGAGAGAGAGAGAGAGAGAGAGAGAGAGAGAGAGGTGGTGGGTAGGAAGTGAAAAAAAGATAGAAATATATCAGTGATGAAGTCGTATAAAATAACAATTGCTAACAGAATATCAGTTCTGATATACACTGAAACCAATCACTGAATGACCGTTTCCCAAATTTTTGCTATATATCTATATCTAAACGTCTCTTATAAAAGAAAAAAAATCTCAAACTGTAAAACATATTCTACATGAATTATTCACAAAATTAAACACAATAAATGTTTGGTTTGAATGAAAAATATATAAATAAGCTTTTGTCTGTCATTTCAATTTCAAGTATTTTCATTATTTTTCCTCACCAATCGATCTGGTTTTCAGGATATTTTTTCTAATTTTGTTTTTTAAACTTTTGTCATGTGTATAAGACTTGGACAAGGCTTGAAAAGAGCCTTCGAACCTTGAGCTTTGCACGTTCTTGGTCTAGGCCTGAATCTTGCCCTCAACACGTCGGTTTCCTATTGTTTACCACGCATAGGCCTGAATCTTGCCCTCAACACGTCTGATTCCTACTGTTTACCACGCATTATATTTGTAGGGGGGAAACTTATTATGACTATTAGGAAATTGCACCAACTCCGACGGATCGCGCTAAAGGCTATTTAAAGACCCCTGGGCAGCCCGTGTGGAGTAACACAGCAATGGTCGCACTAATTGCATTGCCGCCCACACACTTACAAAGACTGATCTAGAAGTCCTATCTTTATTCATTTCTCCGTTCTAAAACTCGCGCAGAAGATTGAAAGGTAGAGAGAGAGAGAGAGAGAGAGAGAGAGAGAGAGAGAGAGAGAGAGAGAGAGAGACAGAGACAGAGACAGAGACAGAGACAGAGACAGAGACAGAGAGAGAGAGAGAGAGAGAGAGAGAGAGAGACAGACAGAGACAGAGAGAGACAGAGACTAGGACTGGTCTGGAGCGGGGTAAACAATCTGTTTATACTACCAAATGACTGCCTGGTGATAATGATGTGCTACACGGGACTGGACAAAGTCACCCGGCGAGATACTTTGAGGCATGATTTTTCCATTGTTGTTTCTAAGAAAGTTGCTCGCATTTATCCGCTTAAAACGATCGACCTTTTGTGAAGTAAAAAGGCACGTGAAGTGAAGATCTAATAGAACTAGAGGGTGCGAACTATGTTTAAACTACAAGCGAAACAAATATACCGTTTGGTTTTCCAAAAGACGAGACGGCTTTGGACAGTAACAGTAACCTTTGACAGAAAGCACAGTCTTTGTCAGTTTGTGGGTTCTCTTTATCCACTCTTTCCTTACCCCAGAAGTCGCGAAGATGTCTTTGTAGAACAGAACATTTTGGAGGGGAGGAGGGTTTATCTTCCGATTATGTTTCAAGTAGAAGCTTTTCTTCATGGAGCCAAAAATTATTGGTCTCAGCTGTTTGCAGATTTGCTGTACTAAGATCTCCCATAGTCATAAACTATTATGTACATTGTTATTTTCTTTGTGATCTCTCTCTATCTCTTTCTCACGCTTTCCAATTCTTTCTATATTTCGTTTTCTCCGCGCTTTTCTCTCCTCTCTAATTCTCTGTCTTCTTAGATGCCAACTATGGTCTCTCTGTGTATGAGTCTCTTCTCCTCCCTCTATCTGTATGGCTCTCTGTCTCACTCTCTCTCTTTCTCTCTCTCTCTCTCTCTCTCTCTCTCTCTCTCTCTCTCTCTATCTATCTATCTATCTCTTTTCAATATAGACTGCCTCAGCCCTCCATCTTACTATGTCTCTGCTCTCTCTCTTTTTTTTTTTTTGTTTTTTTTTTTTTTGTGAATCTCTCTTCATTTCTCTTTATCTGTCTCTGTCTGTCTGTTTCTCTGTATCTCTCTCTCTCTCTCTCTCTCTCTCTCTCTCTCTCTCTCTCTCTCTCTCTCTCTCTCTATCTCTTATTTCTGTCTACATAATGTATCAATATCTTTTTATTATCTTTTCTCCTTCCTCTTTCAGTAGACA
>JAWDGP010005438.1:155000-182500 GCA_033675545.1 Elysia crispata | reverse complement strand
TCTCTATCTATCTAACTATTAATCTATCTATCTTATAATTCTATTTATCTGTCAGTCTGCCTGCCTGTCTGTCGGTCTCCCTAATTCATTTCTCACTCTCTTTCACTCTAGCCCGATCCTATGAGATGAAAATGGGACCTGTTCTTCGTAAAGATCAATTTTCGATCACGCAACCCCCTGAGGAATTCAGGTCAGGCCGTAATGTCAACAGCGCTTTATGTGTTTATAGACTGTAAGGCTCCTCAAGGGTCAGTCTACCCGAGAAAATTCCTTACCTTAATACTCCACCAGCAACGTAACTAGTATTTCTCCTTGTTTAGGGGACGTCAAACTGAAAGAAATAGTGAGGATATTTCAAAGTTTCTTCAAATAATGTGTCAGTTGGTGTGGGTCATCAGGCGGCTCAGGCCTTTATCTATCTTTCTTTCTTCTTGTCTCTCAATTTGATTTCCTTTCTTCATTCTCATTCTCTCTCTCTCTCTCTCTCTCTCTCTCTCTCTCTCTCTGTCTCTCTGTCTCTCTTGTCCTGCCCTGTTCTCTGTCTCTATAAAATTCTATTCTCTCTGCTCCCCCCCCCAAAAAAAAAAAAAAAAAAAACAAAACTTCCCACCTCCACCCACTCTCTCCTCTATTCTCTTTCTGACTATCTTTTCCACTGTCTCTATCTCATTAAAATGATTTTGTACTACCTCTTTCTTTCCAAGCCCCCTGATCTTTCTGTCTATCTCTTTCTAATCTCTCTAAAAGTCAATCAATTCTTTGTACCCACTCCCTCCCCTTTTCTTGGTTTTCTTCTTTCTGTCTATTTATAGTTCATCCCAATTCACTCTTTCTCTCTCTGACTACAACAACGATGACTACTACTAGTACCTTACTAACTACTTCTACTATTATTTTTTTTTAATTTCAATGTAGTGGATTTTTTTTTTTTTTTTTTGTTTTGTTTTTGTTTTTTGTTTGTTTTGTTTCTGTTTTGTTTTTGATTTTTTGCGAAACGATGCGCAAGGATATCTTATTCGCTAGCTTTAATAAAATTTGAAGGGGAAAAAACAATTCGCTCCCATAATTGATCCTGAAGGTCAAAAGAAAGGAGCTATTCAAATTTTAGCTCTTGAACGCGCGATTAACAATAATGCAAATGATCGTCAGCATCCCAGTGTCACTGACATAACATATGTAGAGCAAGCCCCGCCCTCTTTTCCCCATCTTTGCTCTTATTGATCAACATCTTGCGGGGTGGGATCGTTCAGTCCAACCTCAGCAGCTGGGGGGAAAATCCCATTCATCTTTGCTTTTACGCACGCTGTATTCATTCATTCGGGCCGGCAACTTGGCCTAGATCGACCAGCTGACCTGATTATCTCGCCTCCTATTGGCTGGCGACGGCGAAGAGAGTTGGATAATGCCACCTCGTCTCCTAGAATGCAAACAGCTGTGACAGTAGGGGAGAGGCAATGGTTTGCGCTGGTTGCTCTCCCCTCTCTTCTCTAATTCAGTTCCCAAGACCCAAACTAGAACTAGAGATCTTTCTGATTCTTTGATCTAGATCTAGGTAATGTCTGCTTCAAAAGTGCTAAAGGTTTTATTTTAGAGTCAATATATCAATACAAAACTATTGAGAATATATTGTCAAGAATTACATTAAAGTCATGCTTTCCTCACTTCTTTTTTTTTTCTTTTCCTAATAATAATTAGAATGATTTATACCATTATCCCACCTACCCTTCTACCCACTTTTATTTTTGTTTCTTTCAATTTTTTCCCCACCTGTTCTGTTTTATCATTATTCTTTGCTTGTTTTGAGGAAAAGTGTTTTTTTTTTTTTCTTTTCTTTTTGGATATATTTGGGGGGAGGGGGTGGCGGCGCGAGGGATTTTTATTTATTTATTTATTTTAGCTTTGTTAAATTTCACTAGACCTACCAATTTTACCATTCTTTCGTTATTCTCACCGTTCAAGGCCTTAACCTCTCGGAATGGGACCATTTGATGTGAAGGTACCTACTTTGTTTTATTTATTTTTTTTAATCGTATGCACGCAAAAATCATTTCTACCATAAAATAAACGTGCGACTTGTGAGAGAGAGAGAGAGAGAGAGAGAGAGAGAGTGAGAGAGAAAGAGAGAGAGAGAGAGTGAGTCTTGATTTTTTTTTTACTAAGACCTTTACCGAATATACTCGCGGCAGATCTAATTATAGAAAGATATTATTTATTATGTGAAGAACCATGATACCGTAAGCATAATTTGGCGGATAGTAAAATTTCATTACACTTTAAAAGTTCCAGGGCATAACTCTGTACATTAAAAGAAATTATATGATATAGAATAATAGAGTCTGAATTTGAGGAAACAGAAAGAAAATGTGTGATATTCTCGGTGATTCTTTATTGAGAACAAAAGGGGCTAGGTCTTATCGGATCTGATATGTCACAAAATTTAAATAAATATTTTGTAGTGAGATTTATTCACACTAGTCACAGTATACAAGCAAAATTTATCAATGTACATGGGACAATTATGTTGACCAGGGCCATTCAACCAATAATAGTTTAGAACCAGACACCAAAGGTTGGTAATTTGCCTTCATGTTAAGACTTTATCACCCTCTAACAGCTATCTGCATTGTATTTCTTCAGTTTTGGATGGCCAGAGTTAAAATCAAGATCTGTGTTCAGCTAGCCTTTCCTTGAATGTATTACTAGAGTTGATGGTCGTGGTTGAAACCGATGAAGCCGGCCTGCAGCAGCTGGTGGCGAGCGAGAGGCGAAAGGCAGTCGTTGCAGTCCCAGCTGACTTCGCCTTTTCGCTCAGCGACGGGCCCACCCAGCCTTGCCGGCTCGCTCTAAGCTGCCACACAGGCGAAGGCCAAAAGGTGCTAGGTTTATGAATATTCATCAAACAAAAGTCTGGAAAGAAAAACGATTTAAAGCAAAAATAAGCCTGTTTTTTGCAATTTTTTAGCATGCATGCAGTCTATGGGTATTATTTCTATATACTGCATCGTTTGTTTGATGTAAATCCCTTTTGTCTTTGCAAAATAACGAAAAATATCTCGGTTGCAACAAATTTTCTCTCCTGCAGGAACTCACTGCGCATGCGCGTCTGGCCTAATCTTAGAAGAACCCATTGAAAGCATGATCAACCCTCAGTAGGGCTGTGACTATTAGACAGAGGAACAGCTCTTGGTCGCTCATTCCAGCCCGAAGCTCGATCAAGCTGATCCTTTGGGATTTTTTTAAAAAGAAAATTTACTCTAACAATTATTTTTCATCCTGGTGAATATTAGAATCTAAAGGTCACATCTAAATCGCGTCTAAACGTAGTGAAATTCGAAGGATTTAAAACGATTTGGATACATCATCACTCAAGCTCAAGTGCGTTGCTGTTTCTGAGTTGTAAGCTTAGTTCAGATACCTCATTTCCAAATCTTATATTAAAGACATGGAGCACCTCTCCTTAGTTTGTTGTGAAACAGACATTGGAGGAAAAGCACAAAGGGCAATTGCAGATCCAGTTTTATTAAATGACTCAAGAGTGCTTGCAAATTTACTGGCCACAGAGGATAAATATGTACCAAGAACATCTTATTTCAATTGTGTTCAAACAGATATTCAATCTTACATGCGGAAAATGGTTACAGAATGGATGGCCGAGGTAAGCATTACTTGACATAGACTCTATTTTGGAATTAAAATACACTAAACACCTTGATCCAGATTACATTTTAGTGCCACTGCAAATTTCCTTTTTTTTTTTTAATTTAATTTTATGCCGCCAGGCCTACATACCTATTATCTTAGTTCTAAAAAATTTCATTTATTAGATTTTTATGCATTTATATATTGATCTAAATCTCGATAATTATAGGAAAGTGCTCTATTCAGATTTTCCTTTGTGCAAGACAAAGTTGGCCTTATTAGTTTAGATGAAAGCACAAAACCTTATTTCATTCAGAATGAATGACAGAAAGTATAAATATAATTTAGATTTAGATAAATTGTATTTTAACAATTCATCGTTTTATAATTATATTGATGATTGATGCCTTGTTCTAATATTCAATCTAAGATCTAGATTTAATGTTTATTTTTTATTCTGTGGTTTCAGAGATGTATTTTTTTTTAATCGTTACAGGTGTGTTCAGAGCAAAGGATGGAGGAGGAAGTCTTTCCGCTGAGTGTGAATTATTTAGATAGATTTTTGTGCTTACGGGATATTAAAAGGACTCAGTTGCAGCTATTAGGCGCAGCATGTATGTTCTTAGCCTCCAAATTGAAAGAAACATCACCAATAAGTGGAGAACAACTGGTCGTATATACGGACAATTCTATCTCACTGGACGATTTAACGGTACTTGTTTGTTGTTGTTTTCTTAATTGTTTTTTTCTTGTTTTTTTCAATTGTGCTTGTTCGTTAAGTTTTGGTGTTTAAATAGTGTTTTTTTCTTTGTTAATTATTCTTGAAATGTACAATTCACTTTAAGTTTAAAACTACTGTTATTAACAAGCGCTAGCATTGTGAATTCTAGTCTGGGATTCGAGACTGACTGGGACTTCCCAAGACGGGGCTGTGGGAAGTCGGAGATCGATTGATCAGACCTGTTATTGCCGAGCGTAAAGGGCAGTAACTGTGGGAAAATAGTCGACTGGGCCAGACAGCCATAGTCTGATGTAGGTTAGGACAGATGCAAATCTAGGCTAGTTGAACCCCTCGCCCTCGACATACGTCTCGTTCTTTGCCCCCTGTTGGCTTCGGCTGTCTGTTATCGTCTGCTGCAAGCAGTATGGTTTGGCCGTTACAAACAGGGTTGTCTTTGGTTGTCACATTGCGGTAAAAAGCCTGAATTGGCAAGGGTAAGGGGGCGACAAGGGATTGAGGCTGCAATGTCATTAAGTATACATCGTAAACGCTAACAGATTTATTTAGTCAGATCATGGTTTAGAGCTAAGGCGAGTTTAGATTGGTCTTTTCAGTGTATGTATAAAAGCCTGTTATTATTTTTTTCCTCCTGGTGTCTTCTCTCGGATTATCAGTATTCGAACCAAAATGGTTAAATCACATGTACGATGTAAGTCTAATTTGATTTAAAAATTTTAAGTTTATTTTCGCTGCTGCATTTGCCTCCACGGAATCAGATTTAAGTAGTTTTAGCATATTCTGTTATGCTATTTTCAACTTGACGTGGTAGGTTCTGATGGTTTTTTCTTATATGAAATTAATTCAGGCAAGATAAAGCATGACTGTGTTCTTTGGAATTAAGCAGACGATTAGAGGATCTAAATGTTTCCCTGTTGTTAGATCTATTTGGATACATATAATTTTTAACACAATCTAGATCTATATCCTTTTTATTTTACTTTTAATTAAGCCTATCTATGTCAGTTGTTGAATTTAAATCGAAACCAGAACAGGCTTTTCGAGTGTTTGTTATGATTTTATTTTTCTCGAGTCTCAATGGGCGAGTATCGATTCAGGAAAGAGGGCGTTGTAGGCATATTTGTGTGTTATCGATACTGTGATGCAATATATCGTTAGATGGTCCGATATTGCTTGTCCTTTTGGACATTTATAAGCCTTATAAATACAGGCTGCAGTGGGACCGATTCAATTAGTTGGCCACTCTTTTTACTCTTACATACAGTACTAGAATCTAGGTTTCGCTGATCAATACTCAAGCAGGCATTGATATTGAAGGTTTACTTCGACATAGCTAGGCTACCTTTTAATCCAGGGTTTTGAGTTTTGTGTCATAATAAATTATGCGTTTCTGCAACGGTGACTTCTGGCATAATTAAAGTCAAATCCATTTTTTGCTTTTATGTGCAGTCGGCATTTTTCTTCAATTCAGGATTATGATTTCTTTGCATTAGCAGAGTCAGTGGTGCTCAGTCATATTTTAACTAAGCAGATTTGTTTCTTTGAAATACTCTTTGATAGATCAATGAAGTTGCTCTATTGACGGAAAATCAAGGATTATACAGAACTTTTGCTTAATCGCGATGCTATTAAGAAGCATGCAGAAAAATTAATAAAATATCCTATTTTTGTTTATTTGTCCCATTTTTTTTTAGCGTGGTGATGGCGGTATTATTTTTTAAATAAAAACTATTTATTATTGGGAAAACCCGTATGTTCATTCTTTTCCATGCAGACAATTTAGTTGTTTTTTTCTTCAATCCCTCTAGAAAATGGAATCATTAATACTACAGCTATTAAAATGGGACTTGTCAGCTATCGTACCAAACGATTTCCTGGACCATATTCTTCATCGGATGCCTTTTGAAAAGTGCGACGTTCGAGTGATAAAGAAACACGCACAGACTTTCGCTGCCTTGTGCGCTACAGGTAATTTATAAAAATTTAGTTACTCCCATCTATTTTTTTTTTTTTTCGAGTTTGTCTGACGAATCTAAAACAACACCTCACTTCTTAATCAAAGAGCTTTCAGTCCACTGTCACCCCCTCTTTATTTTTCGTGTAATATAATCGTACTTGCTATTTACGTTGTTGCTGTAACGTCATGGCCATTATCGTTTTTATCCTGTCTCCACTTTTGTCTTGTGAATAAGGCAGAGCATAGTTCAGTCTCCGGTTAAAGAACAATTAGAGAGTTAAGTTTGGCAAGGCCTGCCAGCATCAGTAATCTTGTTCCTCCCATGTATATGACAAAAAGTTAACCTGAAGTGTGGATGTCACAGTGATGAGATACATTGAGTCTTTGCACTTCTAAAGTATATCGCATCCCACATTTACAGCCGTCTTTTGATGGGAAACTTTCGCTGAGAAACACGTATCCACGTTAGTTGTTTTTTTTTTGTTTTTTTTTTTTGTTTTTTTTCCGCGGAGGTGGGATATTATAGGGCGGTTTTACTAAATAAAAAACTTTTCAAGTGCAGCAGAGAAAATTGGCCATTGTTATGCACGATTTCTCACGCAAAGCTGCTGATGGGTCACATCGTGCTCTGCATTCCTGGCGTCCAAAATGAGCCACAGATGATCGTGTCTGTGTCCCTTCTCCCTACCTTTGTACCAGTTTACAGTCCTCGTCTCTCAGCTCGAGCCCAAGTTTCCCAGCCACAACACTATGCTAATCAAGAGTTCACCTGCCCTCGCTCAACTGCGTCTGGCCTCATCTATTTACGACATTTTTACCTTCCTGAGACTTGTCTCCGTCAATCTCTCCATCTCTCCTTCTCTTCTCCGTCTCTCGACCCCTTTGCATCGTCCCCGCCACTTTATTCTCTTCGATAGTGCTTGACCTTCACCGTGCCTTCCAGACAGAAATGCCTGCCACCGTACTTTCACATCATTTTCTTGCCCTTCCCTTCTGCTGGTTTTATTCTCTACATTAACCCGTGTCTGACCTCCGTCCAGCTAGCTCCGACTGACCGCTAGGTAGGGTTAACCCCTTATCGTCAGTCAAAGCCTTCTTACGGTTCGCAGTCTTGAGGCCCTGCCGTTAGGCCGAGATAAAACAAGCAGCAGGAATGGCCCTTTATCGACCGTTGCAGGCTTCTCCAGCATGTAACCACCTCTCTGCGTGTTTTAGGTCTATATAAAAATAATTTAGGAAGCCACATATTTTAATTTGGCTACGTTGGCGGCGCACAGATTCTTAGTCTGCTACGCTGAGCATGGGAATGTTCGGAAGATAAAAAACTGATCGCAAGAAGTCTTTTCTTAGGGACATATATATGCATTATGTTGTATAACTTGGCCTTTACGACTATATATATATTTTTTTAATTTGTAATACACCTTTCTGATCATCTTAAGGACATCATTTATATATGATTATTGTTATTATTATTATTATTTTTAAATTTAAACATTCAATCAACTTGTGCGCTTCAAGTGTTTCGCCAGAGCAGTTTCACGTTTCCCTTTTAATTGTCCTTTCACAAAAATCATTATGCTCGATGTTAAGCAGTTGAGACCCACAAACGGGGTTCAGTGTTTTGATGGTTTTTTTTAACCTATTGTCAGCAAGAGTGAACTTGAAGCCCGTTCGACCTCCCTTTGACTTCACACTGTCATGATAGAACTCTTGTATGAAGAAGTTTATAAACTGAGAGTTCATGTCACAACATCAAAGAGGAGTCTGACACTGACACCTTCATGCGTCTGAAGTCGTGCTTTCCTCTCTGTCTCTGTGTTGCTTTTACCTTTCCCCCCCCCCCCCCTTTTTCTTTTTTGCCTCTTTAGCCTAAGTAAGCCTTTTCTACCCTCCCCATCGCACAGGAGAGATGATTAGCATGATTTTTTTTTCATATTTTGATTTTCCGTTAGATTTATCATTTAGTTTTTTCGTCGTATGCATAAAGCGCTGTAGCCGTTGTGCTTTTCCATTTCATATCTATGAAGGAAGGAAAGACGGGGCGGATTTTCCCTCCTTTTATCCCGCCCACATTGTCGTCTGCTAGATTTCAGCCGCCTCCTGAGGCAACGACTCTTGATGTTCTCTTCGACACCGCCTCTTAGGACGTCTTAACCTCTCCTATGAAGTTTATTTATTCCTGGTATGCTAATGTGCTTTTGTCTGCAGTTTTTCCCCGCCTGAATGCCGGTTTGGTTTACTTTTTTTTTTAATCTAGTTTCGGCTTAAGCGTATGGCTGCGAATTTCTCACTGTTGATTTTGCCGTAGACCGTTATCTTTAATATATTTACGTTTCTTTTATATTCATTTGAAGTTGAGTCTGTCTCTCTGGTCCCGTGTAATCAGTGTGGTAGATAAGAGACTACGACTAGCACGTCGCCATGCACGCAGCATCGCTTTCAGTTGAGTCGTCAGTGATGTAGGCCAGTAGATCTAGGTCGCTTATCGGAATGGCTTGTAATGTACTCGCCTAGCCTCATCACACATCGCGATTTTTTTAAGTCTGCATGTGACGAGTAGCTCGTTCGACTGGGTCATGTTGCGTCTTACAGACATATCAGATCGATAATGGGATTTGTCTTGTCTTGTTCACTATTGATCTGAAGCCTCGCCGCACCGGCCATCCAGTTGAAGTAGGCCGCTCTCTTTGCCCGGTCCGTTTCGAATGAATGTCAGCACATAAATACAAATACACACGCACACACACACACACACACCTAAAAAAGAAATAACGAGCACGAAACAGTAGAACTAGAAAATGTGACTCGTCTTAACTTATTGTATCTATACTTGGAAAACACATCAGGTTTTTTAGTCAGGCGCATTTACGCGTGCTATCGGAAATAGGGCAGCGCCCGATTCGTTTTTCTCTGCTCTGTGCAAATCAGCTTTATCTTCTTTTTCTTGGATTAATAGCGTCCTACTTGTATCTTTTCCATTTTTTTTTCTTACAACGGTATCCCGGCATGGCAATTTACTTTTATTCTTCACCTAAAATATCTGAAAGTCGCATAGATTTTTTTATTTCATTTACATCTATATGTCTGCAATCAAAATTTTTCTTTTCTCTTTTTTTTCCCCCCCTCACCTTTATTCATTGATTTTTATTTTTGTTTTTCCTCCAACCTTTCATGATTTTCAGATTGCAATTTCATGCTGACTCCTCCATCAATGATCGCTTGTGCAGCCATAGGCTCAGCACTGAAGACCCTGCGTGGCCACAGTGGCCAGGATCTGTACAGCCTTCACCTCATCACTGGTATTGATATGGTAAGGAAATAGTGTGCTACAGCTTTGCCCTATCATTTATGTTTTGTCATATTATTATTTTTATTTTAAAGTATGCAGTAATTTATTTTAGGAAGTATCTCTCTTGCTGTGCTTACTCCATATAAGTGTAAGTTAAAATATTGGGATTTTTTTCTAATTTTTTTTTTTCAACAGTTCTTGGGGGGGAATTTTTTTAACCCACTTTGATCTTCTTGATTTATTCATATCCAATCATTTTTTATTATCATTTTTGTTTTCAATATAATTTATCGTTGGTTTGTTTTTCCCACATGATCAGGAACTTATCCGCGCTTGTATGGAGCAGGTGGAGACCACCGTGAAGAGTTGTATGTCAATGCTGAGCCCTCCAAGTGCTGAACACACCCCCACCAAGACAGGGGACAGCTCCCCTCAGCAGGAGCAGCCAACAACACCCACAGATGTGCGCGAGATCAACATTATGATGGAGAGTCAAAACCAGGCTGCAGTAGTGGCAGCATCACAGCAGCCACACCACAAACAGTATGTACACCACCAGTACCATCAACAGCACCAGGCAGTTCCCTATGTGTACTGAACTTATTCATCTTGATGATATGAAACTAACTCGGTGTTCTGGCTCTCTCCAAATTGGCTTGGATGGTTTCTCAAGGTAGCCTCTGCATTAGCCCAGTAAGCAGTATTTTCTCCACTCTGGTTTGGTCCACTATCATGTCCTATAAGCAGAAGGGCGAGAGCTAATGGTTTGGAGAGAAGGGAATCCAAGACATGCTGGCTGAAAGTAGAGCATCCAAGGGGGACACCGCTCTGTGCCACAGACTGACTCACAGAGCCTGAAGACTTAGGATAAGCTACTGGTTACCAGCCTTTTGTACAGCCTCCCCAAGATGTTTGCTTTTCAAGTGAGTTCGCATCATTGAACCCAGCTTACAAAAAAAAGAATGAATGCAACTTCAGTGTATCTTCACCTTGCATCTGTCCCAATAAGTTTCAGACCTCATGTTAGGAAGCTACATGGCATTGATGGCGAGGTAATGACTGACTTCGCTCTGGCTTCAGATAGCCCAATAGTCCTTCCGCCTATGGTTAGGCCAAAAGGTTAAACCAGATGTATACTGCCTCTGGCTGTTCAAATCAATCTAATCTCCTAGGCTAAATATATAGTACAGTATATAATTAATGCCAATGGACAAAATGTATTTCTCTCTCTTTTTGAATAATATTATATCTGTGCTTTATTTACTTTTTTCGACAACAACCAAATCCTTTTGGCTCAGATTTAGTTAAAGGAATGGAAATATGAAACTATTGTCAAAAATTGACGTTATCAAGTTTAAACTTTTTTTTTCTTATCTTTTCTCAACCCATGCATTCCTTTTTTTTTTTTAGATTTCTCCACTTAAAAAAAAAATTCAAGATCTGTTTGTGTGTGACCTTTTAGGGGGCTTGAATTCCCTAACATAGTAGTACTATTTTTACCTTCTTTCTGCATTTACGTTCAATAGCAAACGATAAAAATGGATCTGATAGATGCTTAACCAATGTTCTGATATTACTTATCAAAGTACAATGGTCTGTCTGATTTTGGGATGGCATCGGGACTTAAATCTGGGTAACCAAGTTGCATTATCACACACACTCACACTTAAGAGAAAAAAAATCTTCATATTGCCGTAGACAACATTGGATGGCCTAAAATATCAAATTTTTATGCTATATACATATATTAGGCTTCATTAGCTTTCAGTTCATTGATTTATTTTAAAAAATTTTTTTTGTGAAAAAGAAAAAACAATAGTTGTAAGGGACCCTGCTGTCACCCTCAAGTTTGCCAGCGCTGATATATGTGTTCATTTCAAGCAACGAAATAAGTTATTCTTACAGTGGCTGGGATTTGAGGGTGATAATTGTGATCTCTTGAATATTTTTTGTATTGGGCCAAATAATTTTTTTTCCTTTCATGCTGTTATTGTATGACTGTTTTAATCAACTTCAATTGCAAGGCTGCCGGTTTATTTAAGAATGGCTATAGAGAGATGGCCTTTCCATGAAATATTTATTTTTTTTCACATCTGTGTTCAGCAAGAATAATAGCAGTACTAAGTTATTTTAATATCTTTGAAAGCATCTTTGATAAAAGTTGTTCAAGACCTGATATGTCAATGTTGGTCTTTATGTGAAACACATTTGAGGAATGTAGGTGATTTCCTAGGACTTAACAATTACAGTGAGATTGTTGTGAATGTGAACAGTGGTGTTGTGAACTTCATTAATTAAGCTTGTATCAAAGGATATTGCTCTGAAGTGACACATGCAAACATGAAGAATATAACGTTCCTTTTCCCTTTTAAAGGAAAGAGAAATTTTTATTTTAAATGGTTGGTTGTGTTGATGCATGATTCGAAAGCTGGATACTTGTATATAGTAAAAGTTAGCAGTTTCATAAATCTGCTGCTTCCATTGAGTATTGTTGGTGCATGACCTCAAAGCAGTGCCCAGCACCTGACATAAGATTATCAATCCCAATGCTACCTTTTTAAGTATTGTATCAGCCGGTGGATACCCTCTCAGATGTGATATGATACAATACCTTTCCATCGGCTGTGCAAACCCCTCCTTCATTTCCTTTGATACCCCACTCCTTCCTGTCCCCTTACATCCTCACCTTTTCGGTAAACTGCTACCTCTCCTTTGTTGGAGATACAAAGTAAAAGAATCTGTGATGAGGCCAATGCTTTTAATTGAGCCAATCTTGTTTTTTTCAAGTTAGTAACTGACACTCTTGAAAGAGTGTGATATGTGTTCAAATGGTATTTTTTTCTTTGCTTGTTCAATATTATTTTTGTGTAAAAAGTTGTACTTCCTATTGAGCTAGATAGTCTATTAATATTATGTTATGTAGGTTTCATTTAATTCTTAATGAAGCCAACATGTAAGGCTTCTTACCTTCAAGTAGGATTGCATGTTTACTAATGAAATAAAAAAAAAAAAATAGTATTTTTAATGTAAGTGTAAACTTTGTTTTCTGATGTTTTGTATTAAGCACTTTAGGACAGTTTCACCTATGCAATGTTAAAAGTTCAAAAACATATAGTATGGTCCCTTTTTTAAACCACTAGTCTATTTGAGCACTTGAAATGGCAGTATCACATAATGACCCATTTCCTTGGGACTCTGTCAGTCTATGTGGACATTATGTTTTGAAGTGAATCATGAGGGTGAGCTGTCAAAAGTCAATAGTTTATTTAATAAACATCTCTCTGTAAGCTCACTTTCTGTTTCATATGAATTTAGCCAATAATTTTCATTTTTTTAGACTGAGTTGTTAGAATTTGAATGTAAAAAATATACAATAGCAGTATTAAGGTTAACATAAAAAAAAAAAATAGTTCATAAGGCACATTTATGCATATAATTTTTCAATCTGAACGTGTTGTCTCTAATTGAGTTTTTGCATTGTCATTCATACCATTGGTTCCTTCAGTAAGTATAAAGTGTGGACAAACACACAAACCCATTATGATTTCATGGGACCAGTTCATTATCTTAAAGTGACATGGTTGTTATGCCTTGAAACCAAGATTTGTAGTATGCTTATACAACCATGCTACTTTTCAGGCACTGTTTCCAGTGAAGCAATCCAAGACTGCCTTGATGTACATTTGAAATGTCTCACTATCTTTAATTCTTGTTTTGTTTTGTTTGTTTTTTATCTGGATTTGCTTTTAATATTTTTTTAAGATAGCTTTCTTAATTTTGATGTTACTCCTGAATTTTTCTACCTTTCTACATTAAAGTGTCATGAGATTTAAAGCTTGGTGCAAATAATGAAATGTTTAGCATAAAATTATTTTTTTTTTCAGAATAAGTTGCCATTTCGGATAAACTTTTTCCCTATTGATAGATAATTGGTTTTAATTTGGGAGGCTTTATGTTTTCAATTGTGTTTTTTTACGTTTTCAATTTTTTCAATTTACCTCTTTGGGTAATACAGTTCCCTATCAATGATTCTTCAAATACCTCAATGCTTTTGATTTATATGTGCATCTTTGTAATTGCATGGTTTAGTTCTTCTACATCATGTGTGGCAGTTGTGTAGGGGACTGATTGTGTTAGGCACTTTTATCACATGTAACATAATGCTCTAAAGGTCTACATATTGTGTGAGGGCAGAGATAGGATTTCAGACATGGGTTGATATTGATTATTTGCAAATATTTCCACACCAGCCCTCAGGAGTTTGATGGTGCATATAGAGATGCATGAACACATGTTAGTCTTCCATGTGTGTGTATTGTGTCATAGATCTAGTGACACTTATTGTTCTCTACAATGGACCCTGGGAGTAACCAGGTATTAGCTGGTGTGGAAAGTCTGATGGGTGTATGTGGTCTGCAAGGTGATGGGACTGCTTGAGGTTAGGGTCTTTCAATTCAGCAATGATGATGCTGTCAATCTTACAGCTTCTGTGATATAACACTTTTTGAACAGTTTTTTTTTCATAATAATTTGATTTTACTTTATTTTTCATTATCATTTGGTACAACTGGCAGTTTCATTTGATGCTAAGAAAGAGAAGCATGGTAAAGCTAAGACATGCTGTGAAAATTTCTCCGGTTAGTAATTCTATTTTCTTTTTTTCCCCTATATCTTGTGTAACATCTTAGTTCGTTTTTTTCCTTTCTTTTCTTTTTTTTTATTATGTGTCAATTTGGCTTTATCACTCCACATGTCTAGATTTTTGTTAAATTTTCTGAGTGTGGTCTTTTGTTTTCAATCTTCATCAAGCTCAATGAAGTAGGTTCCCTTTCTGTCTTTTTGCTTCTGCACTGATACAACTTTGCCTGGCTTGAAATGAACAGCAGATTTGATCAGATGTCAGGTCAATCAGTAACTGAAGTTATAACAAGTGAGGGCACTCACACTCTTGTCGCAGGTGCGCATCTCGTTGTGATAACTGTAAAATAAGATAAGAGGCAGGCACCTCCGACATATGGGTGATTACCCTTGCTCGTAAGCGAATTCCTACAGCGAGTTTATCCATCCACACATTTTGCTTTTTCTTTGTGTTCCAGTTTCACATCAAATTTGTTTTCATTCGAATGTTTGAAAACATTTGTAGGGATGGGGTAAGATGGTTGGTTATGTTTTAGAAAGTCTTTTAGAGTTTCAATTTAGCATTTGTAAAACTATTGAACTGAATAAGTTATTTGCAGTGAAAATACCTTGGATTAAATTTATTCCTATCTAGTTTAATTATCGTTCTTTGCCTTTGTTGGCATAAGTCGATTTCTGAATTAATAGTATTGTCCCTAACAAAGTTTCCAGTTAATACGAGAAATTTTTTTTTTGAATATTTGTTGTATTGATATTTTTTTCTCCAATGTTATGGAATTTCGAATTCATTGTACATTCACTTTTGAAAAACTAAAATTCTTGATGTTTGTTATTCAAATTTTGAAACATGTACTATTGTTTAGTTATGAATTTTGAAACCAGAGACACTGAATGTTATGTTTTGTTAATGGCCTTATATCCCAAAATTTTGAATCTTTTGCTTTTATATCATGTACATAATGTCTGAGTAACACGAAAAATAAAAGAAATAAAAAAAAAGAGCTTCTGTGTTTTATTCTGAAAACTCTTCACTATACAGTCTTGTTATGCGCGACCAGAGTTCTTTGGTTACTAATTTTGGTGTGTGAGGTTGTTTGTTTTTTTTTTTTTAGTTTAAGTGGGGGGAGGCACTTTTGGTTGTTTCATCCGTCTTAGATTTTATTTCACTGGCTATGAACTAACATTTTTTCTTATTTTTACGATTTTTAAAAAAATAATTTTGTATCAAACCTTTCTTGGAGCCATTCATATTTTCCTACCAAAAAGTTACAATGTATCCTTAAGTCTAAACCAAAGCCACATTCTTGTTTTTTTTCTTTTGTTGTTGTTTTTCTTTTTTTTTTTTTTGGGGGGGGGGGTGTTCAACTTCATCAATAAATAATGAATTACAGTAAAATATAAAACATTTCAAGAAAAAGCATTGGTCCCCAATTACTATTTTCACCTACAATTTGCCCGGCCTAGTTACCCACAATAATTCTGTTAAAACTGAACAGATTAGTGCAGCGTGCAGAAGTTCCGGTTTGTCAGTGGTGCGCTGTAAGTGTAAAAACTCGTTGAGTTATAATCATGATTATATACTGTTTGCACTTCTTTACGTTGCTGGTTGACCAATAGACTACAATGTTAACTTCATGGAACAGCTCACAACAGTGGTATATTAGGGTTTTTTTTATTACTTATTTAACTCCCGGTCTCCGTGGGCCTCTTGTCACACCACGGTGGGTTCTTACCTTTCTTTTCCAGTTTATTCCTATGATGATGCTGTACCTAATAATATTCACAATATTATTTTATCCTTTCTGTTTTAATAAACACACATTTAGATTTATGACAATTTTTATTAATCTTTTTTCCTGTAAATAATATATAGTTAATACTTACAAAAAATATTTTTAAAATTAAAAACACAGAAACCGGGTAGGGAAATCGCTCTGTCTCCGCAGTGTTTGCAAAACAACGCTTTGTGCAACAAAATAAAAATGTTGCATACGGCTGTAGATTAAGTCCAACACGAACCATGAAGTTCTCGAGTAAAACTAAAAGACAACCGAGTATTCTAAAAATAAAGATGTTTAAGTGTGTGATGAATTAAAGTGTAATCATACTCAGAGCGAGACGGGGTAAACAGATTTGAAATTCTTAGTTATTAAATAATCTTAATATAGTCCGGCATAATAAAATGTAAAACAAAAAAAAAAAAAAAAAGTGGTTGGGGCTTGTCAAGATCGAATATCGTTATCATTCTATTTCTGGGATACCGAATATTGCAACCGATCCGCCATCCAAACAAACGAAAACAACACGATTTAGCATTAAACATGCTGCATGCCAGTGTTTACCACTAACGCAAATTGGTCAGTGAACTTTAATTTTGTGAGAAATTATGTTCGGAACTTGACAATATTATTGGTTAAAAAAGTGCTCATTTGTAGTCAGGCTCCTACACCTTATATCAGTTTACTGAGGATTTGTTGTTTTTAATGAATGTAGTTACACAACTTTAAAAATTGTTTTGTTTTGTTAATTTCATTAACAAGCAAAAATCTAGCACAATTATTCTGAAGGGATTGGCTTATTTCTTTATTTTCTGAAAATTGTCACTGTGCGTTTCTCTCTAGTAAATCTTTTTAGTGATTTTTTTTCCGTTTTGAAGTTACATAATATACTTTTGTAGTTGTACACTGATGTTCTCAAAATCAAGAAGTCCTTTTTGATTTTGACGAGTTAAAAGTCCTCTTGAGCCTCATAGAGACTTTCAAATTTAATCTTGACCGAGTCGAGTCTCACAGAAAGTCATAATTTACCTAATGCAGCGTACCGGTATTGATATGGTTGTCTGCCTCTCTGGCCTTCTGTGTGTTTCCCACGTTATTTTCTTCCTTATGCAAAAAATCGGATATTGTAAAACCATTACACAGCCATTGTTGGAGTAACACACAGACAATCTAGCTTAGAAACTAGTGTGGAAATTGTTGCCAGATGTTACCATTATAATAATCATCATGGTCTGGATTTCCCCACACTTTACTTCAGGTGTTTTTTTTTTTTTTTTTTTTTTTTTTTTTTTTTGTTTTTTTTTTGGGGGGAGGGGATCTGCTTAATCATCTATTTTTTATGCTAAGAGTCATTTTGCCAATAATTTCATATTTGATGCCGTCAGTATCCTTGTGCTGATATCTATAATCTATCTATCTATCTATCTATCTATCTATCTATCTATCTATCTATCTATCTATCTATCCATCTATCTATCTATCTAGCTAGCTAGCTAGCTAGCTGTCAATCTATCTATCTATCTATCTATCTATCTATCTATCTTTCTGTCTATCTGTCAATCTGACTGTCTATCTTTCTACTTGTATCTATCCCTTCCTTTCTCCTCCCTCTGACCTTCATTACATCAATATCTTGCTTTTTTATTCCGCATCTCTCTTTATTTCCTCTATCTTTTTCTCTTCTATTTTCTTTTCCCCATCTCCCATCTCTCTCTCTCTCTCTCTCTCTCTCTCTCTCTCTCTCTCTCTCTCTCTCTCTCTCTCTCTCTCTCTCTCTCTCTCTCTCTCTCTCTCTCTCTCTCTCTCTCTCTCTCTTCTCTCACCCTTTCCCAAATAACCTAATGATTTCATTAGAGAAGAGATTAGCTCTGACATTCTAATAGTTACGGGTGATTTATGGCAGTGAGAGTGAGTTCTTGTCACAGCTTTTCACGGCTACACAGCTTGACCGTACGTCAATAGTGAACACTTTGTCTCTCGTCTTGGATGGTCTTGTAAATTAGTGCCACGGGCCTTGACCTTTTAGACTAAATGCAATGATTACTCCAGACCCATCGCTGACAGTCAGTTATTTTGATAAGATGAACCTTTCAGTCGGATAAGCTTGCATTCATATTAAAGAAATTCTCTACTCTAGAGGTTTCGCCAAAGTGGAAGAATCGTTAGAATTATGTTATTAACATAATAATTTTTGCGGAATTTGGGAAGTAGAGTATTACCGAAAATTGGAAATGGCTGTGTCAAGATTGCGTGCTCACTTGCCTCTTCTTGACTGTAGTGATTTCTATAACTTCTTTACCTGAGTTATTATATATTATCATTCCGTTCATTGGACTCAAATCTTATGATCATAATTTTTCTTCAATACCTGATACACTTGACAATTTTTGTAGAAGCAAACTTACTACTAGTTTCCGAAAATTGTATGAAGCCTTCAGCTTAACAGAACACCCAGCTTGCCACCTGACGGAGGTCTCTTGAATATTTAGGAAAGAAGAAAAAAATCCACACAAAAAGTACATTTAGATTGGTAGAAATTATGTAATAGATTGTGAGAGAGGAGGAAGTAGATAAGTATTTAGATAAATAGATAAATAGAGAGAATTGCAAGGTAGATTTTGTTTGCTTATATCTGAACCTGCGCCCTTTGAAGGAAATGTTGGGGCCTCAACAGCTGTGAACGTGCATTGCTGGAGATTCAGTTACTGCTTATTTTCAGACCCAAACTGCAGTCAATGACTGAGGTTGAGTAACGTCCCAAGCCACTCATGTGGTTTCGTCAAGCCGAAGGATATTAAATGCTGATCATTATTATATGCTCCCCTCCGCATAGCTCAAGTTAGGATTCGAATGTGGGACCCTGTTTTGTCAAGTTAGTCTAACCTACTGTTGATTGAGCTATCTTGCACCCTGTAGGGGGTAGGAAAAAAAACACAAAACAGAATGGTAAAGAGACATTATAAATCCAGAGAAAAACAGACACACGCTTACTTAAATAAGATACAAAAAGCGAAAGTTGTTCAGATAAACAGATTACCAGAGGTGTGGAAAGGTATAGAGTGGGCTATACGTTGTAACCAAAACTCAAGCAGTGCTCAAATCACACATAACAAAAACAGAAAGAGAGCGAGAACCAGAGTATGTATTTAATTTATCACTCTACCTCGTGAAAGATTTTTTTTTTTTCGTGGATGGTTGACCTTACAATGATGTTAATCAAGCATTTTTTAAGAGGAAGTAAGATAACTGCAGTAAACTTGATAATTTTATAAGTGGGAAACTTCTCTTCTGAACTCTGTTAACACCAAAGAACATCTTGAAATTTGCTTAAATCCCGTAAAGTTAAAGGCGGAAAACTAGGATGAAAGAGGTTGGGTCCCACCTTTCCGGGCGCTACATCGTCGTCTCCGATAATCCGCGCTTTCCAAGCCTTTCCCGAAGGCGAAGGACTGGACAGTGGACATTCATAAACTTACGGTTGTCTCCTGGTCTCAACGATATCATTACCGAGTTGTATTCCAGGTCTGCGCTTTATGAGTCCATCCTAACCCGCCCATATCGCATTTAATAGTCGCAAAATACCGGGTGGGATGAGACTTTGGAGAAATGAACAAAAGTATTGGTCTTTGCAGTGTACAGCCTGTGGGTGGTCGAGTACCCGCTACACGGACACTAGTTAGAGATAGTGGTATCGATAGCGTCTTAATCCAACCGAAATTATGTTTCATTCGTTGGTTTGTTTTTTGTTTTTGTTTTTGTTTTTTGTTTTTTTGTTTCTTTTGCTTTGTTTTGATTCTTTTGCTTTGCTTTGATTTTTGTTTATTTTTTTATGGTCAAGAATGTCTTCCAGAAACTACATGAAAATAAAACTTACTTCAAATCGTTAAAACAAACAATGAGAAAGTCAGTTAACATTTTTAAATATCATCTCTTTTTATCTATTTAAATTTAAGGTTTTATATTGAGTTTACAAAATTAATAATGTCTAAATATCGGAAATCCCTATATGGGGTTGAGAACCAGCGGTCAGAGAAAACGTAAAGAAAAAAAAAATTTTTTCATCATGAGCTAGAATAATATTGACCCCATTCTATGAAAGGTTTGCTAGGGTGAGGAAGAAACAAGACTATGGTCTAGAAAGAAAAAAGGAAAAAAAATAGAACGAATATTTTCAAAGACTAGATTGAAAACGTCAAAATTTGAACCGTAACTGCAGTTTTCGACTCTGTTGACCTCGTTAAGAACTCCGTTACTACAGAGTCTCTTCGAGAAAGGATCAATCCTGCTTCTGAGCCTTTTATTCTTTGTGCTTACTCTGCATGCAGGCTATCTAGATCTGCATCAAATTGGGTGTTTACTGTAAACACTTCCAGAGGTGTGCATCTCTTTTTTCCTCGAGGTGTTAGACTGAGGGCGACACGTGGGCAGGTATCACGTCTGGCCAAGAGTGTCCAGGTCAGCTCCAAACCAGGTCTCGCTGCTACATCAGTAATGATAACCCGCCACAGGGCTCCCCTTTGTCTTAGTTTTCCTCGAGATCTTGTTCTGATTAGGGAAGCGGAAGTATGCAGCAAATTGAAGACTAACAATCTGTTCGGATGGTTGCAGATTTTAATATAGACAAAGTCATCCCCTGCCTTTTCTATTTGAGAAATGTAATTAATAGATAAGATTCTCTGCCGCAGCCAACGTGAGAATGGTCTTGAGCTGTGTCGAAAAGATTCGTTTAATAAATATAGTCAACGCCTCACCTCTTGTTTTTTCATTGCTATTTTGCGATTTTCACTAATCTTATATTTTTATTTCTTTCTCTTTTTTCCGATGGATTTATGTTGCTCTTTTCAGGCATCTCCTGTTCTTTAATATTAGCCGATTAATTAATATTTTTCCTCACAAATAAAAGCAAAAGTCGAATGGTTGTGCTTGTAGTAATTCTTCAGACTTGCCAGGAACTAATTACTGATCATTCATTGTTACTATGATTCGAAAATATACCATTGGATTTTATGAGCTTATAGTTACGGAACTTACCTTTGATTTCATTCCACAGGACCAGGAACAAGCTTAGTAAACTAAATGAAGAAAAAAAAAAGAGTTTTGCAGGTTATGCTGATAGCAGCAGAAAGAAACAACTCGAGTGCAATCAATGACAATAGTGGTACAATCGTCTAAGCACTCAAAGCTCATACCGATTTTCTGGTTTGAATGTTGCATAATTATCCCATTTGTTTTATTTACCATCCCAGAGAGATGAAGAACTGACTTTGCCGCGGTCTCCAGCGCATGCTGCCTGTGTCGAGAAGAGTCTCTGATTATTGTGTCCTCGAATCTTCCTTCTTCACTTCAGTCAGACAATGTCTATTGTTCGTTTACTGATAACTCGAGAGTTCATTTTTTTTCCATAAAAAATTTAATAATGACACCTGAAAAAAGAATAATTCATCTTAAAGATTTTACTCTCATCTATTACAGTCGCCTTTAACATTGAGTTAAACTTATAAAATCCGTAAAAGAGTCGGAGAAAAGACCATCTGGTGCTAAAATACTTGTCTCATAACCATTTGCAATTCGTCCCCCTCTAAGCACTGACCAGTAAAACCATCTTCTCCTCCCCCTTTCCTAATTTCCTTTCTACACACACAATGACTTGTATGGACTGGAAATAACCCCCAGACTTAGGAGACACACGTTATAAGAAGGGGATGGTCAAGGGCCGCTGCTTGTTGCGCCATACATCCGTTGAGACCATTTGAGAGTGGTTGAATGCATTGCCTTGGATGTCCACAATGCTCTCCATTCAGGATTCAGGGATTCACTGAACAAACCGTCTTCCAGTAGATCTGAAGAACAGTGAAGGGTCCGCATGATTGAATGCGTACTCATCTCCCTTGCCTTGGTCTATATCCAGAAGCAATAGACCATTGTCCTCTGACGATATTGGCCGGCCCATTACCAGCTCGTAATCGTTAGTTAATGTTGGTGCTCCTCGAGGGCCTGGCCTCTTCCGAGACTTCAACGAAAGTGGAAAAGATTATAAGCTTAGAAGGATGAAAGAAACCAGAGGGAAAGGAGAGATGAGGTAAAGAGCTATTTGAATAAAGAATGTGTGGATGGGATAAAACTGATGTTTGAGGGATGAAAGCCAACGGGTTTGTCCTTCAAGGCGGAAGAACGATCAAATGTGTTATGTAAAATGGGGAGGGGTGGCGATACGTCCAAAATATTATATTAAATTCACTTTTTGAACAGGTAGGCTTAAAATCTAGATATCATTTTATCTAGATATCAGGTATTTT
The DNA here is from genome assembly GCA_033675545.1 of Elysia crispata. Classification (NCBI taxonomy): domain Eukaryota; kingdom Metazoa; phylum Mollusca; class Gastropoda; family Plakobranchidae; genus Elysia; species Elysia crispata. The sequence continues at coordinate 160,161 of JAWDGP010005438.1, read as the reverse complement.
AGATAAGTGAGCAAAATAATATGGCTATGTCTGTTTGTGTTCAGAGTAGTTAAAAGTGGATTACAGGGGAATTTTTCTCTTTGCTAAAAGCAGAAAACAGGAAGATATTTTTTTCAATAATTCAGACAGACAGATACGCAATAAATAGCAGCTGTTCCAATTGTTTGGGACGTCTAGCATTAAATCAGTGGGTTGAGGGCAGTAACAATTGATCATGAATGTCAGAAAACAAACGTTAACAAAGGATTTATGCCGCGGGCTGTCAGAGAAACATTACGTCTGACTTAACCAGGAATTTGATACTACATTATCCAGTTAGTGCAGATGTTATGATAAGAATAAAATAAGATGTTGGTCTAAGGTCGGAATTAAGCGACCTCACCCTACCACCCTATGTGCAAGTTTAAGACTAAAAAAAAAAAAATGTTTTTCGATTAGAAATAAAAGGTGGAAATGGAATAGAGAAGTCCTGCTGCTTTATCCTTGAAACATTCAATATTTCCCTCCCTCCGACCCTCTCTCTTTCTCTCTCTCTCTCTCTCTCTCTCTCTCTCTCTCTCTCTCTCTCTCTCTCTCTCTCTCTCTCTCTCTCTCTCTCTCTCTCTCTCTCTCTCTCTCTCTCTCTCTCTCTCTCTCTCTCTCTCTCTCTCTCTCTCTCTCTCTCTCTCTCTCTCTCTCTCACTCTTCTTTATTTCGATTTTCCCAAACTTTTTTTTTCTGAGCCCTTTATTTCTCTTTTCTTTCACCTTTATTTACCGACTAATATAAATCTGTCTATGTAATGTATAATGTGTGTCGATTCACTAATTATCGATTGTATTAATCTTTCTCTCCCTCTCTTTATGTGCCATTCGATCTGCAAAAGTCTTTCTATTTCCGGTGTATGTTTTGTCGATTTTTCTTTTTTTCACTTCCCTCTGTCTGTTTGCCCGTCCATCTTTTTATTTAAGTGCCAATAAAAGTTTTCAAATTAAAAGAACACACCGAGGCTTGTCTCCAACAGATTCCACAAACATGTGAATTTTCTTTTTTCTCTTTCAATCTATTTATTTATCCCATGTAAGATACATTCATCTCTAAGGAATGACAGATGAGTCATGCTCTGGTCGTGGTTACAGTCGAAGGCCCAAACAGCAGAACGCAACACACAATATCTGGATTACCGCGTTAGCCACAGGCATTGAGCTCCAGGGTTCACAACAGATTTCACGCATCTTGGGTTCTTTAAAATGAGACCCCATGTTTTCCTACTCCGTCCCATGGGGCGCACCGGATAGACCGATAAACAGAATCTTTTTTCGTCCAGCAGTCTGGAATTTTGAATTTACTTAAAATGGACCTGATTCTTCTTCTCGCAAATACTACATACAAAATATCCATAAATATATTGATTGCTTTTTCAATTTTTTTTCGTGAGATAACAAGTTACCTTACACTATTCGATACTAGTGACCAACTTAAAATTAACTGAAATCGAACACATGAATTACCATGATAAACTTCCATCGTCAGTAAAGTCATAAGAAACTCATTGGCAAGCGTTGTTTGTATTATGTATGTCATAGCAGCCCAATTGGTTATCTGGATCCGCATAAATAAAGAAGGGTTTTCGTTTTAGAAAGCCAATGCCTCATAAACTAGTATTTTATATTCCTGTGAATACCTCTTTCTCCACAGCCGCCACCCACAAAAAGCCATTGTTGAGAAGAAACTAAAATGATACTCGTGATGGCTTTGACAAAATAATAATAATAATAATAATAATAATAATAATAATAATAATAATAATAATAATAATAATAATAATAATAATAATAATAATAATAATAATAATAATAATAATACATAATACATAATACATAATCACAATTACCTCTAGGTCTACTGCTAGATATGGGATTGCCAGAGTCGGCCAATAATAGTTATAGCTCTGCAATCGTGCCCTCACGAGCCGCTGTCATTGTGTGGCGGGGATGACTTTGGCACTGCCCGTCGTGACATTGACGGTCTTTGTGAACATAAGTTAAAAGCCGTCATGGTCAGGCGGGCTGTGAGCAAAGACCTGGGAATTGAAAACTTTACTAACTAGGGGGGGGGGGTCGCCATGATACCTCTGAAAGAGAACAGTTTACTGCTCAGACACAGAGGCGCAAAAGCAATAAGAACAGCAGATAAGGGCTTTAAGGGTTAATGGTCAAGCCCAAAGCTGAAGTGTTATTAAAATTAAATCTATGAGGGAAAAAAACAGTATCATAGAAACTTGCCGTGTGCCTGTAAATTGGTTGCTTAATCTAAAAATGGGTAAATAAAAAGACGAAACACATAACCGTAAGTACGAGTAAATAGGCCTACTTACAGTATCATCTCACAACTGATTCTCAAAACAAAGTGTATTGCAAAGCGTCTAATCCTAAAATCTGCAGTCAAGACAACTGACTATAATATATTGGACTGTCTTGACATATAGCTCTGAAAGGTAAAAATAAACAAAGAAAAAGAACGTGTGTAATTAAAAATGATTTATATAAAACCATAAGTAGGATAATGACATTACTCTTTGTTGAACGTCCATTTATTTTTATTTTTTTTTTACGATAAAGAAGAATGCTACATGAAGTTTTTAAATTAATGCCCTTTCAACTCACCAAACACTACAGGTAAGATCTACCGGCCCTGTTTAAAAATAAAATATGTGCACTGAAATGATGGAATGAATGGCGGCAATCGTAAAGGGCCTAAGGCAGTCATGATGACCATAGGTGGACTTAGCTTGTGTACGAGAGCTCAGTAAGGACCTGGAGGGACATGCTACACGGTAATGGTCAGAGAAGAGCAGACCGTCGAGCATCAGAATCCATGCATCCATTGTTCTCGTCTTGGGTAATGGATATAATTGCTCCTAAAAGACTTTAAAAAAAAAAAAAAAAAAACATAGCCTTGCTGGTCAAACAGGCTGTATAATAGAGACTAAACAGAATACGCCCCTCTCTCCCACCCTACCCCCCTTTTTTTCTGCCATTCGTAACTATTCTTGAAGAGTGGGATCATATCGATGCCTCATGTTGTAAAGGTGTAAATCAAAGCAGCCCCATAGTCTTTTCTAGAGGGGGTCTCGGGTATGTTACCGTCTCACTGGATTTTGAGTAGAACTTTTAACTGAGTTAGTATCTAACGATGGACTGGACGCCAGAGGTTGCAAGAGGTGGCATAGCTTCATAATGTTCTCTTTCAGTGCGGCTTAGAATGGAGCTGTATCGACGGTTGATTGATATATATATATATATATATATATATATATATATATATATATATAGAGAGAGAGAGAGAGAGAGAGAGACAGACAGACAGACAGACAGATAGATATATATAGAGAGAAAGAGACAGACAGACAGAAAGACAGACATACAGATAGATAGATATATAGATAGATACAAAAAGAGAGAGAGAGAGAGAGAGAGAGAGAGAGAGAGAGAGAGAGAGAGAGAGAGAGAGAGAGATACATACAGACAGACAGACAGACAGATAGATAGATAGAGAGAGAGAGAGAGAGAGACAGGCAGACAGACAGACAGACAGAGAGATAGATAGATAGAAAGAGACAAATGCACAGACGGACAGACAGATAGAAAGATAGATAGATAGAGAGAGAGACAGACAGACAGACAGACAGAGAGATAGATAGATAGATAGATAGATAGATAGATAGATAGATAGATAGATGGAGAAACAGACAGATAGATAGATAGAAAGATTGATAAATAGAGAGACAGACAGATAGACAGACAGATAGATAGATAGATAGATAGATAGATAGATAGAAAGACAGGCATATAGATAGATAGATATATAGATAGATAAAGAGAGAGAGAGAGAGAGACAGACAGACAGAGAGACAGACAGATACAGATTGACAGACAGACACACAGACAGATAGATAGATAGATAGATAGATAGATAGATAGATAGATAGATAGAGAGAGAGACAGACAGACAGACAGATAGATAGATAGATAGATAGATAGATAGATAGATAGATAGATAGATAGATAGAGAGACAGACAGACAGAGAGACAGACAGACAGACAGACAGACAGACAGACAGACAGACAGACAGACAGACAGATAGATAGATAGATGGAGAAACAGACAGACAGATAGATAGATAGAGAGAGAGAGACAGGCAGACAGACAGATAGACAGATAGATAGATAGATAGATAGATAGATAGATAGATAGACAGACAGAGAGACAGGCATATGGATAGATAGATATATAGATAGATAAAGAGAGAGAGACAGACAGACAGACAGACAGACAGACAGATACAGATTGACAGAGAGACACACAGACAGATAGATAGATAGATAGATAGATAGATAGATAGATAGATAGATAGATAGATAGATAGATAGATAGAGAGACAGACAGACAGACAGACAGACAGACAGATAGATAGATAGATAGATAGATAGATAGATAGATAGATAGATAGATAGAGAGACAGAGAGACAGACAGACAGACAGACAGACAGACAGACAGACAGACAGACAGATAGATATATAGATGGAGAAACAGACAGACAGATAGATAGATAGAAAGATTGATAAATAGAGAGACAGACGGATAAACAGATCTCATGTCGTCTGGTAAAACCTGGTAAGTCCAATTTTTGAAAAATATCAAAGTTGGCTTTTTTCCTACTTACTAGGTTTTAACCCTTCATTATATACTAAACGTTTGTAAAAATCATCGTCCTAACCTGAGATATTCGTCTGGAAGAACCTAGTAAGTGCGCCGTCTTTAGGTGAAATGTTAATGTTTATCAGGAAAAAACCTAGCAGGTTCAACAACCAATGAAATGCCAGGATTTAATTGTTGTGTTACCCTTAAAAAAATGGCTGCGCCCATGTCTTAGGATTTTTTTTTAGATTTGAGATCAAGGTAAACGATAAAAAATGATGTCTAGAGGTAAATATTTAGTTCAACTACCCCTAAGAAAAAATTAGAGTCAAAAAATGGAACAGCATTAAACAATACAGCAGTTGAGACCCTTGACAAGCAACTGCACTCTCAACAAGGAACAGAAAGAACGGCTCGACCTCATCCTCCTGATGAAATTGAAAGATAAGGATAATCTAGATTCTAAGCCTTGAAATAGAT
>JAWDGP010005438.1:145000-150000 GCA_033675545.1 Elysia crispata | reverse complement strand
GCATTTTTAGATATTTCACAGCGGATGAATATTGCGAAAGATTACTTCATGCCGGTCCATTTCATTCTTTTTCACCAAACCAATCTGCCCACTCTAGAAGAAGTGCTTACATTAAAGAAATAATATAGAAACACCGAGTTGATGAAAAGAAAATCTTAGGCTTTATTTTCGTTTTTCTGTCTATCTGTCTGTCTGCTGTCTCATTCTCTACGGTACCTCTCTCCCTCTCTATTTATCTATCGTTCTCTCTCTCTCTCTCTCTCTCTCTCTCTCTCTCTCTCTCTCTCTCTCTCCCTCTCTTTCAATCTATCTATCTATCTGGGTTTTTTTTTAAATCAAGTACTCTGCGTCATGTTCTTGTGAGTCCAGCGCATGACTCGGGACCTACTATTTTGAGGTGAACTCCTGGTATTGGTGGTAGATATAGCGTATCATCCTTGGCTCTATTCTGACTTCCTGAATTAGAGCTGCTGTATATTTCTCTTTCCTTGTACCTTGTTATCGCAACTATACAGCTAAATAAATCCAAACTGCTCGCAAACTCATATTCTATAATGATTTGAATCAATATCTCCCTTTTGTGTCGTCCCCCCCCCAAAAAAAATAAAAAAATATGGAGGTGGCGAATATTAATTGCTCAAGCTGCATGAGGATCTGAAATCCGGCAGAACTAAATCTGATCACCCGTGAAAAGTTCGGGTTCCGAGACCCTTTAATGCAAGTAGTTTGGAGTCGCACGTTTAACATTCATTGCAGAAAGAAGCCTTAAAGATAAGGATATTTTTTAAACTGGCTAGTGAAAAAAATCACATAGAAACATAGATTCACTCATAGTATCTTTGTGTCATCTTGCACTTAACCAAAATAGAGTATCTCAGTTTGATCGTAAATACAGGCAAATAATTCACCGTTTTATTTTTCAATAGTGTTATATTCAAGGGTTTATTGATCACAGATGTGTTACCTTTATGCCCATACGCATTTTCTTCCTTTACTTTTAAAAATAGCTACGTTATACAAGTCTAGTCAATAGAACAATATCGTTTGATCTGAGGCTACGATGGTGTTTGCCAGTGTTCTTCTGCTGATTCTGGCTCGTCCACCAGCTGTTGCGTAGTCAGCACAGAGCTCAGAGGTAACATCTTGGGAAAGGTAGTCCCAAATCCAAGCATTTTCTGTCGCAGGCAAGCGTATACCTCCATTGAGTCTGTTACCTCTTCAGGCAGTTCCTGACGCATGAGAATTACGAAGCCATTGTGAAAGGCAGTTAAACTGAACATAACCCTGTAGCCCAAGCTGTGTCAGCTTAACGGACTCCAATCAGAGTATCTCCAAGTTTGCTACCATTTCCTCTCGAGTTGCTTTCTTCTGTGGTTGTGTTCTGTGACCCAACAGCATTCCTTGAGTTCGTGCCGTGTCGTTTCTTTCTTGTTTTTTTTTTTCCCTTTTATCTCGTTCAATATTTGTCTATTTGTTATTTGGTATGTTTGTTTCCCTCTTCCTGTCTGTGTGTCCCTCTCAATAGCACTCCCACTCATTTTTTTCTTGCCCTCACTATGTTTATGTTTGTTTATCTGACCGGGTTATCACAGTGTCCGACTCTTTAACTTTCTTTCTGTCTGCATCTCTGTTAGTCTGTTTGTCTAACTCTGTATATACTTGTGTCAGACTGTTCGTCTTCATCATTAATGTCTGCGTGTGTGTGTGTGTGTGTGTGCGCGCGCGCGCTACGTTTCCCAAAATGCTCTGCACTTTTCATTTGATTCATAACTTCTAGGACGCACCTACGGTTCCATTCATTAACTATGACAGCTTCTTTTGAATCGTATTTATGTCTAAATATTTTTGTAAACCTACTTTGCTTTCTAATTTACCTGCCTTTCCAAAAGTAAATGTTTTTTCTTCAAATCTACGTTATGCTGTCTCCTTGCTTGACTTACTAATTCTCTCACAACCAGTCTCTTAATCAAAGCATTTACCATTTCATTTTAAATTAGCATTTTTCTCCTATTAGAACTGCACTTTAAGGAATATTTTTGTAAACACAAATACCAGATTAATATTATTTTTTTTTTCTGTTTATACATTAGAGGAGCGAAGCAGATGCCGAAGGGTAACGAAGGGTAGAACCCTCGAGACATTATTGCATAACTAGAAAGGGAAAAAAAAAACATTTCCAGGGCTTGATAAACCATTCATTTACATTTATTTAATTAACATTCATCCTCAACAAACCCAGCAGTCTAGCACACTTCTATTACCCATTCAGAGGATCTCCCACATGTTTGAATGGATACTGCGGTCAACACTGTCTTACTTTCAGTTTTTATTTATGCGTTTTTTTTTCTTTATTTATTTTCCTTTAACTCTTTAGGAAATTAAGATAGGCTCAAGAAGTCAGTGCTATGTGAGCTTATAAATAATTACATAAGCAGCGAAATGTTTTATACTCTCAAGTAGACACAGTTTTCAGTCGCCGTTCATCAAGCACGACTAGCAGCTTTGAACTTTCTGGTAAATATTTTGGGAAGGAAGAGAGAGAGAGAGACAGACGGAAAGGCAGAGACAGCTAGGGAAAGTAAGAAAGAAATAAAGAAATACATGTAGAAAGAGACAGACAGAGAGAGAGAGACATAAAGAGAGAGAGAGAGAGAGAGAGGGATGGGGGGGGGAGGGGGGAGGGGGGCAGACAGAAAAATTATAGAAAAGGAGCTAGAGGAAGGAGGCTTTAGACAGATCAAGGTTGATTTAAAAACAGGGAGAAAGAGCGATAAAGAGGCAGGGACAGAAGAGAGACAAAGGAAGAAAGATAGATTGGTAGATAGATAGACAGTCTAGATAGATAGATAGATAGATTAGCTATCGCAACAGATGCACTGGCCACTATCCCTGTCATAGATGAGAGTAGACATTCAATTGACATTCAAGAAGCTAATATTATTTTTTTAATTATTTGAAAGAAGTTCTGACTCCAAGGAGGTTGGAGGTATTAAACTATAGGAAACAAAATAATGTCCCCTTTTTCTTGTAGTTTTATTTTAGAATATCCTACCTACAAATTGTGCCTCTTCAAACAAAAATGCTAAAAGCACCCACCTAAAGGTATATTATTGACAGCAAAATAAAAAAAGGTATATTTTATCGCTAACACAGGCTGACCAGAGGCCATATGATCCTCTGTCAGAATAAAGGGGCCTAACTGGTGGTCAAGTGAGACTCGAAACTCACCACTTTGCGTTTGAACCCGCACCCTATCAGTACAGACACTTCTCATGGAACGGAACCATAGCAATATTGTCCGCTCGTTTCCTTCGTCTACATTTAAATCTCAATTTAAAAAAAAAATACAGCAAAATCTTTATAACTAGATCTAGATCTAGCTCAGTTGGCAGATCTTGGAGCGTCTTTATTAGAGCTTCATTATAGATCTAGCAACGCAGGCAAAACTGTTCCTTGTAATCATGTAATAGGTCTACTGCACTGAAACCTCGTTTCCCGTGACCCACTCTACATGGGGATTTCCAGATTCTTGGCTCTGCGGTCTATTGGCGGAAAAAGAGAAGAGGGGAAAAAAAGAGGAAGTAGGTCATGGCAAACAGAAAGAGGGAGAGAGAGAGGGAGAGAGAGAGGATGCTCCATGGGTGGCTGTTTGTAAGTGACGTTGGTATCTCCCACTCTCAGTCTCCCCAGACGTGCTAGCCCAGAGAACAGCCTAGCTTCTCGAGGGGAAGTGCTGGCATGAGTTCATTACACGAGACATATCCTGTGACGTCAGGATTCAGTGAAGTTACGTGATAAGTAGTTTGAGAGCTTATTGTAGACATATTTGACCTTGATTGTGTTTGTCTTGAGGCAAAGAAATATTTGCTAAAATTCCATGGCATGCAACACAGCGCATGTCGCATGACACAGCTCGGGTTCAAGAGAAAGAAGACGTGGGCGTGTTTGGATTTGAAGATTGGTGGTAATAAAAAAAAAAATGTCAAAGAAAGACGATATTATTTTGAAAGAGTGAATCGATAAGGACTGATGTCACGTACAAAGAAGTGTGACTGCATTTTGTTTTCTAGAAACTATCAGTTCGAAGGATAACAAATAATGAGGAAGAGTAGACGAAAATGGGAAAAAAATGAAAGACATGAAAACAACAACAACAACAACAATAATAATAATAATAATAATAATAATAATAATAATAATAATAATAATAATAATAATAATAATAATAATAATAATGATAATAAATTATAGAATTGAGACAGGTGGAATAAAAGCAGAGGGAAGAACAGAATCGTATAAAAAGAAAATAAAAATAGTCGTCCTTCAGGATTCTCAAGTTAATCAAGACAATCCCCCCCCCCCCCCCAAAAAAAAAAAAAAAAAAAAAAAAAACACGCGGATGTATGCCTTACACCCACAAAAATGTCAACAAACTTACACAGCTTCATCGTTCTTTACCTTCCTGAACTTGTCAAATAAAGCAGAGCTGTCTTTCGTTCTGCTTATTAGACAAAATCAAGTGGCGTAGGACATCCAACAAATCTCAGGCCAAATAATTCACCACACCGCGCTCTCTTATCTAAATCTCAATCTAAATCTTAAATATAGAGCAAGTCGTGGCTTACTGGTGGGTCATGGGTACTGTTTGCGTCCCCAAAAATTCTCTATATGTGTAAGAAAGAAAGAGGGAGAGAGAGAGAGAGAGAGAGAGAGAGAGAGAGAGAGAGAGAGAGAGAGAGAGAGAGAGAGAGAGAGAGAGAGAGAGAGAGTATTCTGAAGACGTGTTTCTGGACAGCTAGGAAAGCCAAAGAGGAAGCAACTGGGCCTAGAACTGATAATCAGATACTGACAGAATGATAGCCTACCATGATACCAGTTACAGCCGTCAGACGGAGTGATAACAACAGAGTTATCCAAGAAGATAATCCGGGTACAAACACCTACCCAGAAACAGACAGGCAGGGAAGAACTTCTTTATAACAGTTTTTATCTTTTACCCT